>CM054151.1:59921341-59941341 GCA_028751875.1 Rapana venosa | reverse complement strand
AAAGAAAATCATAAAACGTCAGGACAAACAAATTACTCCACCTACTGTTTCATCCATTTTTACACGTTTATACTTTAGATAATAAAAAGGTACAGGAACAAAACGTTAGAAAATACTAGGCATTCGTTGCGTCATTACTGACAATATTGCCTTCAATGACCTCCCTCCTCTCCTCCTCCACCCAGCAAACGTGTGCTTTTTATGTGCTCATACTCTTCAAAAGCGCTTTTTAAAAATAATATATTCACACAATAACTATCAAACAAGCAAGATAAGTCAAATAAGACAATAATAATGATTATTATAATAGAGATACAATAATAACAACAATCACCATGAGACAACAATATAACAAATAATCCCCATCACCATGAGACAACAACATAACGATGATAACAGAAAAGCATTGGAAAGGATGGGGGTGGGGGAGGAGTATCAAGGGGGAAGGGGAAAACCACATTCAATCAAATAGAAAATTAATAATTAAAAAAAAGTATTCAAACAAGTAAAACCCCTATACGATACAAAAATCAAAAGCCCGTAATCAACTGGACTATCAAACTAAAACAATATCCAACTAAAACAGTATCGCTTATAATAGTACTAATAATCTCATCTCTAACTGCAATAAAAACAACATCCACGATAAAATCTATTGAATTAGACAAGACAAAGGGCATGAGGAGAGGTAAAAAAAAGGTAAAGGTAAAGGAGTCCCATAACCTATTAGGTCGTAGGGGAACGAGGCGTCAGAGACCTCACTTCTCTAGGGCCAGCATATTGAGGGCGGCGCCCATCTCCTCTCCCTCGCTGCTTGGATCGGTGGTCTAGAGGTAACGCGCCTGTCTAGAATGCGAAAAGTCCGGGTCGGGTGTGTGCGTGGTTCGTACCCCGTTTGGGCCCGAAATTTTTCCCCATCCATTAGACCATGACTGGTGGTCTGGGCACTAGTCTTTCGGATGAGACGATAAACCGAGGTCCCGTGTGTTACACAAAACTCTTCAGCGCACGTAAAAGAACCCACGGCAATAAGGGAGTTGTCCCTGGCAAATTCTTAGAACAAAGCCACTTGATAGGAACCAAATACCGTTGCAGACCAAAAAAAAAAAAAAAAGCCACAGGGTGGCGCAGCTCTTGTGGCGACGCGCTCTCCCCGGGGAGAAAGCAGCCCGAATTTCACCGCCGAGAAATCTCGTGAGAGAGAGAGCGAGACGAGAGAGAGGAGAGTGGCGAGAGAGTGCGAGAGAGAATGTACAATGACAATGACAAATTCTATTATTTCGAGGAATAATGAAAAAGCACACCTGTGCTTTTTTTACATCCGTCCCGCCCGTAGGATACATCATATTAATAACCAACACCTATAAAGTGCGAGAGGAGGAGAGAGGGCGACGAGAGAGAGAGAAGAGAGGAAAACCCTATCAAGCAATAGGTCTACCATAAAAAGATTAACAAAATTGTCTTCCTTTCCACTTGTTCTACATGTTGTAGATTATTTTACTAGCTTGATAGACTCTCATACTTTCTTTGCATAACTAGTGTGCCTCTTCTGTTTCTCCCCCTCCTCCAAATGTACAGCATGTGCCTGTAGAATTTTCTAGGCACAGTAAGAATACTTGATTTTTTTTAAATGGATGCATAAGTGCTGTAAATGTAAATTGGTTGATTTTGCCGTAATAGTCATGATTTGATTTGCTTAATAGTCAATTTCTAGGAATCATGCATTCAGAATGGTTTTTTAGTTGTTAGTCTTGAACTGATTTTTGATTTTGATACCATTTAAGTTTTTTGGAAGCTTGTTCAATAAACAACTACTGAGTACAAGAGCTTGTTTTGTACACGATTATTTCTTTGGTCTCGGAACGTTCGTAGATGATTATGACTGTGTTCATTGATTTTGAAGAGCTATTGGTGTCTTTGGAGGGGCATTCCATTGACAAACTTTCTGGACAAATAGAGCTTTATTTTAGATAAAGTCTGTTTTTGAATGTTAGGATATTTGTTTGCTTTTTTTTAAATCGTTAATGGTAGGAGCTAGATTTTGTTTAGAACAAGTATTTCAGTGCTCTTTTATATAATCTATGAAATCATTTTAAAATTTTGTATCATGACAAGCTGTCCCAAAGAGAAAAAGCATAGTCACAAAGGCAAAATAATGGCCGCAAAAAAAAGTCGTGTGCGAGAGTGGGTTGTTCGGAACTGTTTAATTTTTGCTAACTGAAGTAGCTTGTAAGCGAGACGTTTTCCTAGTGTTACCCATCACATGGTTCAGCCAAGTAAGGATTTTTGTCACTAATTACACCGGAATTCTGTGGGAGTCACCTTCTTCAATTACTCTATTACTATCAACAGATGTTGAATTTATCTTTCATTTCTTTTTCTCTTTTGTCTTGTAGTACTACATCACTAAGTTTTTTGTTGTATTTCGGGACATATGGTTTAGCTAGAGTCCACGTAAACCAATCTGTCAAAACTGTTTCTGAAAGTTTGATTGTACAGTTGTGGGGGTCAGGACCGACTCACTACAATAGAGGGAAGTTGTCATCAGCAAACATTTCCACAGCTACGCCTTCTAGAAAAGTGGGGGTACGTCATTTACAAGATTGAAAATAGAAGTGGACCCAATATTGATCCCTTGTGGTACTCACGTTCATAGGTACTAGTTATGATGTTTTCTTATTTTCAGTTACTAGCTGCTGCCTATTAAAAAAAATGCTTTTCAAAAGATTTATCATTTCGGGTAAGTTTATACAAGTGAAGTTTACCACAATATAGGGCGGATTGATTACATCAGACCTGCTTTTTCAAAGTCACAAAAAGAAGGCCTGTATATTTATTTTCATTGACATTGTGTAGGAGACTGTCTGTAATTTGTCCTAGAGTTGTGTGACAGGAATAGTTTTTACGATAACCTGGCTTATCATTTAATAGATTGTTGTTTACAAAGTAGGAATATACTGATTTTTGGATATGTTTTTCGATGGGTTTAGATAAGACAGACAGAATCGAAAATGGTCTGTAATTGAAGGACAAGGCAGGATTACATGATTTGTAGACTAGTATGATTTCTTGCCTATGTAAATAATGACAGGAAAGTTGTTTTTTCTCTATACACAAGTTATACAAGTATGTCAGTGTTCCGCTATAACTTGACTACAAAGTTTAAAAATTATTTCCTTCCATCTAGATTGTCTAAACCACGTGTTCTGGAATTTTTTGAAAAGACAGGCTTTCCAAGAGTTCTGTGATAGTCATTGGCAATAGTTTAAATGGGAATTTTATTCTTTTGGTTCGATATATTGTTCTAAGTAATGAGATCTTTTCATGTGACTTGTCATTGATATTACTTTGTCGGCAATGTTTGAGAAGTGGTTGTTCATTCATCAGTGATTTATCTTTAATGTCTGTTGACTTTGTTGTTATAGGCCATATTACATAATGTATTGATGGCTTTCCATATTTGGCGAGAGTCGGTAGTGTAATTTAACAACTTTTGAATGTAAATCACGTTTTGGTTTGCGTTTTAGTAAAGTAACTTTGTTTCTTTGTGCTCTGAACTGCTCTTTTGAACCATGTGTTTTTAAATAGTATCTTAGGTTTATTTCGGATTCTATGTCTTTTGTTATCCAAGGTGGGTTGATTTTTTCTTTAACTCTTTTTTAATGAAAGGGGCATGTTTGTCGTATATATGAGGGAGCACATATTTCTGTTATGTGTTGTTTTGTATTAGTGTAGATATGATCTATTAATGTTCTAGAGTTAATTTTATAATAATAATAATATATGGAATTTATATAGCGCTGAATCTTGTAAAAACAAAAACAAATCGAAGCGCTTGCACTCAATCATTTAGAGGCATGCAACTCTCCTTAAACATAATGAACAACAGATTACAAATCCATGCGCGCGCACGTACGCAGCACACGCACGCACACGCAACACACACACACAAACACACACACCCACACACACACACACACCGAAAACAAACTTAGAAAGGTGAAAGATGCTTTTGAAACTTAGGGACCGGATTATGTGGGAGGAACCTTAGGTAGGAAATAACGAGTTTTGAGCTGGATTTGAAGGGGTATCAAGTGCTGCAGGCTTTTGGCGAAGTGAAAGAGGGAGGATCATTCCAGGTTGATGGACCAGAAACAGAGAAGGAGCGACGGCCAAAGTGGTTGTTTGAAATCTGGGTGTTCGCAAGCATAAGTATCTGCGTCTGAACGAAGGGCAAACGGGAGGGATGAGTGTTAATTGTAAAAGACAGTCACAGAGATAAGAGGGTGCAGATTTGTGGAGACATTTGAAACAGAGGGTATTGATTTTATACTCCAGTCTTTGTGAGACAGGAACCAGTGAAGAGACGCAAGCAGAGGGTGATGTGTTCAGATTTTTTCGTTCTTAGGGACCTTGTCGACTGCAGAGTTTAGTTGCGTTGGAAAAGAGAAGTGGATAGATGATGCTGGTAGGCCGCCAAAAGAGAATTACAGTAGCTAACGTGAAAGAAAGAGCGATGTGACAAGATGGAAGTTCCATCAGTGGACATTACTTGCGAATCGCGCTTATGCACCGTAGTTGATAGTTAAGCAAGACTGGCCAGGGGTGCTGGGTGATGAATTTTTTCATAGAGAGTGTGTTGTCAAGAACTACTCCTCCAGAATTCACAGATTTTGGACAAAGGAACTGACGTTATTGCCGAATTCTTTGAAGTTTTTGTGATAGAAGGAAAGTTTATGTTGGGTCCCTATGAGCATGGCTTCGGTTTTCTATATCACGCATTAAGTTGTAACTTGTTATGAACAGTCATCCAGTGTTGAATGTCTTGAAGGCAGTAGGACATATTTGTCAGGATGGAAGGCAAGTTTTCACCCGTATCGCTGGCACTGAAGCCTGAGTATCATCGGCATAGAAATGATGATCAATATGGAGGTTGTTTATTTTATGTGAGAGTGGAAGCAGTGTAGAGAGTAAAGAGAACAGGCCCAGGACTGATCCCTGCGGGACTCACATTCCATTTTTTTCGACAGGTTTGATTGAATTTTGAATACACTAACCTTCTGAAACCGGTCTGTGAGGTATAAAGTAAACCAGGTGAGGCCTGTGCCGTTAATACCAAAACGTAATTTTAGAGGCTGAGGGGAAAGAAGAATGGAGTGATCTATAGTGTCGCGGCTGCAGAAAAGTCAAGACGAGTGAGGAGGGAGATTTTTTCTGCATCAGAAGCACGTAGCAGTGTATCTAAAGTGTGGATAGGGTGGTTTCGGTGCAGTTGTTTGTGGCGATAGGCAGACTGAAAAGTGGGAAAAGATATTGGATGACCGGTGACTGATGAAGCTGTTTGGAAAACAACGTTTTCTAGTATTAGGGACAAAAGGGGTAAGTTTGCGAGACAGGCTATAATTCTATCAGAATGTTGGGAATGAGGTCGTGCTTTTACAGTAGAGTTGTGATATTGCTGGTTTTAAGAGGCTGATGGAAAAATTTTCTAACACCCGAGATGGTTTACTATTTTAGTGATAATAGGCACAAGTTGTGGAAGGCATTGTGAGAAAACCAGCAGGAATGGATCAGGGTCGCATGATTTTAAAGTCATTTCCTCAGAATTGTCATGATTCTTGTTCACTTGTGGGATGGAAGGTAGAGAGGGAGTGCCATTGAAACTGGGGTTCAGGAGGCGGCAGGCTGGAATTGAGTCTGATCCAGTCTGGAGCGTATGTTTCGAACTTTGAAAAGACGGCAGAAAATAGGATGGAAGTAGACAGGCTGTGGGTGTTAGGCAGAGGAGTTGTTTTTGCAGATCCAAGGAGATTTGAGGTGAGGGAAAAAGAGGATTTTATGGATGTAGCACAGAGAACCTAGGGAAGAGTAGTAGTCTGTCTTTGCTGCATGGAATATAGTTTGACTTTGTTTATTTGGTTTTCGGAAAATAGTGTGTGTTTGATCTCGGGTTTTTGACTTCCGCCACTGCCGTTAGTTGCCGGCGTTTGCGCTTCGCTATCAAGAGTCTTTGGGTATACCATGGCGCACAGGGTTCTGTACAGGGAGGAGGATGATCAGTAGGCGTGCATGCTCATCAAGGCAGTTGGCGGCGAAGAGGGGGGCAAAGGGGGCGAATAGTTGTTTGTTATAGTGATCAGAGGGAGCTCAGTGTGGTCGAGGTTTGTGAAAAGTTGGGAAGCTTGTGAAGAGAGGTTGAATGGTCTAAGGCCTTAAGATTGCGTACGAGCAACATATTTCATCTTAACTGGAGAGGTTGGTTTTGTGTGGTGGAGATGGGAAAACGAATGGCGGACGGAATGATCAGAATGCGTTCGATCGGTGACAGAAACAGTGTGACAAGATTAATGAAGCATTAGTAAATAGCCAGTCTAAATTATGATAGATCTTGTTGCGTTGCTTCGTTTACCGTTGAGAGAGAGAATGGTTGGACAGAGACAGTGAAAGACGTT
Source organism: Rapana venosa (assembly GCA_028751875.1). Taxonomy (NCBI): domain Eukaryota; kingdom Metazoa; phylum Mollusca; class Gastropoda; order Neogastropoda; family Muricidae; genus Rapana; species Rapana venosa. The sequence goes on along the minus strand of CM054151.1, from coordinate 59,934,889 downwards.
TGACATCTGGAAAGACTGGTTGTCGAAATGGAAGATGAAGTCACCAAGGCAATTATAAGTTTAGTGGGAGGAAAGGCTGTAGTGGTCGCGGATGTGACTGGCATTCTTGAAGAGAAAGAGAAGAGGTTAGATTGTTTTACGGCTGTGGGTGGACGGTAAAGGCAGCAGATAGTAATAAAGATGGGACCAGGTAGGTTGAGGATTGATTTGCAAACTTCAAAAAATTAATGTGAGAATTGAATGTTTTGTGACTGAAGAAAGAGATGGTTCAATATGTCTTTGGAGATGATGGCAATCCCAACCTCTCGAGAGAGTCGGGGGGAAAGAAATGGTTTTATATCCAAGAGGAGTCAGTGTTTAATTTGGCCTCATGTCCATGTGGTTTTAAGCCAAGTTTCGGTGAGGAGGATGGTTAAGTCAATGTTTTTTATCAGAGATGAAATCAGATATGTAGTCGTGCTTTTTCCATTTGGACAGACAGACTGCACATTGAACAAACAAACTTGAAGGAGATCTGAGGAGGTGGAGAGGTTGAAGATGAAAGTGGTGAGTTTGGCAAGCATCAGAGGCAGAGGGACTGCAGGCGGGAATGGGAGATGCGGCTAGCGGACGAACAGGACCAGAGTTTGGATGGGCAATCAGGGAGTAGAAGATGGTGACAGAACTGTGCTAATAAGGGGGATTCGGTATTTTGAAACACAATCATGATATACATCATAATCATCAGAACAAAAACACATTATCAGAGTTACAAAACAAACAGAACAATCAAAAGCTGTAGGGGGCGGGTGGTACGGCCAGCATGGGGAAGAAGGTTGGTGGCGTAACAGAAGTGGAGATCAGAGGGTTTTTTGAGGGGGGAGAATGGGAGGGGACAGCCCACCCACTGACGATGGACCGACGGCCTGCCCGTGTTCCCCGTCTGGTTTTGCGGCGATGAATGTCTAAGTGTGTTATACGCTGCTTAATAACAGGAGCAAGCGTGTACTGTTTTTGACAAATCTCAGGTGCGAGCATAGCTCTATCCGAGGTTGGTTATCTATTAGTTGTTCTAGGCCAAACATAGTAATAATAATAATAATCATAATAATAATAAGAAGAAGAAGAAGAAGAAGAAGAAGAATAAAAAATGAATTATATAGCCATACATCTTTCAGCGAAAATCACAGACTTGCACTAACTCATTCTTACACAGTTCAGTACCACCAGTAAACAACGTGATAGATCCATCAAGTCAAATGAGGTGCACACACACACACACACACACACCACACAGAGTCACCACCCCCTGGCAGGCCATAGCATCTTGGCTGTTGAAGGATGAAACATCTATGAGATGAGGCAGGAGAGGAATATCTAGGTTTGTAATAATATGTTTGAGACTGGATTTAAAGAGTCATAAGAAGGCTTATTAATCCCAATATCCACGTATAAAAGAAACAAATAAAATAAAATAAAGATATGTAAAACCACACCCCCATGTCATTGCACACACTTTCATCACACACATGTACACGCACCATGCAACTCACAGACACATATACAGCTACCTTTTTTGTCAAATATCTAAGTAGCTCAGAAAGGCACCATTGACTAGTGGTTGTGTGTTGGGAGAGGGAGTGTGCTGATGTCTCCCTAACACTGGCGATTTCTGAACATTGGGGGTTCTGGGCTGGGAGGGGGGGAAGTGTGTGTCATGAGCATAGTTATTGTATTGACGTTGGTCACAAGGTGGGGGGTGGGGGAGGAGATGTCGTTTATTTTGTTGTTAGGCAAGTTGTTTTTTGTTTGTGTGTTGGTGTGTGTGTGTGTGTGTGTGTGTGTGTCTTGTGTGTGTGTGTGTGTGTGTGTGTTGTTTTACCAAACCATTACACCATTACTCTATACTCCACTGCTGCCACTTCTACTACCTTTCCTTCCCCCCCCCCTCTCCTCCTCATCACCTCCTACTACTACTACTACAATACTACTTCTACTACTTCTACTACTACTACTTCTACTACTACTACTACTACTACTACTATACTACTACTATACTTCTGTCTGCACTGCTTGGCTGATGCTGCTGCGGCGGACTACTGTTGGTGATGCTTTGCTTTAATTTATTTTGTAGCTGAAATGTTTACGACTGCTCTTGTTCGTCAGGCAGGTCATCTTCAACTTCAGGTAAGTCATCTTCAACTTCAGGTTAAGTCATCTTCAACTTTCAGGTAGTCATCCTTCAACTTCAGGTAAGTCATCTCAAACTTCAGGTAAGTACTTCAACTTCCGGTAGGTCACCTTCACTTCAGGCAGGTCCCTTCTATTCAGGTAAGTCATCTTCAACTTCAGGTAGGTACCTTCACTTCAGGAGATCACCTTCACTTCAGGCAGATCACCTTTCAACTCAGGCAGGAGATCAAAGGGTCTTCAGCAGCATCTCTTCCGACAGCTTGCCTTCTGAAGGAGATGTCCCCGCCTTCTGCTCAGCAAGAAAACTGAGCTTGTTCAGATTGTGAAATGTCCCTTGTCGCTATCTGCACTGTCCATCATGGAGGGAAATGTCCCCTTGTCGTAATATGCACTGTCCTCATCACTGGAGGGAAATGTCCCTTGTCGTTATCTGACTTTCCTCATCACTGGAGGGAAAATGTCCCCTTGTCGTTATATGCCACTGTCCTCATCATGGGAGGGAAATGTCCCCTTGTCGTTATATGCCACTGTTCCTCATCACTGGAGGTAAATGTCCCTTGTCGTAATCTGCACTGTCATCATCACTGGAGGGAAATGTCCCCTTGTCGTTATCTCACTGTCCTCAACACTGGAGGAAATGTCCCCTTGTCGTTATCTCCACTGTCCTCATCACTGGAGGGGAAATGTCCCTTGTCGCTTATTGCACTGTCCTATCACTGCAGGGAATATCCCCTTGTCGTTATTCCACTGTCCTCCTCACTGCAGGGAAATGTCCCCCCTGTGGTAATCTGCACTGTCCTCCTCACTGCTGCCATCGCCATGGAGGCCTCATATCAATATTTGCTATGAACTTTGAGATGTGCGTGATCTGTAAACATTTGCTACGATCGTGTGAGCACCTGTGTGTCATGTAAACATATCTGCTGCGACACGTAAGCATTGATGTGACAACGGTGACATTGCTTTGATCATGTAAACACCTCATGTAAGCATTGATGTGCATGATTGCAAACACTCTGCTGTGATCATTAAAATAACATTTGTTGTGATCATCCGTAAAATTTGTTGTGATCATGTCAACCTTTGTTGTGATCATGTAAACATTTGTTTGTGATCTGTACACATTTGTTGTGATCATGTAAACATTTGTTGTGATTCATGTAACATTGTTGTGATCCTGTAAACATTTCTTGTTGTCCTGTAAACATTGTTTTCCCTCTTGATTAGACAAACACATGGTGTGATGACTGTAAAACATAAGCTGGTGTATCACGCAAAACAGCTAGCTGTTTGCCGTAAGCCTCCGATTGTGATCATGTAAACATCTGATGTGATCACGTTAACTATATGCTGTGATCACGTAAGCCTCAAGCAAACCTCTGATGTTGTCACCTAAACATCAAGCACACATCTTCATTTGATCACGTAACCTTCTTATTTGATCACGTAAACATCAAGCAAACATCTGCTGTTGATCAACGTAAACATCAAGGCAAACATTTCTGATTTGATACGTAAAACATCAAGCAACATATAATGTGATCACCTAACATCAAGAAACATCTGGATGGGATCGCCCAAACTCATGTAAACATCTTGCTGTGTACATTGGAGTTTGGGGTTTGTTTCTTCATGGCAGACGGGCACTTCATACACGGCAAGTCGGGCACTTAATACAGGCAGCCAGCGGCACTTCATTCACGGTTTGTTTCTCCAGGCAGTACGGGCACTTCATACAGGCAGCACGGGCACTTCATTCACGGTTTGTTTCTTCAGGCAGTACGGGCACTTCATACAGGCAGCACGGGCACTTCATTCACGGTTTGTTTCTTCAGGCAGCACGGTCACTTCATTCACGGTTTGTTTCTTCAGGCAGCACGGGCACTTCATTCACGGGTTGTTTCTTCAGGCAGCACAGGCACTTCATACACAGTTTGTTTCTTCAGGGCACTTCATACATGGTTTGTTTCTTCAGGCAGCACGGGCACTTCATTCACGGGTTGTTTCTTCAGGCAGCACGGGCACTTCATACAGGCAGCACGGGCACTTCATACACGGTGCCCCCCCCCCCCCCCCCCCCGCTTCTCCACGCACTGGAACAAACACTCCAAAGCATGGCCACTTGGGGTTGAGAAAAAATAACTTTGAAAAAGGTCACCTTGCTTTTGATGTCATCCACGTTAATGTGATTAGAGAATGTGAAGGGGCAGAGAGGGAAAATATACATATGAAAAAGTACAAACAGAGGCAGATAGAGAGAGACATCAGGATGATTCTATAGGATCTGAACAGGGGTGAAGGTGAATGTTGAGTATAGGCGGCGAGTAAGGGTGGTGCCGGTAACCGAGCCTCAGCTTTTGGAAAGGTCACGTACACCCCCTCACCCACCCCACTCCACCCCACCTCAGCCTGTTCCCTTCTTCCCTTCCTCACACAAGACAACAATGCAGTAGAGATACATAGATCTAACCCACAGGAAAGAAAGGCATGGTAGCTACTGCTTTTTTTTTTCTTGAATCAATTCACCAAAGTGTAAAGAGGCTATAAATAAACATCAATATCTGTCACCAGCCATCAATCAATCAACCATCCAACCAACAAATCAGTTATCTGATCAACCATCTTCTCAACCAATCAGTCAACCATCCACACAATCAATCAATCAGACATGATTCACGATTCAAATACTTTATCATCCCCCAAATAGAGAATCTCACGTGAAGTACATTCCCTGCATAAAAACAGCAAAACGGAAAAGATGACAAAAAAAAACCCCACAGAACATTAGACCCTGTACATCACATGCACCATCACAAGACAAACAAAACAGCGGGCACTACCAAGTTATTCTTTAAACACGCCGGTGTGAAACTCCCCCCCCACCCCAAATCCCCCCAACCGGCAAAAAACAAACACAAAAAAAATTCCCCCCCAACACACAACCGGCTCAAAACCACCCCCACACAAAAAAAACAATCAAAAAAACAAAAACACAAAAAAACAAAAAAAACCCCCCCCCCCCCCCCCCCCCCCCCCCCCCCCCCAATAAAATTTAAATAAAACCCCCCCTTTTTTCCCCCCTTCTTAATGGGGGGTGATGAAAGTGTGTGCTAAAACATGTGGGTGTTTTTTATGAAAATTTTAAATTTTTTTTAAATTGGGTTCTTTTAACCCGAGGAAAAATTGGGATATCCCAACTCTTTTTGGGTTTTTTTTTTCACATCCAGTTCCCGGGTGTAGGGGGGTTTTTGTGGATTTTGTCATCGTTCCCCCCGGCAACGGTACATACTTTTTCCAAAAGCAAAAAGGGTTTTTGCCCTATGCGAAAGATTTTCCCTGGGGTTGTTTTGGGCACAGGGGGCCTCGATTTTAGTTCACCCGAAGGACTTGTGTGGTTGGGAGTGAATGAAAGAGTGTTGAAGGGTGCGCGCGTCCCAAAGCGTGCGTGCAAAATGTACTTTCTGCCAGGGGTGTGTATGTGTGTGTATGTCCCTGTCGGGCCTTTCACCAAACGAAGGTATTTTGTTCACAAAAATTTTAAAAAATGATTGCTTCAATTTTTTCCCCAAAAATTTTTCCCCTTTTCCCTCTTTCTTTCTTTTTCCCCTCTCCTTTTTTGTTCTTTTTTTTCTTTCTTTTTCCCCATAAATTAATTTGTTGAAAATGTCGTGCTGCTTTGGGTTTTTAAAAATCCTTCTGCCTGAGAACCCAATTGACTTTTGGACTAACACTATATTGCTGGTTTAAATAAAGCATCTGCTTAAATAAAACAATTGATTTTGGGACTAGCAGCTTTATTGCTGGTTTTTTTACAACCAGTCTGCTTGATTGAAAAAATTTTGATGTTGTGATTAGAAACAAATTTTGCTACACCCAGAAAACTCTAGCTTTCAAAAACATTTTGTTTTGGGAGAAAATTTTTTGCTAAAATTTTTTCCGGAAAAATTTCCCTATATTTTTAATTATTGTATCTACCTCTTGTGACGAACTTCCTTTTTTAAAGAGTTTTATATGAAAACGTGTGTTTTTTAAAAGTGAAAATTTTTTTGATTTAAAAAAAAAAGAAGAAGTTTGTAGTGTTTCTTTATCAAAAAATTCCATTTTAATGTCCCGGTGGTATATTTGATCCCCATTTAGTGTATGAAATAAAAAGGGGGACGGGGATTTAAACAATCCAGAGCAGTTTTTGAAATTGCCCTTTTAGTATTGTTTCGTTTTTTTTTGGGTGTTCCTTCTTTTCATATTTTTTTTCCCCTGTTTATTATTAATAGAAAACCTATTAAGGGGTCTTCTATTTTGTTTGGGATTATTAAAGTACAGAACAAAAAAATATATAAATAAAAAACCCAATCAATCCTGATAAAAAGTTTAACTTCAGACAAGGGGCCCAAACCCAAAACGGGGGCCCCAGTAGGCCCCTGGATTTTCAACAAATTTCAACAAACAAACAAAAAAAGACATTGCAACCCCTACTATACAACAGTGGGAAATTTAGTTTTTATTTGTTTTGCCAAAACGGAAAACGCGACATTTCCAAATTTAAAAAGATGCACACATTAAAATTCCAGGGGATCAAAACTTCCAAGAAGATCCTCACAAAACCCCCGCCCCCTGGGTTCCCTTAAAATTTTAAAGCCTTCCCCGCCAGTTGAAAAAAAATATTTAACCTTGAGGGTTTTTGACATTGAATCCAAATTGATTAAAAAAAAAAAATTAAAAACATAGACCAATATTTAAAAGAATTTATATTTCGAAAAACCCTTTAGAAATAGAGACTGGCTAGAAAAAATTTAACTCCCTTTTTGGGCGAGGTAATACTTTTTAAAAAATGAAACAAATTTTTTGGGGATTTTCACAAGACTTATTTAAAACCCAAAAACCCAAAATTTGGGGCCACAAAATTTTCTATGTTTGGGCCTTTTTTCTTCTTCAATGTCCCTAAAGGGCCTTCAGACATCGAGATCCAGGCTCTCCATTCTTTTTTTGTTTTTCGGTCCCCCCTCATGAGCTTTATTGTTGGTGCCTCTTTATTTGTTGCGAATTTGTTTAAGTGTCTGTAAATTTTTGGGGCGTTGTCTTCCTCTGTTTTTTTTCCACAAATTTTCCCCTTCATAACGTTTCTTGTCGGTCAGCCCTGATTTATGGCCGAAAAATTTGAGTGTCTTCTTGTTGGTGTTGAGAAGGGATCTCTTGTACCGCCATTTCCATTACTTCTGCATTAGTTTTCTTTTGTCCATGGTTTTTCATGTTTTCCCCGGATGAACCCTTTTCCCACTGCTTTAGCCCTGTTCTGTGTCCTTGGCTAGGGTCCAGCACTAACCCGAACAGAAAAATGGAATACGTGGCTCTCAAAAAATGGATCTTTTTTTGAGGTTTATTTTCTTTTGGTAAAAAATGCATTTCATGTTGTTAAAGTTGCTTAGTTTGCCCGTTCTCTTTTGATTTTGTGTCACATTCCCGCCCGGTGTAGTAAACCAAGGTATTAAAGGTGTTTACTTTTTATTCTTTCCCCTTTAAGGCTTTTTGCATTGTTATAAAGCTTTTTTCGAGACCCCCATGCATTCTGTTTCTTTGCATTGAGCTGAAACCCTTTCTTGGCTAGAAAAAAAGATAGACCAACTGGGGTAACAAAAAATTAGAAAAATTATAGATTATTCACACTATACAAGCAACAATAAAAAAGTATGGTTTCCCCCATGTGGATGCAGTGATCATAACCCGTGGCTTTACTTGGTTTAAAAATCGTCTCAAAATACCCAAAGTAGAAAATAAAACATTTTTTTAAAGAAATTTAAAAAAATTTTAAGAGAAAAAAATTTCCCTTTTGACTTTTAAAACTCGCCCCTACATGAATATACCAAATAGAGACCCTGATGAAACTGCTGAATTTGGATTTGGACATTTACTTCTATACGACAAAATCCCCCTTTCTAAAAAAAAGAGTTTAAGAAAAAAAAAAACCACCCGGATAACAAAAGACATAGAACCCAAATACACCTAAGGACTATTTGAAAACACATGGTTCAAAGAGCAGTTCAGGCACAAAGAAAAAAAGAAACTTCGCTAAAACGAAAACCAAAAGTGTTTACATTAAAAAGTTGTTAATTACAATCCCACTCTCGCAAGTTGAAACCATAAATACTTTATGAAATAAACCTTATCAAAAAGTAAACGACAGTTAAAGATATATAGCGGAATTGAAAAACCCATTCTCAAACTTCCCGCAAAGTAATATAAAATGAAAAGTAAAATAAAAATGATCTCCAAAACTTAAAAATATATCGAATAAAAAAGAACAAAAATTTCCCCTTTTAAAAAACTACTGCCAATGACAATCCGATTTGGAAAGCCTGTCTTTTAAAAAAAATTTTCCAGTCACGTTTTTTGGAAAAATCAGATGGAAGAAAAAATTAAGCTTGGGGTCAAGTTATAGCGGAAAACATAAATTTATTTGTAAAAATTGTGCATAAGAAAAAAAACTTTCCGTCATTTTAAAAAAGGAAATTTTATCCATCCAAAAAAGGGTGATCTGCTTGTCCTTCAAATTAAGACCAATTTCGATTCTGTCTGTTTATCTAAATCCTTTGAAAAAACAACCCAAAAAAATATATATTCCTATTTTAAACAACAATTATTAAATGAAGATCACTGGGTTTTCGTAAAAAAATTCCTGTCCCAACCTTCCCCAAAATTACAACATCTCCTAACAAATCAATGAAAATAAATATACAGGTTCTTTTGTTGATTTTGAAAAAAGCTTTTGATGTATCAATATTCCCTTTATTGCGAAAAATTTCACTTGTTAAACTAACCCCCAAAAATGATAATTTTTTTGAAAAGTTTTTTGTCGAATGGGACAGAGTAAAAACTGCAAATAATCAAACTCAGAACTAGTATTTAAACATGGGTCCCCCAAAGGGTAATTTTGGGCCCATTTTTTTCAACTTGTAAATGATTCCCCCAAATTTTTAGAATGTAGCTGTAAAATGTTTGTGATGACACATCCCTCTATTGTATGATTTGCCCCCCAAGACTAACATAAAACTAACCAATATTGACAGATTGGTTATTGGACTCAGCTAAACCTTGCCCCAAAATCACAAAAAAATAAGTGTTGTATTTAGCAAAAAAAAGAGACAAAGTTTGAAAAAAAAAATTCCAACCTCTTTTTATAAGAAAAAAGAGAATTTGAAAATTTTGACTCCCCACGAATTTGGGGTAATTATTGAAAAAATTTTACTTGGAGCCATGTGAGGGCCCTAGGAAAAATCTTTTTTACAAGCTACTTCAGTTTCAAAAAAAAAACTTTTCGAATACCCACTCTCAAAAACTTTTTTTTGGGGCCCCCATGTTCCCAAAAGTTGCTAGCTTTTTTCTTTGGGGCGCTGCATGATACAAATTTTTAAAATTTATTCAAAGTTATAAAAAGAGCACTGAAATTGTTTCAAAATAAGTCCCAAACCCCTCAAAGATTTACGAAAACAAATATCCACCTTCAAAAACAGATTTATCTAAAAAAGCTTTTTGCCCGAAATTGTCGTGGAAATGCCCCCCAAGACAGCAATAGCTTCAAATAAGAACACGAATAATCACTCTAACATTTCCGAGCCAAAAATTCTTTTCAAAAAAAAGCTTCTTTTTAGTCAGGGAGTGATTATGGAACAAGCTCCCAAAAAGCTTTAAAAAGTACAAAAAAAAAAATCAGTTAAGACAAAACTTAAAATCCCTCTAATCGAATGCCTGGACTTGCAAAAGGCAAATCAACCAGATTAAAACGCAAAATCAACCCAAAACATTTTTTTTTGGGGGAGGGGGAGGCAGGAAAGAGGGACACAAATTATGCAAAGAAAATAAGGTAATCTATACAACTAGTAAATAATCTGCAAAAGTTGAAACAAGTGGGAAGGAGGAAAATTTTTTAAAAAACTTTTTAGGTAGACCCGATAGCTTTATGTGTGTTCCTCCCCTCTCTCTCTCCTTTCTCTCCCCTCTCTCTCTCTCTCTCTCCTTTCTCTCTCCTCTCTCCCTTCTATTGATATTTTGTTTTAAAAAAAGGGCAATTCATACTTTCGAAATTTTTAATATTATTTTGGGGCGTTGTCTGATTACTCCAGTGAATCTCCCATTTTAATATCTTATTTCAAAGTGTAACAAAATTTGTATATTCTACAATATGAAGGGTTCAATTTTATGATCTTAATTGGTTACTCTCTCTCCCCTTTTCTCTCTCTCTCTCTCTCTCTCTCTCTCTCTTTTCTCTCCCCCTTCTCTGTTTTTATTGCTTGGTTTTTATTTCTTTTGTTGGAATTTTTTTGGGTTTTTCGTTGTTTGTTTTTTGTTTTGGTGTATGCACGTGGTGTGTGTGGTGTGTTTGTGTGTGTGTGTGTGGTGTGTGTGGTGTGTGGTTGGTGGGGGTTTTGTGTGTGTGAGTGTAAAGGGGGGAAGGTGTATTTTTTTAAAAAATTGTTTTTGTTTTTTTGTTTTGTTTTTTTTGGGGTTTTTTTTTTGGGGTCTTTGGTTTTTTTTTTTCATTTGTTTGTTTGTTTTGTTTTTTCTGTTTTTTGTTAGTTTATTTGGAAGGGTGTTTTTGTCTGTTTTTTGGTTGTTGTTTTTGTTTTTTTTGTGGTGGTGGTGGGGGGGGGGGGGTTTGGGGTATGTTTTTGTCTTTTGCTCTCTGGGTTTTTTTTTTGTTTGTATGTTTTTTGTTTTTTTCTTTTCTCTCTTTTTTTTTAAAAAAGTTTTTTTCCTTTCCTTCTTTGCTTAAAAGTATGATTTGAGTGCATTTTAATTGGCCCCTGGGGGGGGGAAATGGAGAAAAAAAAGAACATGAATACTTATTATTATCCTGGAAAAAAAATATTTTGTTTTATATTAAAATGTGTAGAGTTCTTTTTATGACTTAATTGGATTTTCCCCCTCTTTTTGTGAGTGTATGGGTATTGCATTATTTTTTCATGCATTCAATTTGCAGAGCAAAATTTAAAAAAGTTTTTGTGTTAATGGTCTATGTGAGTTTTACAAATTTTTATTATCCCTGAAAACCCCCCCCCCACCCCACCCCCCCAACACACGCTAAACAAACACAAAAACACACACACCACCACACACACACACCACAAAAAACACACAACACACAATCACTCACCCATCCCCCACTCATTTTCTCCCCCCTAACGCTGTATATTTTTTAAATTTTTTTCTTGGTTTGTTTCTTGTTTTTTTTGTGTGGATGTATGGGTATTAAATTTATTTTTAATAAATTTTAAATTGAAACGAGAAATCTAAATGGTGTTGATGGGTGCATACTTTTTGGGGAAATTTATATTTTGGTATTTCTCAAATACACACACAAATCTTTTTCTTTTTTGTCTCTTCTCTCTCTCTTCTCACCTTTTATCGTCCTGCTTATGTCTAGTTATCCTTATGAAGGGTTCATATTTTTATATTTTCAAAACTTTATTGGGTTGCCCCTGACTTAATTTTAATGAGTGCCCTATTTCAAAATTTATTAAATTTTGTATAACAATATGGTACCCTTTGACAATGTGTGATTTTTTTTTAGATTTTAAGTTTGTTGTGTTATTTTTTTTTGGCTTTTTTGTTGTTTTTGTTTCTTTTTGTTGTGTTTGTCTGTTTTTCTCTTTTTTATCATCTTTTGTTGGTTTGGTTTTTTTTTCCTTTTGTTTGTTTTTTTGTTTGGTTAGGGTTTTTTGGGGGGGGGGGGAGGGGGGGGGTATTTTTAGGATTTTTTTTTAATTGTTGCTTTGGGGGGGGGGGGGGTTTGTTGGGGGGGGAGGGTTTTTTGGGGGGGGGCTGTTTTGAAAAGGGGTTTTTCCCTTGTTTTTTTTTGTGAGACTGTATAAGTATTGGGTTTTTTTATTATTAAGTTTTTTCCCCAACGGGGGGGGAGGATGTAAAAAAGCCTTTTGGCTTTTTCATTATCCCGAAAAAAAGAATTGGGGCTTGCCATTTCTTTTTCTCTCTACTCTCTCTCTCTTCTTTTCTCTCTCCTCTCTCTCTCTTCTCTCTCTCTCTCAACTGTGCTCGAATTGGGGTATTCGCTGTGTGACATTGTTCGTGAGCTGATGACTTGTTTAGTCTGCTGAGTGACATTATTTAGTGAGGAATGAGCGTGTAGCAAATCCCTGGATAACTGCGATGGCCTTTTTTAGTAAAACAAACTGTGAGTGAAGTGTGCAAATGTGCATCGAAAATAGGGTTTTCGCTTGTGGGGTTGTCAGGACCCGAGTGACTTATTCAGTTACTGCGTGTGACATTATTTTGTGAGGGAAGAGCCTGCAGCAAAAATCCTGGATACTTGTGAGTGGCCTTTTTATGAAAAAAAAAACTTTGCTGTGCTGCGATTCCCTATCCCCACCCCCCATATTTGCTGAGTGACTTTCAGTAACAAGTCCGACCCTCTTCCCCAACACCTCTGTACAGGTTTCTTCAAAGGGGAGGGGGACTATAAAAGGTTGGCCTTAGGGGGGAAAATCTCCCCCCTGGAAAAGACTAACTGTACCCGGTCAAATTGAAGCAGGGAAAACCCCTTTATTGACACATACGGGTTGATAGCGAAATCCCGAGCTTTTTTTCACTGTTGTAAGCTTTAAAAAGAGGATTCAAATTTCATACCTTTTTGTCGGTTTGAGTGGTTATTTTGTTTTCCCCCACTCAAAATTTTGTTTCCTTGTTTTTTTCTACTTTTTTTCCTCCTCCACCCCCCCCTAATTTTCCCCCCCTTTTGGGGTTAGTTTTTCCAAAGTTAAAACTATTTTCTATTTTTTATGCCCGTTGTTCCTTTCTTGTTTTTTCCCCTTTACAATATCCCCTTCCCCCAAACCAAACAAAACAAATGATCCAACCCAATAAGTGGCCTCTAAGGGGATGGGGTACGTATTTGCCCCTAAATATAAACCTGCTTTAATAAAAACGAAGAAAAAACTCAACTTTATCATAACAAAAAGGGAATCATTTTCCTACTGGGCTATCTGAGTCGAGCTTTCAACCCCATATTGGGCATGATATTTTTATTCCAGGGTATAAAACCGCTAAAGATCAAAAAACCCAAAGAAACAGGAAAACCTATCTATATTTTGAATCCATAACCTTCAACGTCCCTTCTCCCTTTAGAACATTTTGGGGGTAGAATCCAAATGGATTTAGTTTCTTAAAGGTCCCAACCTATTGTAATGGGGAAACTGTATAGGAATAACAAAAAAAGAAAAAAGGGCTGACAAATTTTTTACTCCTGAGAAACGTCCCTTTTAAAACAAGTGAAATAAATTTTTTAGGGAAATTTAATTCGATTAACAAAAGTTATAAAAATGGACCCAATAATAAAATTTAAACAACCTCCCCCAATAATTAATTCAC
>CM054151.1:59814361-59920841 GCA_028751875.1 Rapana venosa | reverse complement strand
GGGCGGGGCGCGGGGGCGGGGGGGGGGCGGGGGGGGCGGGGGGGGGCGGGGGCGCGCGGCGGGCGGGGCGCGCGGCGGGGGCGGGGGGGTGGGCGGCGGGGGGGCGAGGCGGGCGGCGGCGGGGGCGCGCGCGCGGGGCGGGCGGCGCGCTGCGGCGCGGGCGGCGGGGGCGCGGGGCGCGGGCGGGGCGGGGGCGCGGCCGGGCGGGGGGGGGCGGCGGCCGGGGGGCGGCGGGGGGGGGGGGCGGGGGGGGCGGGGCGCGGGCGGCGGCGGGCGGCGGGGGGGGCCGCGGGGGGCGAGGCGGCGGGGCGGGGGGGCCGGGGCGGCGGGGCCGGCGGGCGGGGGGGCGGGCGGGGGGGCGGGCGGGGCGGCGGGGGCGGGGCGGGGGCGGGGGGCGGGGCGGGCGCTGCGGCGCGGGCGCGGGGGGGGCCGCGGCGTGGGCGCGGGGCGGGGGGGGGCGGCGGGGCGGGCCGCGGGGGGGCGGCGGCGGGGGCGGGCGGGCGGCGTCGGGCCGGGCGGGGCGGCGGGGGGTGGCGGGCGCGCTGCGGGGCGGCGGGGCGGCGGCGGGGGCGGGCGGGTCGGCGGCGGGGGCGGGCGGGGCGGGGGCGGGCGGCGGGGGGCGGGGGGGGGGGCGGGCGGGGCGGGGGGGGGGGGCGGGGGGGGGGGGGGGGGGCGCGGGCGGCGGGGGCGGCGGCGGCGGGGGGCGGGCGGGCGGGGCGGGCCGGGCGCGGCGGGGGGGGGCGGCGCGGCGGGGGGGCCGGCGGCGGCGGGCGGGGCGGGCGGGGGCGGGGGCCGGCGGGGCGGGGCGCGGCGCCGGGGGGCGCGGGGCGGGGCGGGGCGGCGGGGGCGGGGCGCGCGGGGCGGCCGGGCGGCGGGGCGCGGCGCGGGCCGGCGCGGCGCGGGGGGGGGCGGCGGGGCGGGCGGCTCGGCGCGCGGCGGCGGGGCGCGGGGCGGCGGCGGCGCGGCGGGGCGGCGGGCGGGCGCGCGCGGCGGGGGCGCGGGGTCGGGCGGCGGCGCGGCGGGGGCGCGCGGGCGGGCGGGCGCGGCGGGGCGGCGCGGGGGCGGGCGGCGGGGGCGGCGGCGGGCGGCGCGGGCGGCGGGGCCGCGGGCGGCGGGCGGGCGCGCGCGGGCGGCGGGGCGGCGGCGCGGGCGGCGCGGGCGGGCCGGGCGGCGGCGGCGCGCCGCGGGCGCGGGGGCGGGCGGTGGCGCGCGCGGGGCGGCGGCGGCGGGCGCGCGCGCGGCGGGCGCGGCGGCGGGGCGCCGCGGCGGCGGCGGCGCGGCGGCGGCGGGGGGGCGCGCGGGGCGGGGGGCGGGGCGGCGGGGGCGCGGCGGCGGCGCGGGCGGGCGCGGCGGCGGCGGGGGGGCGGGCCGGCGGCGGCGGCGCCGGCGCGGCCGGCGGCGGGGGGGCGCGCCGGGGCGCGCGGGCGGCGCGGGCCCGGGCGGGCGCGCGCGGGGGCGGAGCGTCCGGGGCGCGCTGGGCGGCGGGCGGGCGGGGGGTGCGCGCGGGGGCGCGGGCCGCGGGCGCGGGGCGGCGGGCGGCGCAGCTGGGCGGGGCGGGCCGGGGCGTGGCGCGGCGGGCGCGCGAGGGCGGGGCCGGGGCGCGGGGCGCGCGCGCGGCCGCGGGCGGCGCGGGGGCGGGGCGCGCGCGGGCGGGCGGGGGCGTGGGGCGCGGCGCGGTGGCGGGGCGCGCGCGGCGGCGCGTGCGCGGACGGCGGCGGGCGGGGCGCGCGCGGGGGGCGGGGGCGGGGCGGCGGCGGCGGGCGCGGCGCGGCGCGGGGGCGGGGCGGGGGCGGCGCTGGGCGGGGGGGGCGGGCGGGGCCGGGGCGGCCGCGGGCGGGGGGGGCGGGCCGGCGGGCGGCGGCGGGCGGGGGGGGGCGGGGCGCGCGGGGGGCGGCGCGGGCGGGGGGGGCGGGCGGGCGCGCGGGGGGCGGCGGGCGGGCGCGGCCGGGGCGGCGCCGCGGGGCGGCGGCGGCGCGGGCGGGCGCGGCGGGGCGTGGGGGCGGGGCCGGCGGGCGGCGGCGCGCGGGCGGCGGCGCGCGGGGCCGGGGGCGCGGGGGGGGCGCCGCGGGGGGGCGGGGGGGGCCGGCGGGGGCGGCGGGGCCGGCGGGGCGGGCGGGGGCGGGGGCGCGGGCGGGGGGCGGGCCGCGGGCGCGGGGCGGGGGGGCCGGCGCGGCGGGGGGGCGGGCGGGGGGCGGGGGGGGCGCGGGGGGCGGGGCGGCGCGGGCGGGGGGGGCGGCGGCGCGGGCGGGCGGCGGCCGCGCGCTTGCCGGCGTGCGGGCGCGGGCGGCGCGGCGGCGGCGCGGCGGGGCGGCCGCGGCGTCGCCGCGGCGCGGCGGGGCGCTGGCGGCGAGCGCCGCAGGCGCGCTGGTTGCGGGGCGGTTTGCGGCGCGGCGGCGGGCGGGCGTCGGAATCGGGTGTCGCGGGCAGGCGGGCGGTGGGGCGGGGGGCGCGCTGAAAATGGCGGCGGGGCGGCGGGGCGGCGGGCGCGGCGGCGCGCGGCGCGGGGGCGCGGTGCGAGGCGGGCGGCGAACGCTGCGGGCGGGCGGCGTGAAGCCGCGTGCGCGGCGGGGCGGGGGTCGGCGGGCGGCGGGCGGCGCGGGGACGGCGCGGGCGCGCTGAGGTGCGGGCTGGCGTCGGCTCGGGCGCGGCCGGCGCGGGCGGGGCGGCGCGGTGCGGGGCGGGCGTGCGCGCGGGCGGCGGGCGCGTTGGCGCGGGGGGGGGGGCCGGTTGCGGGACGGGCGTGTCGGCGGACAATGCGGCAGGCGGGGCGCGGCGGCGAGCGGCGGGCCGTCGCGGGTGCGCGGACGGCGGCGCGGGCCAGCGGGGGCCCTCACGGCGGGGCGGGCGGCCGTGTTGGGCCCGCGTGGACGGCGCGCGCGCCGCCGCGCGCACGGCGGCGCGCGGGCGGGCGGGGGGCTGGCGGCGCGCGCGTTGCGCGGCGTTGCGGTTGCGGCGCGGCGGCGGCGGGCGAGGCGGCGGAGGCGCGGGCGTTGCGCGGGGTTGCGGGGGACGGGGCGTGCGTCGCGGGCGCGCGGGGGGCGGACGGGGCTGCGGCCGCGCCCCGGCGGGCGCGGTTCGGCTGGGTTGCGGCGTTTGCAGGGGCCGCGCGCGGCGGCGGGGGCGTTGCGGCGGGGCGCGTTTCGCGGGTTGCGCCGGGCGGCGCTGGGGCCCGCCGCGGGCGCGCGCGCGACTGGCCACGCGGGGCGGCTGCGCCACCATGCCTGCGCCTGCTGGGCCACGAGGGGGCGGGGGCGGCGGGGGGCTGCGGCGCGGCGGCGTGCGCGCCGGGCCTAGTCCAGGGTAGAGAGGGGGTGCGGCGCGGCGGCCGTCAGGTCGCGCGGTGGCGCGCCGCGGCGCGGCGCGCGCGGGAGGCCAGTTGGCACGGCGGGGGGCGCAGGGCGGGCCGCGGGCGGCAGGCGGGGCGGGCCCAGCGGCGCACCATCGCCACGCGCGCGCGCGGCGGCGCCGACGGGCGCGGGCGAGGCCGGCCCACGGGGCGCCGAGCTCGGCCGGCGCACCATGCGGCCACAGCGCATGCGCCGCGGGCGTGAGGCGCGGGCGCGGGCGCGGCGGCTGCGGGGGGGAGCGTGGGGCGGCGCGTGGCGCCCACCATGCGCGGGCGGTGCCGCGGGGCGGCGCGCGGGTGCGGGCGCGGGCGGCTGGGGGCGGCGGGCTTGCGCCACGGGCGCGCGGGCCTGCGCGCGCGCGCCACAAGCGCGCGCGGTTGCGCGCGGTGGCGCGGCGGGGGCGGGGGGGGGGCGAGCGGGCGTTGCGGGGGGGCGTGCGGGGCGCCGCGCCTACCTAGCGCGCGGGCGCGGTGCGCGAGGCGCGGGGCGGGGGCGGCGGGCAGGCGGCGCGCGCTGAGCCACGGGTGAGCGAGCCGGGGTGCGGCGGCAAGTGGGGGAGCGGGGGTGGCGCGGGCCGAGGGCCAGGAGCCCACGGCGGTCTAGCGGCGTGGCGCGGGGCGCGCGGCCACGGGTCGCGGGCGAGCCGCGGCGGCAGCCGGCGGCCGCGCGGGTGGCTCGGCGCGCGCGGGGGGGGTCGCGGGCCGGGCGCCACCGGCACTACGACGCGGGCCGCCGGGGGGCCTGGCGGGGGACCGGCGCCAGGGCGCGCCGCGCCCAGCGCGGGCGGGTGGCGCCGAGGCGGCGCGCAGACCACGCGGCGGGGAAGTGCGCGGCGGGGCCGGGCGGCTGCGTGGCGGGGGGGGCGTTGGGCCGCGGAGTGGGAGGGTGGGGCCACGCGGGGCGCGCGGACGCACCTGGGCAGGCCGGCGCGGGGCGCAGGGTGGGGGCGTGGGTGGGGGGGGGTTGGGTTGGGGGGTTTTCGGGGGCCCGGGGCCGGGCTGCGGGGGCGTGGCGGCGGCCAGTGCCGCCACGCGCGGCCGACGCCACGGGCGGGCCCGCCGGGCGGCGTGGGCGCGCGCGCCAATTGCGCGCGCGCGGCGCGAGGGGGGCCACGCGCCGCAGGGCGCGCGCCGCGCCGCGCTGGCTCGGCGCGCGTGCGCTGCGCGGCGGGGTGCCGCGGCGCGCGGGCGCGGGGGCGGGGCGCGGGGGCGGGGGGGCTGCCAGGGCGCCGACGGCTTGGCCCAGGGGACGCGGGGGCGGGCGGCGGTGGGGGGCGCGCGCTGGGCGCGCGCGCGCTGGCGGGCGCGGGGCAGGAGCGCCGGCTGCGTCGCGCAGGGCGGGGGCGCGGTGGCGCCGCGGCCACTTGCGGGCTGAGGCAGCGGGACGTGGCGCAGGCGGCGGCGCTGCCGGGGCAGGCCGCCAGGCCGCTGCGGAGCCGCGCGCGGGCGGCGCGCCACCATGCAGCGGGGGAGTGGGTGCGGCCACGGAGCCTGGGGGCCCGGCCGCCGGCGGCGAGGGGCGGCCGGCAGGCGCAGGGACACCGGGGCGGGGGGCGCGCGCAGCGGCGCGCGCGTGCCCGGCAAGCAGGCGCCGACCGCTGGCCGGGCGCGCGCGGCTGGTGGCCGAGGGCAGGGCGCACGTGGGCGCAAGCACGCGTCGGCCGGAGGGGGCGCGCGCCAGCGCGCGGCCAACGGTGTAGCGGCGCGTGGCGCCACGCGGAGGGGGGCAGCGCGGAGGGCGGTGGCAGCGCGGGGCGGGGTTGGAGGCGGGGCGCCGTTGGGCGGGGAGGCGGCGCGGGGGTGCGCGCGCGGCGGCGGGGTGGGGGCACGCAGGGGGCCAGAAGAGGGTGCCGGGGCCACTGGGCGCGCTGCCAGCGGGCGCGCGCCGGCGCAGGCGGGAGCTTGGCGGGCGCTGCGCCTGAGGCGCCGGGGCGGACGGGCGCGGGCCCCAGCGCACCATGCGCGGGCCCACCGGAGCGACGGCCGGGGGCGGGCGCGGGCGCCGGGCGAGCGCGGCCGGCGGAGCAGGCCACGCTGCAGGGCGCCGGGGGGGCTGGCGCGGTGGCGGGCGGGCGGCGGGGGGCCCGGGGGCGCCACCGGCCTGGATGCTGGACGCTGGCGGTGGCCAGGGCACGGACGCAGGGGCGGCGCGGCTGGCGCATGCGCGGGCAACGTGCGGGGGAAGCCACGGGCGCGCAGCGAGGCGGCGGCCGGGCCGGGGGCTGGGGGGGCGCGCGCGGGCGCGCGGGCGTGCGGGCGGCTGGCCGCGGGGGCGCCCGGGCGGCGCGGCATGGCGTCGCCACCGGGGGCGGAGCGCGCGCGGTGGCGCGGCCGGGCCAGGCGGCGGGGCTGAGCGCGGCGGGCCGAGGGCCCTCGGGCCGAGTGGCTGCTGCGCGCGGGACGCGGGGCAAGCGGCCCGCGGCGCGGGCGAGCGTGCCTAGTGCCAACATGGCACAGGAGCGGGGGGTGGCGGGGGACGACAGCGCGGGCCCACCCACGGGGCGCGCAAACAGCGGCCACCCCAGGCGAGCAGGCGGGCAGTGGGGCGCCGCGCGCGGCTGGGGCGCCGCCAGGGGCAGGTGCCTGCCGAGCGGTCGTCAGCGGAGCGGCAGCGCGGGACAGGCACGGCCGGCACGGCCACGGTGCGCGCGCACGGCGGCCGGAGGGCCGCGCGCCTGCGGGGGCTGGGGCGCCGGCGCAGCGCCAGGCGTCGCTGCTGGGGAGGGGCGGGCGCTGCCGGGGCCGAGCCGGCCAAGGCGGGCTGTGGGGGAGCGGCTGCGGGGGGGGCGAGTAGGCGCCAGCGCCGGTGGCGCGCGTCGCGCGCCCCCGTGGCGGGCGCGCGCGCGCCGCCGCGGCGCGGCGCGGCCCGCGACTGGGCCACCATGCCAGCGCTCCGGTGGGGGCCACGGGCCGTGCGCGGGGGTGCGGGGGGGCCGGGGCGCTGCCACGGGGGAGCGCCCGCCGCCGCCTGGTGGGGCTGCGCGCGCTACGGGGTGGCCACAGGCGACGCGGAGGGGCGCCGCCGCGCGGAAGTCGGGCGGGCTGGCCAGCCGGGCGCGGGGGCGGCGGGCGCGCGGTTGGGCCAGGGCCCGCAGGGGCAGCGCCAGGCGCCGGTGGGGCGCCTGCCGGCGGCGGGGAGCGGGCCACGGGCGTGCGCGGGAGGCGAGGCGGAGCGGCTGCAGCGGGCGCGGGGGCGCGCAGCGCAGTAGGGGCGTTGCCGCCGGCGGCTGCGGCGGCAACCAGGGTGGGCCCGGAGGCCTGGGCGGGGCCGGGGCGTGCCGCGGGGCCGGGGGGCACCGAGCGTGACCGGGGCCACCGGTGGCGGCCTGGCGCCCGCGGGGGGGCGCGCGCGCGCGGGCGCGGAGGGCGCGCGGCGCGTCGGGGGGGGCGGCGGCGGGGCAGCGGGCCGCGGCGGGCGGCGCCAGGGGCGGGCCGGGGGGGGCGGGCAGCCAGGGCGGCGGACGCCAGCGCGGCGACACGCGCGTGCGCGCGCGTGGCGCGCGCGCGGCGGACTCCACCGCCGCCCACGGAGCCGCGCGCGCGGCGACGCGCGCGGTGGTGCGGCGCCGCTGGGGCGCGCGGGCGCGCCGCGGGGCGCGGCGGGCGGCGCAGCGGCCAGCCACCATGGGGAACGCCGCGCCGCGAGGCGCAGCCCGGCGGCGGGCCAGGCAGGCGCACCAGGGTGGCGTTGGCGCGAGCCAGGCGTGGGTGCGCCGGCCGGCTGCGGGCGCGCGGGCCGCGGGGGGCGCGCCACCAAGGCCGGGGCCTGCGCAGGGGGACGGCGGTCGGACGGTGTGGGCGGCCGCGTGACCGCGCCACGCGCGGCGGAGCGAGCGCGTGGGCGGGGCCGGCGGCCAGGCGCGGTGGCGCGCGGCCACGGGCGGGGGTGCGGGGGAGGCGGGCGCGCGGGGCCGCGGGGCGCGCGCGGACGCGCGGGGAGCGCGCGTGGGGCGGCCACGGCGGCCGCCACGCCACGCGGCGGCTGGGAGGGCGGGGCCAGGGCGGCGCACACAGGGCCGCTGTGGGGGCCTGCCACCGCGGCGTGTGGTGGCAGGTGTGGGGCCGGGGCGCGCGCCACCATGCATGGCGGCCCAGGCCACGGGGCGCCGCGCGCCGGGGGCATGGGGGCGGCGGCAAGCGCAGGGGGGGGGGCGCCGATGAGGCCACCGGCGGCGGCCAGCGCCAGGCGGCGCCACGGCGGGCGGTGCGGGCTGGCGGGGGTGGGGCCGGGCGCCGGGGGCGCGCGCGCGCCTAGCCGCGGCAGGGCGCGCGGGGGGGCGGCCGCTGCGCGCGGGGGGCGGGCGGGCCAGCGCGGGCGGCGCTGCCGGGCGGGGGGCGTTGCGGAGTGCGGGCCGGGGCCGCGGGAGCGCGGGCGCGGGGGCCGAGGCGGCGCCGCGCGGGCGCCAGGATGTGCTCGGTGTGCTGGCGCCGCGCCACCAGCGGCCACCAGCGGCAGTGGCTGGGCGGCCACCGGCCAGGGGGGAACGGCGCGCGGCGCGCGCCACGCGCGGAGGGCGGGCGGGTGCGCGGCGCGGCGGGGCGGAGGCGGCGCTCAGGCACGCGGGGCGGAGGGCGGGGCGGGCCGCCAGCGGGTTGGGGGGGAGGCGCGCGCGGCGGGGCGGCCATGGGTGGGGGAGTGCAGGGGGCGGCCAAGTGCCGGGCCGGGTGCCCAGGCCACGCGGCGGCGCTGGCGGCGGGCGGCACCGCGGCGCGCGCGCGCGGAGCGGCGCCGGGGGCGCGCCTGCCGCGGGCCCGCGGGCGCCGCGTGCGTGCCATGCGGGGGCGCGCGGGGCGCGCGGAGGCGCGGGGGCGCACCATGAAACAATTCATCATGGGCCAGAAGCTGATCCACTCCATCAAGGAACTCTACTCAAGGCCACCAGTGCCGTACTCGTACAGGGCACGGTAGGGGATGGTTCCGTACTCAGTTGGGGTCCGGACCAGGGATGGTCTGCTGTCGCCGCACTATTTAACATTTTCCTCGAAGCATCATGACTGACGCCTTGGAAGACCACACAGGCACAGTCAGCATTGGGAGGGCGAACAATCAACAAACCTCATGTTTGCGATGACATTGGACGAGTCTTCCTGGAAGGAATGAAGGAGGAACTGGCCAACCTAGTGAAGCATCTGGACGAAATATCCTCACGATACGGGCATGTGAAAATACAGCCGCCAGAAAACCAAGCTCATGGTTCAAACAGTGCCAGCCAATCACACTCAAGTCACTCTCAGCGGAAAAGGAACTGGAGACAGTTGACCATTTCAAGTACCTTGGAGCCATATTAAGTGAGGAGGGATCGAGAAAACCGAAATACTAGCAAGAGCGGCACAAACAGTTGAGCAATGGTCAAGAATGAAGACCATATGAGAGACAGAAAACGTCCCTCTCGAACAAGGTAAAGTTACTAAACGCGCTAGTACCTCAATCAATGCTTTACGCATGTGAGGCATGGACATGAACGCAGACCAGGACCTACAAAGGAGGATCCAAGCAGTAGAATATGAGATGCCTCAGAAGGCCTCCTTAGCTCTCATACAAGGACCATGTCACCAACAATGAAGTCCGCAGAATGATCACCTCAACAGGTGCGGGATATGAAGACTTACTGACCACGGCGAAAAAGAGGAAACTCAGATGGTATGGGCACGTAACACGCTCAGAAGGACTTGCAAAGATCATCCTGCAAGGAACAGTCCAGGGGAAGAGAAGACGGGGCAGACAGAGGAGAAAGTGGGCCGACGACATCCGTGATTGGACAGGGGAGGACTTCAATGTCACCCAGGCACTCGCCCACGACCGTGCTAAGTGGAGCCAGCTGGTCCACCGTTCGTCCACCATGCAGCGCCCCTACGACCCTGGCGGGTTACGGGACCAGTGAACAGTGAACAGTGTCAATACTGTGTACTAAAGAATTCGAACGCTTTACAAGCTGGGTTCAGGGCAGGCAGGAGCACAATCGAACAGATTTTTAACTGCCACATCCTGATGGAAAAACATCTTCAACATCAGAGAGACCTGTTCCACAACTTCATCGACTTCAAGAAGGCTTTCGACAGAGTATGGCACGAAGGCCTGTGGCAGGTCCTCAGAATGTTTGGCATTGAAGAAGGACTAGTGCAAACCATTCAAGCACTATACAACACCGCAAGCAGTGCAGTCCTTCTGAACAATCAGGTCGGAGACTACTTCAAAACCACAGTTGGGGTCCGACAATGATGCCTGTTATCTCCAGTCCTGTTTAATCTGTTCTTGGAAAACATTATGAGAGAGACCCTCCATGACTTCCACTCTACCATCTCCATTGGCGGCAGACCCCCTCAACAACTTGCGGTTTTCCGATGACATTGACCTCATGGGCGGAAGTAACACAGAGCTGCAAGATCTTACGACCAGACTTGAGAACAGAGCTGGAGCATATGGGATGGAGGTGAGCTCGGAGAAAAGTAAAGTACTTGTGAACAGTACGAGCAACGCCACTGCTAAAATTTACATGAACAGCCAACAACTGGAGGAGGTAGACGCTTTTAAATACCTTGGCGCTACACTCACAAAGGACGGGCGATCGACGACAGAAATCAAGGTCAGAATAGCCATGGCAACATCTTCCATGACAAAACTCACCACCATATGGAAAAGTAAAGAGATCAGTTTCCCAATCAAACTGAACTCTACAAAGCCCTAATTCAGAATATTCTGCTGTACGGGAGTGAAACCTGGACATTGACTGCTGAAACAGCAAAGCGAATCCAGTCATTTGAAACAAAATGCCATAGAAAACTACTGGGCATATCCTGGAGAGAACGAAAGACCAATGAATTTGTCAAGAGTCAAATAACACGGCTGGCAGGTCCACAGGAACCCCTTCTCACCATTGTCAAGAAGAAAAAGCTGACATGGTTCGGCCACGTCACCCGCCACAACACTCTGCCAAAAACAGTACTGCAGGGAACACTCGAAGGTGGCAGAAAGAGGGGAAGACAAAACAAGTCATGGATGGACAACATCAGAGAATGGACCAGGATGAATGACTCGGCACTACTGCGCAGAGCCGAGGACCGAGATGGATGGAGGAGGCTTACCACGGCATCGTCTTTCGTGTCTCCCCCACGACCGCCAAGGTCACAGGTCTTATGATGATGATGATGATGATGATGATGATGATGATGATGATGATGATGATGATGATGATGATGATGATGATGATGATGATGATGGAATGCTCGAGCAGTTTCTTCTTAAGATATATGAACTGGTGGAGGATGTGTATCTTGTCATTGCAGCGGGCATGAAGGCCAGAAGTGGTGAGTGGAGTCTGAGAGAAGAAGAAAATGAAGATGACATGTTTGAACATAGTGATTTTGTTCTGTTTGCTAGAAGTTCTAAAGATAGTGTTACAAATGTTTTTTTGAATTGTTAATTTTGAACTGTGATCTACTGTTCGGTTAACCCCTTTATATGGTCTTTGTGCTGGGGACAAGGACAGTCACTTCACCTTTCCTTCTGAGCCGGGAAACAGATATTTGATTGTTTATATGTTCCATTGAACTGTTGTTTTGTGTGAAAGATTTATGTATTGCAAACCATACTGAATCAGACCGCATTTGGTTGAGGAAGGAAAACATGTCTTACCAGAAACATTAAATGGAATGCTGAACAAATAGAGTTATTTCTGGAATTTCTAGCATCACAAGGAGCCACAAATATGTTGGCAGATGCTACTTATCTTGTTGACCATAATGTAGGAGCTGCTGTTGACAAATGTACAACCCTACTGCAGAAGGCAGGGGAGTGCAATACAGGGTTAACTTGGGAGCACGTGCAAGGAAAACAAAGCACTGGTTTGTCTGGAGTGAGTACCTGCAGACAAAGGGAGCGCTTTGATTTGTTGCTTTACAAGATTCAGCGCTATATAAATTCCATACATTATTATTATTCCATTCATTATTATTATTATTATTATTATTATTATTATTATTATTATTAAAAAGGGCGCAGCAGGCAGAGCACTAAATAAGTCCACTCTATGGAAGACAAGATACACATCCTCCACCAGGTCATATATCTTAAGAAGACAATCTGGCCATTGATTGGGTGATGAGGAAAACAACAGAAGACACCCCAAGAGGGATTCGCTGGAGCCTGTTCTCAACACTAGACGACCTCGACTTTGCCGATGACCTGGCGCTGCTGTCACACACACACCAACATATCCAGGAGAAGACCAGCAGACTCCAAACATTCGGACAGCAAGTGGGGCTTCGTATTAGCACCAAGAAAACAGAGACAATGTGAAAGTGAATTGGAACTGACCTGTGCCAGACAGACAAGTTCACATATCTTGGCAGCAGCATCAAACCAGAGGGCGGCACAAAAGAAGACATCCACAACAGACTGGGCAAGGCCTTGAGTGTGTTTAGGGAGATGAACAATATCTGGAGATCAACTCAGTACAGCACCAACACCAAGCTGAAGCTATACCAGAGCTGTGTTGTATCTACGCTCCTGTACGGTTCTGAGTGCTGGAGGATGACGGAAGCGGATCTTACCAAACTTCGATCCTTTCACACCGTATGCCTCCGAAGAATTCTCCGGATCTTTTGGCCAGAGAAGATCTCCAATGAAGTCCTACTACGGAGATGTAGGCAAGAGGACATGGGAACCATCATCACCAGACGACGGTGGAAGTGGATTGGGCACATCCTCCGAAGAGACCCACAGTCAATCACAAGAACAGCATTGCACTGGACCCCAGAAGGAAGGAGAAAGAAAGGAAGACCAAAAGCAACGTGGAGGAGGACTGTAGAAAGTGAGATGAAGGCCATGCAGAACTCTTGGGGATCAGTGACTAGGTTAGCCCAGGATAGGCAGGAGTGGAAGCGCTTTGTTGCTGCCCTACACACCACTGGTGTAATGGTTAATGATGACGATGATGATGATGGAAGACAAGGAGGACCAAGAGGTGTATGGGTAGAAGAGGTCCCGGGATCAGAATGTGTAAAGGGGAAGAAAAAGAGTTACGGTAAAGCTGTTATAGATACTTTGACTCAAAGTAAAGGGGATAGTGGCCATTTTGGTCAACAATACACACAGTTAGGAGAAGGAAGATCTCCCTTACTGTCTGTTTTGATTGACAGATGAAAAACACATTATGAAACACTATTAGTGTGGATCACATTGAACATGACAGTGGAGGCATAAATGTAGAAGAAAAAAAAACGTGTATGTTTCTGATCTAGATGACGAATTATCATAATGGGAAATTCTTCAGAAAGCTGGAGACTCTCTCCAAGGCACTCCAGGCAGAACCCTCTCCTGGCACGACTCCACTACTGGAGGCACCTACAGGAACCTGGAACATGCAATACTTGCCGTTCCTCAGCATTCGCTCATAACTAGCTCTAAGGCATCTAGGGTTATGTCCCTTGCATCATCTAGGTTGACAAATTGTCTGTTTACACTCAAAGACTCCACTTTGTACATCCAAGGAACCATCACATTTTGAATCTAAACGACAGCTGATGTCTATTCCTCAGTTGATTACGTTAAAATGCAGTTAAGTTAAAATGCCTTTAAAATATTTTTCCACAAAAGAGAATTTATTGTTCTTACAGTAAAACAATAATTACTACACACAACTGCTTAATACGCAAAATTGCACTAGATTCGAAATCACTCATGATTCGACCATGTAAATTTAAACTTAGAAAAGTAATACCTTTTCACTGTCTTCCATGGCTGCTGAACGCATGGATGAAAAAATGACAACGGCAGCTTTTCATGAAACTCAAAGACAGACTAATTACTAGCTGAACACACATAATCCCCCTGACTTTACTGCTTCAAATAAATCAACCAACTCAGCTTAGTTTGACTAGTATACCGAAAAGTACACTGGCATGGAAGGGAGAGTATCTGATTTACCGATCTATTTTGTACAGACATTAACTGGAAGTATCTGAAATACTGACCATTCCTGTACAGACATTAACTGGAAGTATCTGAATTACCGATCTATTCTGTACAGACATTAACTGGAAGTATCTGAATTACTGACCATTCCTGTACAGACATTAACTGGAAGTATCTGAATTACTGACCATTCCTGTTCAGACATTAACTGGAAATATCTGAATTACTGACTATTCCTGTTCAGACATTAACTGGAAGTATCTGAATTACTGACCGTTCCTGTACAGACATAACTAAAAGTATCTGAATTACCAATCTATTCTGCACAGACATAACTAAAAGTATCTGAATTACCAATCTATTCTGCACAGACATAGCTAAAAGTATCTGAATTTCCAATCTATTATGCGCAGACATAACTAAAAGTATCTGAATTACCAATCTATTCTGCACAGACATAACTAAAAGTATCTGAATTTCCAATCTATTATGCGCAGACATAACTAAAAGTATCTGAATTACCAATCTATTCTGCACAGACAGTAACTGGAATAATCTGAATTACTGACTGCAAACACCATGTCACATGTTCCCCCTGCCTGAGCGGAAACCACACTGTGCTTCAGGGATGACTGT
This sequence comes from Rapana venosa, assembly GCA_028751875.1. NCBI lineage: Eukaryota > Metazoa > Mollusca > Gastropoda > Neogastropoda > Muricidae > Rapana > Rapana venosa. Next base: position 59,906,946 of record CM054151.1, on the reverse strand, counting down.
GTTGGAGGCATGGTCAATCAGTCTGTTCAGTATAATGCGGGTGAAGATTTTGCCAGTGATTCTAAGAAGAGAGATTCCACGGTGGTTGTCGCAGCATGTTTTGTCTCCCTTCCGTTTGTAAATGTGGACAATTGAAGCATCCTTGAAATCCTGGAGGACCTCCCCTTCCTCTTAGATAGATTGGAACAGGGCGGTCAGCTTGTCTGTCAGCACCTCGCCTCCACACTTGTAGATGTCGGCCTGGATTTCATCCGCTCCTGGTGCTTTTCCTGACGTTGTCAGCTTCAGGGCTTTCCAGGTCTCGGCCTTTGTGGGAGGGCCAGCTAGTGAGTCACTGACTGGTAGCTGTGGGAGGGCTGCAATTGCCTCATCAGATACAGATGGGTCCCTGTTGAGGAGGGTGTTGACGTGCTCTGCCCAGCATGTAAGGATGTCTTTCGTCTGTCAGGAGGGTGGTCTGGTCCAAGGTTCGGACAAGGGTTGATCCTGTGGCTCTTGGCTCATATACAGCTCGGAGACCATCATGGAAGGTCTTCATGTCATGAGCGTCAGCATCTGACTGAAGCTCTTCGGACTTTCTTTCCCACCAGTTGTTCTTCATCTCACGCAGCCTCTTCTGTACAAGTTGCTTGGTTTGCAAGTACTGGTTCTTCTTCCTCTGGCAATCTTTATCAGAAATGTGATCCTGATGCCATTTGTGCAGTGTGTTCAGGAGCTTGGAGATCTCAGAGTTATTTTCGTCAAACCAGTCTTTGTGGCTCCTCTGTACAAAGCCGAGTGTCAGCTGTTGCTGTGTATACAGCGTCTCTGAAGGTGCCCCATATCTCTTCTACATCAGTTGATGCAGGGGTTTCTTGGAGAGCTGCTTGGATTTGCTGCTGTAGTGCGTCCTTGGTGATAGGGAGGCGGTGGATGTTTAGCTTCCTGGGGGGTTTCTGCCTGGCTGGTTGGAGCTTGCGTGCAAGTCTGATGTTCATCTTGCTGCGTACCAGGCGATGGTCCAACCAACAGACTGCTCCTCTCATGCAGCGTGTAATGGAAACATAACCTCTGTCCCTCTGCCGGACGATTACGTAGTCCAGCATGCAAAAGAACCCACGGCAACAAGAGAGTTGTCCCTGGCAAAATTCTTAGAAAAACCGCCTCTCATAGGGAAACAAATACAGTTGCAAACCAAAAGAAACAAAAAAAGAAAGAAAGGGTGGCGATACTCTTGTGGGGACGCGCTCTCCCCGGGGAGAGCAGCCCACATTTCACGCAGAGAAATCTCGTGTATAAAAAAAAAAAAAAAAAAAAAAATGTGCCACTTCTTTGAGAGGGGATGCATCCATGTGTTCTTGTATTTGTCTGCTTATTGAAAGAGGGCGTTAGTGATAGTCAGTTCATGCTGCGTGCAGAGCGAGAGCAAAAGCAGTCCGTTGGAGTTGCACTTGCCAGTGCTGTGCCGTCCTAGGACTTTTGGCCAGGAGGAGAAGTTCACGCCGACGCGGGCATTGAAATCCCCAAAGATAATCAGCCCGTCCTTTCTGTCTACCGCTGATATCGTGCGGCTAAGCTCTTCATAGCAAGCTTATTTGACCGGTTATCTACCTCCTGCAGGCGCTTTGGACTCACCATCAGCCTCAGCAAGACCGAGTCCATGTACCAACCGGCTATTTCACAGAACGCCAATGCCTTCCCCCCACCTGCAGTTAAGATCGATGACATAGAGATCAGGGCAGTCGACAAGTTTTGCTACCTGGGCAGCTCCCTCTGCAGCAATAGAACCCTTGATGCAGAAGTTACAGTGCGCATCGCCAAGGCCAGTTCTGCCTTCGGCAGACTCAACAACAGGCTGTGGAACAACAAAGGCATCAGCCTCAGTACCAAAATCAAAACTTACAGAGCTGTCGTGCTGACCACCTTGTTGTACTGCTGTGAAACATGGACGACGTACTGCCGTCACATTCAACAGCTTGAGCAGTTTCACCAGAGATGCCTACGAAAGATCCCCGGAATAAAGTGGCAAGACAGGGTCTCCAACCTCTAGGTCCTAGAGAAGAGCAGCCTGCCCAGCATCAAAAGCCTACTGATCAAGTACCAGCTATGCTGAACAGGACACGTTGTCCGAATGACAGACAGCAGGATCCCAAGGATGCTATCGTATGGCAAGCTGAAGGAAGGCCTCCGAAAACTTGGAAGACCCTACAAGCGCTTCAAGGACACCTTGAAGACGAACCTTAAAGCCTGTGACATAGACATCGCTACCTGGGAAACTGATGCCCTTGATCGTTCTCGCTGGAGGATGCTGTGCTCCAGTGGCATAAAGACGTTTGAAAACAAGAGAACGCTGGCCATTAAGGAGAAGTGTAAGCGAAGGAAGCAGGGCTCAACTTCTGGAGACGTTTTTCCTTGCAACACCTGTGGGAAGTGCTGTGCATCCAGAATCGTCCTCTTCTCCCATATGACGATACATTCTGACAGATAAGCCTGCCTGCCTACTCATCCGTCGATCCGACGGGAGACTCCATCATTAAGCTATTGAAAGTACACTAGGCTATTGCAAGCACACTAGGCTTTTGAAAGCACACAGGGCTATTGAATGCATGCTAGGCTATTACCAATAAATGCCCCAGGTACATCCTCAACATCAGGTGGCCGGAAGTCATATCCAACAAACAACTGTGGGACAGGACCAGACAGACCCCAATCGAGTCCATCATTAAACAAAGGAAGTGGGGATGGATCGGCCATACACTCCGCAAGCCTGCGTCAAATGTCACCAGACAGGCCCTTGACTGGAATCCACAAAGTAAGCGGAAAGCTGGTCGACCAAAGCAGACATGGCGCAGAAGTGTTGTTGAAGAAACGAAGGCAGCCGGAATGACATGGGCGGAGCTGAAGAGGATCTCCCAAAACCGAGTTCGTTGGAGGGGTGTTGTTGCAGCCCTATGTTCCCCAAGGAACCAAGAGGCATAAGTCAAGTAAGTCAAGTAGGCTATTGAAAGCACACTATGCTATTGCAAGTACAGGCTATTAAAAGCACACTAGACTATTGAAAGCTCACTAGACTATTGAAACCACACTAGGCTATTGAAAGCACACTAGACTATTGAAAGCACACTAGGCTATTGAAAGCACACTAGACTATTGAAAGCACACTAGACTATTGAAAGCAACACTAGGCTATTGAAAGCACACTAGGCTATTGCAAGTACAGGCTATTCAAAGCACACTAGGCTATTGAAAGCACACTAGGCTATTGCAAGTACAGGCTATTCAAAGCACACTAGGCTATTGAAAGCACACTAGGCTATTGCAAGTACAGGCTATTCAAAGCACACTAGGCTATTGAAAGCACACTAGGCTATTGAAAGCACACTAGGCTATTGCAAGTACAGGCTATTCAAAGCACACTAGGCTATTGAAAGCACACTAGGCTATTGTAAGCACACTAGGCTATTGAAAGGACACTAGGCTATTGAAAGCACACTAGGCTATTGAGTGCACACTAGGCTATTGTAAGCACACTAGGCTATTGAAAGCACATTAGGCTATTGCAAGTACAGGGTATTGAAAAGCACACTAGACTTTTGAAAGCACACTAGGCTATTGAGTGCACTTTAGGCTATTGCAAGCACACTAGGCTATTGAAAACACACCAGACTATTGAAAGAATACCAGGTTTTTGAAAGCACACTAGGCTATTAATAGGTAACTAGGCTAATGAAAGCACACAAGGATATTGAAAGCACACAGACTATTGAAAGCACACTAGGCTATTTTAAAACACCCCTAGCTATTGAAAGCACACCAGTCTATTGAAAGCACACTAGTATGTTGACAGAACACCAGGCTTTTGAAATTCCACTAGGCTATTGAAAGCACACTAGGCTATTGAAAGCACACTAGGCTATTTTAAAACCCACTAGGCTATTGAAAGCACACCAGTCTATTGAAAGCACACTAGTCTGTTGACAGAACACTGGGCTATTGAAAGCACAATAGGCTGTTGAAAGCACACTAGGCTAATGAAAGCACACTAGGCTATTGAAAGCACACTAGTCTGTTGACAGAACACTAGGCTATTGAAAGCACACTAGGCTATTGAAAGCACACTAGGCTATTGAAAGCACACTAGACAATTGAAAGCACACTAGACTATTGAAAGCACACCGGGCTATTTAAAGCACACTAGACTATTAAAAGCACACTAGGCTATTGAAAGCACACTAGTCTGTTGACAGAACACTAGGCTATTGAAAGCACACTAGGCTATTGAAAGTACAGGCTATTAAAAGCACACTAGGCTATTGAAAGCACACCAGGCTATTGAAAGCACACTAGACTATTAAAAGCACACTAGGCTATTAAAAGCACACTAGGCTATTGAAAGCACACCAGGCTATTGAAAGCACACCAGGCTATTGAAAGCACACTAGACTATTAAAAGCACACTAGGCTATTGAAAGCACACCAGGCTATTGAAAGCACACTAGGCTATTGAAAGCACACCAGGCTATTTTAAGCACACTAGGCTATTGAAAGTACAAGAGGCTATTGAAAGCACATCAGGTTATTGACAGCACACTAGGCTATTGAAAGCACACTAGGCTGTTGACACCACACTTGGCTGTTCCAAGCACACTTGGCTATTGCAAGCAAACAGGACAATTGACAGCAAACAGGACTATTGACAGCAAACAGGACTATTGACAGCAAACAGGACTATTGACAGCACACAGGACAATTGACAGCACACAGGACAATTGACAGCACACAGGACAATTGACAGCACACAGGACAATTGACAGCACACAGGACTATTGACAGCAAACAGGACTATTGACAGAAAACAGGACAATTGACAGCACACAGGACTATTGACAGCACACAGGACTATTGACAGCAAACAGGACAATTGACAGCACACAGGGCTGTCTTTGAAGATATCGGATTCAATTGCATAATGATACTCTCCTGTCAACGAGGGGTTAGTTTCTAACATGTGCACAAGACATTTTCTCAACAAGAGTGGTGAGTTTCTAAAATGTGCACAAGACATTATTTCAACAAGAGGTGAGTTTATAACATGTACACAAGACATTATGTCAACAAGAGGAGAGTTTTTAACATGTACACAAGACATTCTGTCAACAAGAGGTGAGTTTTTAACATGTACACAAGACATTCTGTCAACAATTGGAAGTTACTAACTTTTTTGAAACAAGACATTCTATCATCAAGAGAAGAGTTTTTAACATGGATACAAGACATTCTGTCAACAAGAGTGGTGAGCTTCTAACATGTACACAAGACATTCTGTCAACAAGAGGTGAGTTTATAACATGTACACAAGACATTATGTCAACAGGGGGAAGTTACTAACCTGTACACAAGACATTCTGTCAACAAGGGGAAGTTACTAACGTGTACACAAGACATTTTATCAACAAGGGGAAGTTACTAACCTGTACACAAGACATTCTGTCACCAAGAGAAGAGTTTATAACATGTACACAAGACATTACAAAGAAAAGAATGTAAGATTAAGTACACAAGACATTAGTCAACAAGGGAAGTTACAAACATGTACACAAGACATCTGTCAACAAGGAAGTTAACTACAAACATTTGTCACAAGAAATAACCTGTACACAAACAGAGGTGAAGTTAAAACATGTACACAAGACATTGTCAACAAGGGAAGTTACAACTGTACACAAGACATTCTGTCAAAAGGGGAAGTTACTAACATGTACAAAGACATTCTGTCAACAAGGGAAGTTACAACATGTACACAAGACATTTTGTCAACAAGGGAAGTTACTAACATGTACACAAGACATTCTGTCAACAGAGGGAGAGTTTTAACATGTACACAAGACATTCTGTCAACAAGTGAAGTTACTAACTGTTACACAAGACATTCTGTCAACAAGGGAAGTTATAACATGTACACAAGACATTCTGTCAACAAGGGGTAGTTACTAACATGTACACAAGACATTCTGTCAAAAATGAGTATAACTGAACAAGACATTCGTGAACAAGGAGAGTTTTAACATGGACACAAGACATTCTGTCAACAAAAGGGGAAGTTTAACATGTACACAAGACATTCTGTCAACAAGTGAAGTTACTAACATGACACAAGACATTTCAACAAGGGAGAGTTCTAACATGTACACAAGACATTTGTCAACAGAGGTGAGTTACTAACATGTACACAAGACATTCTGTCAACAAGGGAAGTTACTAACCTGTACACAAGACATTCTGTTCAACAAGGGAAGTTACTAACTGTACACAAGACATTCTGTCAACAAGGGAAGTTAAACATGTACACAAGACATTCTGTCAACAAGGGAAGTTACTAACATGTACACAAGACATTCTGTCAACAAGGGAAGTTACTAACATTGTACACAAGACATTCTGTCAACAAGGGGAAGTTACTAACCATGTACACAAGACATTCTGTCAACAAGGGGAAGTTACTAACATGTACACAAGACATTCTGTCAACAAGGGAAGTTTAAATAACTGTACACAAGACATTCTGTCAACAAGAGAAGTTCTAACATGTACACAAACATTCTGTCAACAGAGGAGAGCTTATAACATGTACACAAGACATTCTGTCAACAAAGGTGAGTTACTAACATGTACACAAGACATTCTGTCAACAAGATGGAGTTTTATAAGCTTTGTAAACAAGACATTCTGTCAACAAGAGGAAAGTTTTTAACATGGTACAAAGACATTCTGTCAACAAAGTGGAATGAACAGACTTCTAACATGTACACAAGACATTCTGTCAACAAGAGTGAAGTTATAACATGTACACAAGACATTCTGTCAAAAAGAGTGTGAGTTTCTAACATGTACACAAGACATTCTGTCAACAGAGGGAGTTACTAAATGTAACAAGACATTCTGTCAACAAGGGAAGTTACTACATGTACACAAGACATTCTGTCAACAAGAGGAGTTTACTACACAAGACTCTTCAACAAAGACATTCATTGTCAACAAGGGAAGTTACTTAACACTGTACACAAGGGGATACTAACCTGTCACAACATTGGAAAGAGTTAATAACATGTACACAAGACATTTGTCAACAAGGGGAAGTTACTAACATGTACACAAGACATTCTGTCAACAAGGGGAAGTTACTAACATGTACACAAGACATCTGTCAACAAGGGGAAGTTACTAACATGTACACAAGACATTCTGTCAACAAAGGGAAGTTTTACTAAATGTACACAAGACATTCTGTCAACAAGGGGAAGTTACTAACGTGTACACAAGACATTCTGTCAACAAGGGAGTTATAACTGTACAAAGAATTTTGTCAACAGGGAAGTTACTAACAAGTTTAAAAGACATTACTGTACAGCAACAAAGGGAGTTTTAACATGTACACAAGACATTCTGTCAACAAAGGGAAGTTACTTAACGGTTTCACAAGACATTTCTGTACAACAGATGAAGTTACTAACATGTACACAAGACATTCTGTCAACAAGGGAAATTATAACGTTACACAAGACATTCTGTCAACAGGGGAAGTTACTAACGTGTACACAAGACATTCTGTCAACAAGGGAAGTTACTAACATGTACACAAGACATTCTGTCAACAAGGGAAGTTACTAACTGTACACAAGACATTCTGTCAACAAGGGAAGTTACTAACATGTACACAAGACATCCCGTCAACAAGGGAAGTTACTAACATGTACACAAGACATTTGTCAACAAGGGGAAGTTACTAACATGTACACAAGACATTCTGTCAACAAGGGAAGTTACTAACATGTACACAAGACATTCTGTCAACAAGGGGAAGTTACTAACCTGTACACAAGACATTCTGTCAACAAGGGAAGTTACTAACATGTACACAAGACATTCTGTCAACAAAGGGAAGTTACTAACATGTACACAAGACATTTTCAACAAGGGGAAGTTACTAACTGTACACAAGAAATTCTGTCAACAAGGGGAAGTTACTAACCTGTACACAAGACATTCTGTCAACAAGGGAAGTTACTAACGTGTACACAAGACATTCTGTCAACAAGTTGAGAGCTTTTAACATGGACACAAGACATACTGTCAACAAGAGGTGAGTTTTTAACATGTACACAAGACATTCTGTCAACAATTGAAGTTACTAACTTTTTTAAAACAAGACATTCTGCCATCAAGAGGAGAGTTTTTAACATGGACACAAGACATTCTGTCAACAAGATGGGAGCTTCTAACATGTACACAAGACATACTGTCAACAAGAGGAGAGTTTTTAACATGTACACAAGACATTCTGTCAACAAGGGGAAGTTACTAACGTGTACACAAGACATTCTGTCAACAAGGGGAAGTTACTAAATGTACACAAGACATTCTGTCAACAAGGGAAAGTTACTAACGTGTACACAAGACATTCTGTCAACAAGGGGAAGTTACTAACATGTACACAAGACATTCTGTCAACAAGGGGAAGTTACTAACGTGTACACAAGACATTCTGTCAACAAGGGGAAGTTACTAACATGTACACAAGACATTCTGTCAACAAGGGGAAGTTACTAACATGTACACAAGACATTCTGTCAACAAGGGGAAGTTACTAACGTGTACACAAGACATTCTGTCAACAAGGGGAAGTTACTAACATGTACACAAGACATTCTGTCAACAAGGGGAAGTTATAACATGTAACAAGACTTCTGTCAACAAGAAGTATAACGTACACAAGACATTCGTCAACAAGTGAAGTTTTAACATGTACACAAGACATCTGTCAACAAAGGTGAGTTTTTAACATGTACACAAGACATTCTGTCAACAAGGGAAGTTACTTACGTTAAAACAGACATTCTGTCAACAAGAGAAGTTTAACATGACACAAGACATACTGTCAACAAGGTGAAGTTCTAACATGTACACAAGACATTCTGTCAACAGGGAAGTTATACATGTACACAAGACATTCTGTCAACAAGGGGAGTTTTTAACCTGTACACAGACATTCTTGTCAACAAGTGGAAGTTTAACAGTACACAAGACATTCTGTCACCAAGAGAGAGTTTATAACATGTACACAAGACATTCTGTCAACAAGGGGAAGTTACTAACATGTACACAAGACATTCTGTCAACAAGGGGAAGTTACTAACATGTACACAAGACATTCTGTCAACAAGGGGAAGTTACTAACATGTACACAAGACATTCTGTCAACAAGGGGAAGTTACTAACATGTACACAAGACATCTGTCAACAAAGTAAGTTACTAACATGTACACAAGACATTCCTGTCAACAAGGGAAGTTACTAACTGTACACAAGACATTCTGTCAACAAGTGAGAGTTTTAACATGTACACAAGACATTCTGTCAACAAGGGGAAGTTACTAACGTGTACACAAGGCATTCTGTCAACAATGGGAAGTTTTAACATGTACACAAGACAACTGTCAACAAAGGTGAGTTTATAACATGTACACAAGACATTCTGTCACAAGGGGAAGTTACTAACTGTAACAAGACATTCTGTCACAAGGGGAAGTTACTTAACATGTAACCAGCAAGACATTCTGTCAACAAGGTGAAGCTTCTAACTGTACACAAGACATTCTGTCAACAAGGTGAGTTTTAAACATGTACACAAGACATTCTGTCAACAAGGGGAAGTTTACAACATGTACACAAGACATTATTTATCAACAAGGGGAAGTTACTAACTGTACACAAGACATTCTGTCAACAAGGGGAAGTTACTAACATGTACACAAGACATTATGTCAACAAGGGGAAGTTACTAACATGTACACAAGACATTCTGTCAACAAGGGGAAGTTACTAACATGTACACAAGACATTCTGTCAACAAGGGGAAGTTACTAACATGTACACAAGACATTCTGTCAACAAGGGAAGTTACTAACCTGTACAGAAGACATTCTGTCAACAAAGGGAAGTTACTAACATGTACACAAGACATTCTGTCAACAAGGAGAGCTTTTAACATGTACACAAGACATTCTGTCAACAAGGGGAGTTTTTAACATGTACACAAGACATTCTGTCAACAAGGGGAAGTTACTAACGTGTACACAAGACATTCTGTCAACAAGGGGAAGTTACTAACCTGTACACAAGACATTCTGTCAACAAGGGTAAGCTACTAACCTGTACACAAGACATTCTGTCAACAAGGGAAGTTACTAACATGTACACAAGACATTCTGTCAACAAAGGTGAGTTTAACATGTAACAAACATTTTGTCAACAATGGAAGTATAAATTTAACAAGAAAATTCTGTCAAACAAGTTTTATATACACAAGACATTCTGTCAACAAGGGGAAGTTACACTAACATCGTAAACAAGACATCTGTCCAACAAGAGGGAGTTTATAACATGTACACAAGACATTCTGTCAACAAGGGAGAGTTACTAACCTGTACACAAGACATTTTGTCAACAAGGGAAGTTACTAACGTGTACACAAGACATTCTGTCAACAAGGGAGAGTTCTAACTGTAACACAAGACATTCTGTCAACAAGGGGAATTACTAACATGTACACAAGACATTCTGTCAACAAGGGAAGTTTACTAACATGTACACAAGACATTTGTCAACAAGGGGAAGTTACTAACATGTACACAAGACATTCTGTCAACAAGGGGAAGTTACTAACTGTACACAAGACATTCTGTCAACAAGGGAAGTTACTAACTGTACACAAGACATTCTGTCAAAAGGGAAGTTCTAACCTTACACAAGACATTCTGTCAACAAGGAAAGTTACTAACATGTAACCAAGACATCCTGTCAACAAGGGAAGTTACTAACTGTACACAAGACATTTGTCAACAAGGGGAAGTTTTAACGTGTACACAGACATTCTGTCAACAAGGGGAAGTTACTAACTGTACACAAGACATTCTGTCAACAAGGGGAAGTTACTAACCTGTACAAAGACATTCTGTCAACAAGGGGAAGTTCTAACCTACACAGACATACTGTCAACAAGGGAAGTACTAATGTTACACAAGACATTTGTCAAGAGGGGAGTTATAACTGTACACAAGACATTCTGTCAACAAGGGATTTATACCTGTACACAAGACATTCTGTCAACAAGGGGAAGTTACTAACGTGTACACAAGACATTCTGTCAACAGGGGAAGTTTCTAACCTGTACACAAGACATTTTATCAAAAAGATGAGAGCTTTTAACATGTACACAAGACATTCTGTCAACAAGGGGAAGTTACTAACTGTACACAAGACATTCTGTCAACAAGGGGAAGTTACTAACCTGTACACAAGACATTCTGTCAACAAGGGAAGTTACTAACATGTACACAAGACATTCTGTCAACAAGGGGAAGTTACTAACCTGTACACAAGACATTCTGTCAACAAGGGAAGTTACTAACATAGACACAAGACATTCTGTTAAAAAGATGAGAGTTCTTAACATGTACACAAGACATTCTGTCAACAAGGGGAAGTTACTAACATGTACACAAGACATCCTGTCAACAAGGGGAAGTTACTAACCTGTACACAAGACATCCTGTCAACAAGGGAAGTTACTAACTGTACACAAGACATTCTGTCAACAAGGGGAAGTTACTAACCTGTACACAAGACATTTCTGTCAACAAGGGAAGTTACTAACTGTACACAAGACATTCTGTCAACAAGGGAACGTTTAAAACATGTACACAAGACATTCTGTCAACAAGGGAAGCTTTCTAACCTGTACACAAGACATTCTGTCAACAAGGGGAAGTTATAACATGTACACAAGACATTCTGTCAACAAGGGAAAGTTACTAACTACACAAGACATTCTGTCAACAAGGGGAAGTTACTAACTGTACACAAGACATTCTTCAACAAGAGGAAGTTTTAACTGTACACAAGACATTCTGTCAACAAGATGGAGCTCTTAACATGTACACAAGACATTCTGTCACAAGGGAAGTACTAACTGTACACAAGACATTCTGTCAACAAGGGAAATTATAACTGTACAAACATTCTGTCACAGGAATCTAACTACAAAGACATTCTGTCAACAAGGAGAGTTTAACATGTACACAAGACATTCTGTCAACAAGTGGAAGTTTCTAACCTGTACACAAGACATTTTATCAAAAGATGAGAGCTTTTAACATGTACACAAGACATTCTGTCAACAAGGGGAAGTTACTAACTGTACACAAGACATTCTGTCAACAAGGGGAAGTTACTAACGTGTACACAAGACATTCTGTCAACAAGGGAATAACTAACCTGTACACAAGACATTCTGTCAACAAGGGGAAGTTACTAACCTGTAAAACAAGACATTCTGTCAACAAGGGGAAGTTACTAACATGTACACAAGACATTCTGTCAACAAGGGGAAGTTACTAACATGTACACAAGACATTCTGTCAACAAGGGGAAGTTACTAACATGTACACAAGACATTCTGTCAACAAGGGGAAGTTACTAACATGTACACAAGACATTCTGTCAACAAGGGGAAGTTACTAACGTGTACACAAGACATTCTGTCAACAAGGGGAAGTTACTAACATGTACACAAGACATTCTGTCAACAAGGGGAAGTTACTAACATGTACACAAGACATTCTGTCAACAAGGGGAAGTTACTAACGTGTACACAAGACATTCTGTCAACAAGGGGAAGTTACTAACGTGTACACAAGACATTCTGTCAACAAGGGGAAGTTACTAACATGTACACAAACATTTGTAAAAACAGTTAAAATAAACATTGTCAACAAGTGAAGTTACTAACTGTACACAAGACTTCTGTCAACAAGGGGAAGTTACTAACCTGTACACAAGACATTCTGTCAACAAAGGGAAGTTACTAACATCTACGCAAGACATTCTGTCAACAAGGGAAAGTTACTAACGTGTACACAAGACATTTTGTCAACAAGAGGAGAGTATTTAGCGTACACAGAGACATTCTGTCAAGGGAACAAAGAGAAGACTTTTAGGGAACTATGTACACAGACTTCTGTCAACAAGAGGAGAGTTATAACATGTACACAAGACATTCTGTCAAAAAGAGGAGTTTTTACATGTACACAAGACATTTGTCAACAAGGAAGTCTAACCTAACAAGTATGTAACTTTAACATGTACAAAGACATTCTGTCACAAGAGAGAGTTTTTAACTGTACACAAGACATTCTGTCAACAAGGGAAGTTACTAACGTGTACACAAGACATCTGTCAACAGAGGGAGTTTCTAACCTGTACACAAGACATTCTTCACAGATGAGAGCTTTTAACATGTACACAAGACATTCTGTCAACAAGGGGAAGTTACTAACGTGTACACAAGACATTCTGTCAACAAGGGGAAGTTACTAACATGTACACTAGACATTCTGTCAACAAGGGGAAGTTACTAACATGTACACAAGACATTCTGTCAAACAAGGGGAAGTTACTAACATTACACAAGACATTCTGTCAACAAGGGGAAGTTACTAGACTGTACACAAGATATTCTGTCAACAAGGGGAATTTACTAACATGTACACAAGACATTCTGTTAGCAAGGGGAAGATACTAACATGTACACAAGACATTCTGTCAACAAGGGAAGTTATAACAGTGTACACAAGACATTCTGTCAACAAGGGGAAGTTATTAACGTGTACACAAGACATTCTGTCAACAAGAGAAGAGTTTATAACATGTACACAAGATATTCTGTCAACAAGGGGAAGTTATTAACATGTACACAAGACATTCTGTCAACAAGGGGAAGTTATTAACGTGTACACAAGACATTCTGTCAACAAGGGGAAGTTACTAACGTGTACACAAAACATTCTTTCAACAACAACAAAAATAATAATAAAATATTAATCAAACAAGTAAAATCGCTATAGATACAAAATTCAAAAGCCCATAATCAACTGAACTATCAAACTAAAACAATATCAAACTAAAACAGTATCGTTTATACTAGTACTAGTAGTTTCATCTCTAACTGCAATAAAAACAACATCCACGATAAAATCTATTGAATTGGACAAGAGAAAGGGCATAGGGAGAGGAAAGGAGAGGAGAGGAGAGAGAAGAGAGAGGAGAGAGAGAGAGAGAGAGAGAGGAGAGAGAGAGAGAGGAGAGAGAGAGAGAGAGAGAGAGAGAGATGAGAGTGTGTTGCTCCCTGCACATATACAGTGTGTGACTGTAGAATTTCTAGTCACAGTAAGACATACTTGAATTTGTTTTTTTGTTTTTTTTAAGGAATGCCGTAAGTGCTGATAAATGTAAGTATGGTTAATTTTGCTGTGTTAATCATGGTTGATTTGCCTTATTAGTCAATTCCTAGGCATTCATGCATTAGATGGCTTTTTAGCTGTGTCTTGAACTGATTTTTGTTTTTGATACATTTTAAGCGTTTTGGGAACTTGTTCCATAAATCACTACCTGAGTACAAGAAGCTTGTTTTGTAAAGATTATTTCTTGGCCTCGGAAATGTTAGTAGATGATTATGTCTGTGTTCATTGATTTTGAAGCTATTGGTGATCTTTGGTGGGACATTTCCGTTGACAACTTTATGGACAAATAGAGCTTTATTTAGATAAAATCTGTTTTTGAAGGTTAGGATATTTGTTTGCGTATAATCGTTGATGGTTAGGGAGCTTGAATTTAGTAGACAAGTTTCAGTGCTCTTTTATATAGTCGATGAATCAATTTAAAATTTGTATCACTACAGCTGTCCCAAAGAGATGAAGCATAGTCAACTATAGGCAAAATATGGCCGCAAAAAAAGACTTTGCGAGAGTGTTTATTCAGAAAATGTTTTATTTTTGATAACTGGAGTAGCTTGTAAGCGAGACGTTTTCCTAGCGCCATCACATGGTCAGTCCAAGTAAGATTGTTGTCAATAATTACACCCAGAATTATGTGGGAGTCAACTTCCTCAATTACTCTTTTACCTATCAACAGAGGCTGGAATTTATCTTTCATTTTTTGTCTCTTTTGTCTTGCTAGTACATACATACACTTAGTTTTTCGTGTATTTAGGGACATATGGTTTAGCTGAGTCCAAGTAACCAATCTGTCAATACTGTTTTGAAGTTTGAGTGTAAGTCTGTGGGGGTCAGAATCACTACAATAAAGGGATGTGTCATCAGCAAACATTTCACAGCTACATTCTGGAAATTGGGGTAAGTCATTTACATAGATTGAAAATTGAAGTGGACCGAATATTGACCCTTGTGGTACTCCATGTTTAATAGGTACTAGTTCTGATGTTTGATTATTTGCAGTCATTAGCTGCTGCCTATTCGAAAAAAAGCTTTTGAAAAGATTTATCATTTCTGGTGTTAGTTTATACAAGTGAAGTTTACGCAATAATAGGGATTGATTGATTACATCAAATGCTTTTTCAAAGTAAAAAAACAGAAGGCCTGTATATTTATTTTCATTGATATCGTGTAGGAGACTGTCCCTAATTTGTGTAAGAGTTGTGTGATAGGAATACTTTTTACGAAAACCTGACTGATCTTCATTTAATAGATTGTTGTTTACAAAGTAGGAATATACAGATTTTTCGATATGTTTTTCGATGGGTTTAGATAAGACAGACAGAATTGAAATTGGTCTGTAATTTGAAGGACAAGCAGGATCACCGATTTGTGGACTGGTATGATTTTTGCCTTTTTAAATATGACAGGAAAGTTGTTTTTCTCTATGCACAAGTTGTACAAGTATATCAGTGTTCCAGCTATAACTTGACCACAAAGTTTAATTATTCTTCCATCTAGATTGTCTAAACCACGTGTTATGAAACTTTTTTGAAGAGACAGGCTTTCCAAGACGTCTGTGATTGTCATTGGCAGTAGTTTAAATGGGAATTTTATTTCTTTTGATTCGATATATTGTTCTAAGTAATGGAGATCATTTTCATTTGACTTGTCATTTGATATTACTTTGGTGGCAATGTTTGAGAAGTGGCTCAATTCATCAGCTGATATATCTTCAACTGTCTGTTGACTTTTTGATATAGGTTTATTACATAATGTATTGATGGCTTTCCATACTTGGCGAGAGTCGGTAGTTGTAATTAATAACTTTTGAAAGTAATCACGTTTTGATTTGCGTTTTAGTAAAGTAACTTTGTTTCTTTGTGCTCTGAACTGCTCTTTTGAACCATATGTTTTCAAATAGTCCCTTAGGTGTATTTCGGATTCTATGTCTTTTGTTATCCAAGGTGGTTTGATTTTTTCTTTAACTCTTTGTTTTATGAAAGGGGCATGTTTGTCGTATACTGAAGTAAATGTCTTAATCCAAAATTCAGCAGCTTCATCAGGGCCTCTGATTTGATATATGTCATGTAACGGCGAGTTTGTCAAGTCTGAAAGGAAATCTTGCTCGTTAAAGTTTTTAAATTTCCTGTAAAAAATAGTTTAATGCCCTACTTTAGGTATTTTGATACGATTTTTAAACCAAGTAAAGCTCACTGGATTATGACCACTGCATCCACATGAGGGAGCACATACTTCTGTTATGTGTTGTTTTGTAGTAGTGTAGATATGATCTATTAATGTTCTAGAGTTATTTGTTATCCGAGTTGGTCTATCTATTAGTTGTTCTAGGCCAAACATAGTAATGTTGTGGCTCTATTTTGGTTTAGGTTTTAATAAGTCTATGCTAAAATCCCCAAGAATAATTGTTTCATTGTTTAAAAGTATTACCTCGTCCATAAGGGAGTTGAATTTTTCTAACCAGTCTCTGGTTTCTGAAGGATTTCTGTATATAAATCCTATTAATATTGGTCTATTGTGTTTTAATTTTATTTCTATCCACATGGATTCAATGTCATAAACCTCAAGGTTATATATTCTTTTACAACTGAGCGAGGAGGCTATATATGTAAGTAACCGGGTGGACTTGGGTGAGTGGTTGTCTGAATGCTAGTATTTCAGATGAGACATAAACCAAGATATTATGTGTAACATGCATTTAGCGCAAGTAAAAGAAACAATGGTAAAACGAGAGTTATCTCTGTTTGTGTGGGTTTGTTTGGTAACTAAACATGCCAGCCAACACCCATGTAAAAGTTTTATAATCCATTCCCTTCACCTCCTTACCCCCCATGACTATGGTCCTACCACTGTCTGACTGAAGTGTAGGACTATGGTCTTCCGTTGGCTGACTATAGTTTAGGACTATGGACGTTCTCTGGTGACTTGTTTAGGACTATGGACGTTCCATTGGCTGACTGTAGTTAAGGACTATGGTCCTACCATTGTCTGACCGAAGTGTAGGACCATGGATTTCCGTTGGCTGACTGAAGGCTAGGACTATGAGCCTTCCGTTGGCTGACTGAAGGCTAGGATTATGGACCTTCCGTTGGCTGACTGAAGGCTAGGATTATGGACCTTCCGTTGGCTGACTGAAGGCTAGGACTATGGACCTTTCGTTGGCTGACTGTAGTTAAGGACTATGGACCTTTCGTTGGCTGACTGAAGGCTAGGACTATGGACCTTCCGTTGGCTGACTGTAGTTAAGGATTATGGACGTTCCGTTGGCTGACTGAAGTTAAGGATTATGGACCTTCCGTTGGCTGACTGAAGGCTAGGATTATGGACCTTCCGTTGGCTGACTGAAGGCTAGGATTATGGTCTTCGTTGGCTGACTGAAGTTAAGGATTATGGACGTTCCGTTGGCTGACTGAAGTTTAGGACTGTGATTCTACCATCAGCTGACTGCAGATCTAATGTGGTTAGGTGATCTAAGGTAACACACCTGCTTAGAAAACAGAAAGTCCAGGTTCAAAGTGTGTGGATGTTGATTTTCGATTGTGCTCAAAACGTACCTCCATCCACGAGACCGTGAGTGATTGTCTGAATGCTAGTATTTCAGATGAGACAATAAACCAAGATATTATGTGTAACATGCATTTAGCGCACGTAAAAGAAACCATTGTAAAAAGAGAGTTGTCTCTGGAAAAAATGTAACTAAAGCCTCTCTAGAAGGGAAACAAATACATAGTCATGAAAACATGGAAAATCCCCAAAAATGGGTGGCGCTGGTCTTGTGGTGATGCACTCTCCCCCGGGACGTCAAGCAGAGAAATCCTCTGTGGCTAAGATAGTGATATTCTTAGACTATAGGACTATTGTCCCGTCGTTGATTGACGGAGTATGCCAACTCACCAAGGGCTCTAGGACTGTAGTTCACTGACTATGCCAGCTGCCCTAAGACAATTGGACTCTGGTTTTATCGTTGGCCAGCTGAATATGCCAGCTTGCCTAGGACTTCAGGACAATCATTCTACGATTGAATAGGCCAGCCGAATATGCCAGCTTGCCTAGGACTTTAGGACAATTATTCTACGATTGAAATAGACCAGCAATTCTAACACCTTTGGACTATGGATCTGCCACTGGATGACTAGTGAGTGATAATCCAGCTTGTCTAGAATTATAGGCCTATCATTCTGCTGTTTGTAGACTGAATATACCCGCTACGCGCATACTACTTTTTATCTTATCTTTCATTTTACTCGATTTATTTCCTATTTTATTCTTTTACTTCGAGGATGATGGAATAAGCATTCCTATGCTTTTTTTACATCCAGTCCTCATGTGTATACCGTTTTGTCAATTTTGTCATCCGTTCCCACCAGCACACAATGACCTACTCTTTCGAAATGCAGAACGGGTTTTAACGTGTGCGCAAGATGTTCTGCATATTTTGTACACGGAACCTCGGTTTATAGGTTTATACCTTTGGCAGACTGAATAAGCCAGCAACCCTCAGACTATGGGACTATGATTTTTCTGTTGGCAGACGGATTATCTCAGTTTACCTACGGAATACAGGACTATGGTTGTACCTTTGGGTGACTGAATATCTCAGTTTACCTACGGGTTACAGGACTATGGCTGTACCTTTGGGTGACTGAATATCTCAGTTTACCTAGGAATACAGGACTATGGCTGTACCTTTGGGTAACTGAATATCTCAGTTTACCTAGGGAATACAGAACTATGGCTGTACCTTTGGGTAACTGAATATCTCAGTTTACCTAGGGAATACAGGACTATGGCTGTACCTTTGGGTGACTGAATATGCCAGCTTACCTAGGAATACATTGCTATGGCTGTACCTTTGGGTAACTGAATATCTCAGTTTACCTAGGGAATACAGGACTATGGTTGTACCTTTGGGTGACTGAATATCTCAGTTTGCCTAGGGAATACAGGACTATGGCTGTACCTTTGGGTGACTGAATATCTCAGTTTGCCTAGGGAATACAGGACTATGGCTGTACCTTTGGGTAACTGAATATCTCAGTTTACCTTGGGAATACAGGACTATGGCTGCACCTTTGGGTGACTGAATATCTCAGTTTGCCTAGGGAATACAGGACTATGGTTGTACCTTTGGGTGACTGAATATGCCAGCTTACCTAGGAATACATTGCTATGGCTGTACCTTTGGGTAACTGAATATCTCAGTTTACCTAGGGAATACAGGACTATGGTTGTACCTTTGGGTGACTGAATATCTCAGTTTACCTAGGGAATACAGGACTATGGCTGTACCTTTGGGTGACTGAATATCTCAGTTTGCCTAGGGAATACAGGACTATGGCTGCACCTTTGGGTGACTGAATATCTCAGTTTACCTAGGGAATACAGGACTATGGCTGCACCTTTGGGTGACTGAATATCTCAGTTTACCTAGGGAATACAGGACTATGGCTGCACCTTTGGGTGACTGAATATCTCAGTTTACCTACGGAATACAGGACTATGGTTTTACCTTTGGGTGACTGAATATGCCAGCTTACCTAGGAATACAGGACTATGGTTTTACCTTTGGGTGACTGAATATGCCAGCTTACCTAGGAATACAGGACTATGGCTGTTTCTTTGGCTGACTGAATAAGCCAGCTACTCAAAAACCACGGGCCTATGGTTGTACTGTTGGCTGAATAACATTGCCAGCTTACCTAGGTCTACAGGATTATAGTCCAATTGGTGGCTGACGGAACTTGCCAGCTGACCCTAATTTCGGACTGTCATCTCACAGTGACATTGAGGACTATGATCCTACGTGACTGGCATCGGACAGAGAGACAGACTTTCAGACAACATGACGCCAGAAGCCAGGACCGTCACCACCAGTTGATCTACACACCAGACAGGCCTCATCTCCGTCTCCTGTCTAATGGATGTTTTCAGGGAGAGAGAGAGAGAGAGAGAGAGAGAGAGAGAGAGAGAGAGAGAGAGAGAGAGAGAGAGAGGGAGGGAGAGAGAGAGGGAGGGAGGGAGAGAGAGAGAGAGGGAGGGAGGGAGAGATAAAGAGAGAGGTCTTCATTAACTTCTGTTTGTTTTCAACATGCCCGCTTTAAGGCCATGATTTAATGACTAGTGGTTGATAATTCTATCTCTAGCTATCTAAATGACTCTACAGATCAGAATTGACTCAAGGATGGTAGACATAGTGCTGTTCTTACATGGCACCTTAAACATGTTGCCTCTTTTCATGACGAGTGAGAAGATAGCAAGGGGCCAAAAACATTTGTTTGAGGGATCTGTTTTTCTCTTGAATATGTAATTGCTGATACAAGAAAAAGAAACGAAGCAAGTCTACAAACACGCAAACAGCCAGCCGACCCACGAGCTAACCATCACTTCAGCCAACCTAGCCAATATCCGTCCATCCAACCAGGCACCCATCCAGCCAACCAACCAACTAACCAACCAACTAACCAACAAACCAATTAACCAGCCGAACAAACAAGCATCCAGCCAACCAACCAACCAGCAAACCAACCAGCCAACCAACCAAACCAATTAACAAAAGGAAGCCAACCAACCAATTAATCAGCCAAACAACCAGCCAACCGGCCTACTAACCAACCAACCAACCAACTAACCAACCAACAAACCAACAAACCAATTAACCAGCCAAACAAACAAGCATCAGCCAACTAGCCAACCAGCAAACCAACCAGCCAACCAACCAAACCAATTAACAAAAAGAAGCCAATCAACCAATTAATCAGCCAAACAACCAGCCAACCGGCCTACTAACCAACCAACCAACCAACCAACTAACCAAAAATCGCCAGCCAACCAACAAACCAGCCAGCCAACAAACCAATCAATCAACTAACCAGTCAGCCACTCAACCAACAAACCAACTAACTAACCAAAAAAGCCAACCAACTAACCAGCCAGCCAACCAACCAACCAAACAACTAACAAAACAACAACAACCAACCAACCAATCAATCAACTAACCAGCCAGCCAACCAACCAACCAACAACTAATCCAGTGACTAAGCAGGCCAGTGAAAAGAGGCAACGAAACAAGTGCGCAAACAAGCAGGAAAAACACTTATTAGCTCCCTTGTCAACTTCTAACTGATCGAAAGAACAGTCTGTACTCAAAGCAAACCAAAATGTCAACCAATAACAGGACTTCCCCTTCCCATAACACACACACACACACACACACACACACACACACACACACACACACACACACACACACACACTTTCCGTCCATTGACACTTTTAATGCAGCTTAACTTTTGGCAACGAATGCAATTTACGGTTTTACAATACTTAGTTTTGATAGCATCAACTCGATATTGGCACATCATACCAGAAATTACCATTGAACAGACGCTAGAATGAATTAATAGCAGCTGCTTTGTAAGCCTTATAACATATCCTATTATTTTCCCAGAAACCAAAATTTAATGGGTGGTATCATATTATAAGGAGTTGTTCTGCCTATGATGTTGACTAAAACTCCCCAAAATTATAAGCCACTTATACCAGATGAAGAAGTTCAGCAGTACTTAATGACACTTGTTTACCCAGAAAATATGATTTTGTGACTTAAAGAGCTGGGATTATGAAGGCAGCACCTACATATTTATTTTCTATCACTGATCCGTCTGTATAGATTTGACGACAGTCTTTCGATTGATCATAAATCTTTTCTCTAACGGAAGATGTTAAAATATTGATATTTTTACCCTTTTTCATATTAGTGTAGTTATGCCATAGATTGCTCTAAGTCACTTTCAATGTGGGATGGGTGAATATGGCTGTTGTATAGCTCAATCTCTTTTACGTAGTCCCTTTTTTAGGTTTATACATATAATGACGGCTTAGAAGAGGTTGTAATTTTGTTTTTTATTTAAAAAATGGAATTTATCTAGCGCTGAATCTTGTAAAACAAACAAATCGCAGCGCTTGCACTCAAATCATGTACACGCATGCAACTTTCTTCAAATAACATAATTAAGATATTTCACATTTATGCACACACACACACACACACACACACACACACACACACACACACACACACACACACACACACACACACACACACACACACACACACACACACATCCTTTCCAATGCTTTTCTGTTATCATCGTTATGTTGTTGTCTCATGGTGATGGGGATCATTTGTTATATTGTTGTATCATGGTGATGGGTGATTGTTGTTATAATTGTATCTCTATTATAATAATCATTATTGTAATCTTATTTGACTTATCTTGCTTTGATAGTTATTGTGTGAATATGTCATTTTTAAAAAGCGCTATTTGAAAAGTATGAGCGCATAAAAAGCACACGTTTGCTGGGTGGAGGAGGAGAGGAGGGAGGTCATTGAAGGTAATATTGTCAGTAATGACGAATGCCTAGTATTTTCTAACGTTTTATTCCTGTACCTTTTTATTATCTAAGTATAAACGTGTAAGAATGGATGAAACAGTAGGTGAAGTAATTTGTTTGTCCTGACGTTTTATGATTTTCTTTTTTTAATTCTTAAAACATGTTTATTTAAATGTGGTGAGGACGTGAGCGCGCACGCGCTCAGGTGTGCATGAGTATGTGTGTGCGTGTATATGTATATGTGGTAATTTGTATTTTCAATGTATTTCCTTATCGATTCTTTCCTCTTTTTTTACTGGTTTAATTTAATGGTAAATGATGCAATAATGTAGTGTCTTAGTATAATCATTAAGAAATTTGTTCTTAGATAGATGGCTTGATGAAAAAAAGCAAATGCATTGCTTATTCAATGTACCATCTGGAAATAAAATTTTGACTTGACTTGACTTGACACTTATGTGGTGGTGAAGGAGATAAAGGATGCTGTTGAAAAGTAGGAACAGATATGAGGTGAAAGTGTCAGGTAGGAAACAAGTGTGTTTTGAGGCTGGATTTGAAAGTATCAATTGAAGGCTTTTGGCAAAGTGAAAGAGGGAGGTCATTCCGCTTGGATGGACTCTCACTCTCACTCATCCCTTAGTCGGGACGACCGTTGGGGTACCCGCACGGACGCTGCAAGTGGACCGCCAAACGGTTCTGTCCTGGGCTGCTTTCAGGAGGTTTGGTACAGTGAGGCCGGTCCACTCCTTGATGTTGGATATCCAGCTTTTGCGTGGTCGTCCCTGCCTCCTTGCTCCTTCCACCATTCCCTGCAGGACTGTCTTTGACAGGCTGTTATGCCTTGTTGTGTGGCCAAACCATTTCAGTTTCCTCCGTTTGACCCTATCCAGCAATGGTTCTTGTTTGCCAGCCAGTGCCTCGATCTGTTGCCAGACGTAGTCATTGGTTTTACGGTCTCTGTAGGTGATGTTCAGGATCCGCCTGAGGCACTTCATCTCAAAGACTTGAATGCGACGTTCTGAATCGGCAGTAAGTGTCCATGCTTCACAGCTGTACAAGGCAATGGATGTGACGAGTGCCTTGTAGAGTCTGACCTTAGTGTGGGTTCTGATGTTATGGTTTCTCCACACTTTCGCCAGCTTAGTCATGGAGGAAAGTGCCACAGCAAGTCTGATCTTCACCTCTTGTGTGCTCGTACCTTCTTTGGTGATGACTGCTCCAAGGTACTTGAAAGTTTCCACCTCCTCTAGTGTCTCGCCACTCATCTTGATGCTGGTGGGAGTGGTTGGTGTGGTACTGTTCACTAGGATCTTGCTCTTTTCCGTGCTGATCTCCATACCGTGGGCATTGGCTGATGTTTCCAGTCTGGTGGTGAGATCCTGGAGTTCTTCTTCACTGCGGCCCATGAGATCAATATCGTCTGCGAATCGAAGATTGCAGACTGGCCTTCCTCCTATTGTGATTGTGGTCTTGAATTCAAGGAGGGCCTCCTGCATGATGTTCTCCAGGAACACGTTGAAAAAAACGGGGGATAGTGGGCAGCCTTGTCGAACTCCAACTGAAGTCCGGAAGAACTCCCCGATTTCTCCACCCATGAGGACTGCACTGTGGGAGCTGTCATACAGCGCCTGGATGACTTGAATCAGGTCCTCGTCGAAGTTATAGTCTCTCATGACTTGCCACAGACTTCTTGTCACACTCGGTCGAGGGCCTTCTTGAAGTCAATGAAGTTGTTGTAGAGCTGTATTTGATGTTGGAGATGCTTCTCTATGAGCATTCTGATGTTGAAGATCTGCTCGACAGTGCTTCGACCTGGTCTGAATCCTGCCTGTTCTTCTGATAGGATTTCTTCTGCTTGTGGTTTCAGTCTGTTCAAGGCAATGCGTAGCATAACTTTGTTTGGATGGCTATCAGACTGAATGTTCTGTAATTTTGGCACTTCTTCAGGTCTCCCTTCTTTGGAAGTGGAACTATGATGGATTGGGTCCACTGTTCAGGCCACTCTTTGCTGGTCCAGATGCGTTGGCAGATGATTGTTAATGCCTTGATCATCTCTGGGCCTCCGTTCTTGATGAGCAGCCACAATCTTACTGTCGCCAACACCCTATACCCCCACAAGACATCAAGAAGAACGACGTGGCACTCACCAAATGGAAAGATACATAACCAGATTGACTACATCTTGGCCCCCCAAACGATTTAAGTCGAGTATCAACAAAGCCCAGACAAGAACTTTCCCTGGCGCTGATATTGGCAGTGACCACGACATGGTACTCATGACCCTACAGATCAAGCTGAAGACCAAGAACCAGAAGAGAAATCCCCGTTTGCGGTTCAACATGGAAAAGCTGAAGGACCCCGAAGTCGCTGAAATCTTTAAAGCTGAGATAGGGGGCAGATTTGCAGCATTGAATTTCCTCTAAGATGACATCAACAACCTCACTGAGACCTTCAGCAAGACCATTCAGGAGACAGCGCTGGAGATCCTTGGGAAAGAAAGGAAAAAGAACCAACCGTGGGTTACCAATGATATCCTGGACCTGTGCGATCAACGTAGGGAGCTAAAGCCAGAGAAGAACAAAAACCCAGAAACGGCCGAAGAGTATAGAACAGTCAACAGGTCAATCAAGAAGAAGAAGATGACTGAGGCCATGGGGAACTGGATGTCAGAACAATGCTCCAAGGTTGAGAAGGTAATGGCGAAAGGAGACAGCAAGGAGGCGTACCAGACCATCAAGGTACTAACCAAGTCCCAGCAGCCAAAGACCTCCGTTGTTGAAGACAAAGAGGGGTCAGTCCTTACAGAGAGCGCCACTATCATGAAGAGATGGACAGAATATTGCAGCGACCTGTACAACTACAAGCTGAAGGCTGATCCGAACAAACTTCACAAGCAAGATCCTAGACCATCAGATCCTGAAAGCACACAGGTGCTGGAGGAAGAGGTAGAAGAAGCAGTAAGATCCTTGGATGGACCAGAAACAATAAAAAGAGCGACGGCCAACAAGTTCACAACCTGTGCTATTTTGCCGCTGTCTGTCCATCTGTATATCCGTCTGCCTGTCTGTCTTTTTGTCTATCTCTGTCTCTCTCTGTTTGTCTGCCTGCCTCTCTCTCTGTTGCGGGTTTTTGTGTTGAGTGGTTATACTTGTTTGTCTGTGTTTGTTTGTTTGCTTGTTTGCTTTTCTTTCCTTCTCCATTGTTTCCCTTGCATGACAGTCATCGTCATTGTATCTAGTTCTCATTTATAGTGTTTGATTATAATAATCATTTTTGAATTTTCATTTTGGTGTGTTTAAAATGTTGATAATGATTGTTTGCGGGTTTGTTTGTTAAGCGTTGGGTTGGTTTTTTTAGAGCATGGTGTAAAAAAAGCCATGAGCTTATCCATTTACTCTCAAATACCAGTTCGAGTTCGAGTTCCTCAGCCTTGTTGGGAAAGCATTTGCATGGGTAGCACTGAAGAGACTCCAGGTATTTGCAGAGCAAGTCTAGCCCGAATCGCAGTGCGGCATCTGTGCCAACAGATCCACTACAGACACGATCCTCTTCCTCAAACAACTCCATGTGAATTGTAGGGAGCAAAGGCAGCCACTCTTCATTGCCTTTATACACTTCACAAAGGCTTTCGATCTGGTCACTAGGGATGGTCTCTTCAAGATCCTTCCTAAGATCGGATGTCCGCCCAAACTTTTCAGCATCATTAGATCCTTCCACGAAGACATGAAAGGCACTGTCGTCTTTGACGGCTCAACATCAGCCGCCTTCACATAATATGGAGCAGAGTGAAACAGGGCTGCGTCCTGGCTCCAAACCTGCACGGAATTTTGTTTGTGCTGTGATGCTAAAACATGCATGTGTGTGTGTGTGTGTGTGTGTGTGTGTGTGTGTGTGTGTGTGTGTGTGTGTGTGTGTGTGTGTGTGTGTGTGTGTGTGTGTGTGTGTGTGTGTGTGTGTGAAAGTCAAAGTCAAAGTTAAAGTCCAACATTCATTTTCAGATGGTACATTGAAGATCATTATGTTGAGGATCTTACAGTGTGTGTGTGTGTGTGTGTGTGTGTGTGTGTGTGTGTGTGTGTGTGTGTGTGTGTGTGTGTGTGTGTGTGTGTGTGTGTGAAAGTCAAAGTCAAGGTCAAATATTTAGTTTTATATGGTAAATTGAAGATCATTGAGTTGATGATCTTACACTGTGTGTGTGTGAGTGTGTGTTTATGTGTTTGTGTGTGTGTGTGGTCGCGCGTGCGTGCGTGCGTGTACATTTGAAATTGTTTAATCTAAGCTATTAATTGCTATTGTTGCATGACTGTATAAGAATAGGTTGAATGTAAGCGCTTTGATTTGTCTTTGTAAGTGAAAGCGCTATATAAATTCGATTTATTATTATTATTAAGATTATTATTATTATTATTATTATTATCATTATTTTTATTATTATCATTCTTCTTTTTCGTCCCAGGTCCTGCAGCTGGAGGTAGCCAACACTCGGAGCCAGGCCAGGCGGAAAGCTCTTGAAAGTCGTCTTCGACTAAGGGCCAAGACTATGGTCTAACTGAGGTGCCTGCATGACCTCCTCTTTGCAGACGACGCAGCAGTAACCGCCCACTCAGCAGAGGACCTATATAAGCTTATGACTCGCTTTAGCAATGCCTGCCAAGACTTCGGCTTTACCGTTAGCTTGAGGAAAACACAATTCAAGGGACTGGCTGTTGGCTCTCCCCAAGCCATCAACAACAATAAACATGAACGAGATGTCGTCCTTGACTTCGTATACCTGGGCTCACTCAGACATCCTCTCATTTACTTGACGCAGAGCTCGACAGGCGCGTTGGCAAAGCAGCTACCACCATTACCTGACTGACAAAGAAAGCATGGAACAACAGCAAGCTGACTGAGCACACCAAGATCCAGATCTACAGAGCCTGCGTCGTGAGCACCCTCCTGTATGGCAGCGAGTCCTGGACTTTGCATGCCCCACAAAAGCGAAAGCTCAATGCTTTTCACATGCGTTGCCTCCGAAGCATACTGAACATCACCTGGCAGGACAAGGTCCCAAACAACACTGTCCTGGAAAGAGCTGAATGCACCAGCATGTACACACTGCTGAAACAAAGACGTATATTCAATTCAATTTAACTCTAAACACTACTCTCTCAGAGACAGATAAATTCAATAGGGTCACAGGCCAGACATAAAAAGCAGGATTGGCTACTTTTAGTTTCCAAATAGGTCCATTGGTCAGTGGGAACCACAGCCCTGCTATAAAACTAATATAATAGGATGTGTGACGTTCTCAAAGTCATTCTCTTGCTTGCAATCTGGTGACGAAGTCAGTGGTGACGTTTTATTCTTCAAACAACAGGGGCTGACTGATGAAGCTCTACAAGATGACTTAGAACGGAAAACATCTGTGTTTCTTCTCCTTGAGCTGTAAGTGAGAATTCTCTTCTTTTACTGATGTAGCAGTTCGTTGTTGGTAAAAGAGATTCATTCATGCTAAAGCTGATTTCATATAGTGTTTGTGACCAAATTGAGAGTAAGTCAGTGAGTGAATTTCATTGTGTGTATTAACTGAATTTAATAACTATTGATCTATTATTTGATCTGGTTCAGGGAAAGTATATGTAGTTGCTTTGCACATAAACGTTGGCTTAAGTCATGAGACTTTTGATGTTTAATGATAATATGATCGTGTATTCATTCTAATTTATATGGTTCAATATTCATGTTAAAGTATAAACTCATGAGTAACTAATCAATATTTGATTATGTGCTATATTGAGATGAAGTTCACACATTGCAGTGATCCCAGGGAAAAAATGATGTGGACTGATGACAAAGTTGTTGGGGTAGACGATTATGGAATAAAGTGACTGGTAAAGAGTTGAAGACTTGAACGTTAGTTCAGTAACAGAACTAGCCCAAGCTGGGCGCCCTGTGGTAATCTGCCCCACTAAAGATGTTAGGATCTATGGGTGTGGTTATGTGAGTGGTCAGTCATTTGCGTCAAAAGTTAGCAATTTTGTATGTGGTTTCTGTCACACTCTAGAGTATGCCAGCTCTGTCTCTGCCTCCCCTTTCTGTCTCTGTCTCTCCGTCACTGTCTCTCTGTCTCTGTCTGTCTTTCTGTCTCTGTCTGTTTGTCTCTGTCTGTCTGTCTGTCTCTGTCTGTCTCTCTCTCTCTCTCGATTTTTTTCCAGAGGGCTGGATGTAAAAAAGCTATTGTTATGCTTATTCTATAACCCTCTATAAATAAAATTTGTTCATTTTGTTGTTCTCTCTCTCTCTCTCTATTCTCTCTCTCTCTCTCTCTCTCTCTCTCTCTCTCTCTCTCTCTCTCTCTCTCTCTCTCTCTCTCTCTCTCGGTTGGCGTGACGGGACGAGAACTGAACTGGCCTGCTGTTAGTAAGCTGCTGCAAATGTTTGCATTTAAGCTTCAGAATGTCAGTTACTGGCCTTCCAGCAACTGTAGTAACAACCTTAAATGCCTTGCTGATCGACAACGTCCTATCGAGCTGGAAAGTCGCGGGGGAGAGCGGAAGCGTTGTCTTCGTCTTGCGACTGAAGCCAGCTGACAAGTCAGTGTCAACAGAAATGGCGGACCCAGTGCTGAACGCGAGTTCAGTATTTTCGCAAAAAGCCCCCTTCCCAAATCCGTCGCGACCTTCAAAGAAGCAGACAACATCAAGAAAGACAGGCAAGTCGTCAGTGTGACAAGGACAGTGTTTTGGAAGAGTCGGTGTTGTCTGACAGTGACTCCCTGCATCGTAAGAGAGTGGATGCAGAATCAAAACAAGCCAGCGTGTACACAGAGCTGTGTGTTGACAGTGCAGTGAATGTCCCAGCCACACTAGATTCACTTGATTTGCCGTGTGAACCAGCAACAAACAGCAAGATCCGTGTGTCTCCTGAGTTGTCTGATGTGGACGAAGAACAGACAGTTGACTGCTCAGTTGAGGGTTTTCATACTGGTATTGTGAAAGAGTATGTGTCCACTCTGACAGACAAACGTGTGCAGCGTCGATTACGAGACAGCAAAAGAAACACACAGTTTCAAAAGATAGTAGTTCAAGAATCAGGCAATCAAACTATTCTGATGTGTGAATCGGATGACATCGCCCTAGAATATTCTTGTAATGGAGACCCTGGCGAGAAATCTAAGTGTGTGTTCTGGTACATCAAGCAAGAAGACAGAAACATGTTGCCAGAAGAACATGTCAGGCTTGCCAGACTTCGTAAAGGGAAGCAGCGTCCTAACACACAACACGCAGCAGAGACAGTGGCACGTGCTCTTCGGGACCTGATCCGGTTTTACATGGGCTGACTTCGCTGGCTGCAGACTGGAAAAGGAAAGGCTGTTTTGAAAACTGAGACATTGTATCAGATCTAGATGTACATACTGTTACTGACATGGTTTCCATGTCACTGTAATCGCGTCGCGTTTGATATCATTTGTTACCAGGCCGCAGCACTATATGGCTTGATTGCTAAATAGCAATAAATATTGTTCATATTGTTCACTGTTCATTGTTCATTGTTCATGTTCTCTCTCTCTCTCTCTCTCTCTCTCTCTCTCTCTCTCTCTCTCTCTCTCTCTCTCTCTCTCTCTCTCTCTCTCCAGGTTCTCCAGTATCCATGAGGTATGATAGGGACCGATGTTGTAAAAGAGATCTTAGAGTAGACTAAGTTATGTTGGAAATTGTTAAGACAGTGTCAGTTGAGAGTACTGAGGAAACGGTTTTCCAATTTAATGGTAGCCTCAGGTTAATTGACTCACAGTTGTATACTCTCTACTTGTTTCCTGTGATTAATTAACTTGGTATGAGTGAGGAAAAGGATGTGGTTTTCTTACGTTTGGCTAGGCGACAATAGAGCAGTTTGCTATGTGTGCCTGTCATGAATTATGTACCTGGGTATATATAGATGGAGTAGTTACCTTGCTTTTGTGATGGTTTCAGGACTGTGTTCTTTGGTAGATGAAAATAACCTGTTACCATAACACCCCTGCGTTTCCTCACAACATTCCTTTGAGTGCCTGAATCCTAACATGCATGCATACCTACGTGCATGCATGCGCAGGTACGTGCGTGTGTGCGTGCGTACCTAATTATCTACCTACCTACCTGCATACATACATAAACACACATAAATACATACATATACATACATACATACATACATACATACATACATACATACATACATGCATACATGCATACATCCAAACATAGCACTATATCTTTCACAGACAAATCAAAGCCCTTGCACTCAACTTATTCTTACACTGTCATGCAACCTATAGCAATTAACAATTCTAACAAGTCCAAATGCGCACCACAAACGCACAAACACACACACACACACACACACACACACACACACACACACACACACACACACACGCGTGCATACGCACACACACACGCACACACAAAAACACATTCAAACATACACACACGCACACACAGAGGTTATACTCAGGGTGTTGGCATTTTGGCCATTGAAAGCGGGGACAGCTATGAGATGAAAGAGGAGATGAATGTCTTAGGTTTGAAATAAATATGTCTTGAGGCTGGATTAAAAAAGTGTCACAAGAAGGCTTTTGGTGAAGAGAGGGGGGAGGTAGGCATAGTGAGCCATGAGGAGTGTGAACCTCCCTGTTTACTCACAGAGGAGACCAGGGAATAGCTATAGTGAAGCACAGGGGGCTTAGACCCTTCCCATTATTAGGCATGTGACCTATCAAACCGACTGTTTCCCCAGAGGCTGGCCACACCTCTACTTTTGCCAGTTCCTGGCACTCTGGACGGGGCTGGAGGGCAGGCATTATGGTGACTCCAGTAGGCCTGGTCTTGTCCCTCCACCCTTGTCTTCCTTGGTACCCGCGCCCTAGTGGTGAACACGTAGAAGGGGTTTATTCAAGTTGCCAGGGACAGAACCAGCAGAGCTCTTGGGAATCCTCACTGGGTTTGCAGCCAGGAGATCCCTTTTGGGAGCGGATGGTCTGTGTAAATGGGTCCGGGGATGCGGCAGAGACATTTAATAATTCTGAGGGTGTGGTGGTTCTGATGACCTCCACTTAAAGAGGGGGGATGTGTGTAACGGATCAACCTCCATGTCTGGGTGGATCGGTGGTCTAGAGGGTGGATCGGTGGTCTAGAGGTAACGCGCCTGTCTAGAAAGCGAAAAGTCCGGGTCAGAAGTATGCGGTGGTTCGTATCCCGTCTGGGCCCGAAACTTTTCCCCCATCCATTAGACCATGAGTGGTGGTCTTGGCGCTAGTCTTTCGGATGAGACGATAAACCGAGGTTCCGTGTGTTATACAAAATTATTCAGCGCACGTAAAAGAACCCACGGCAACAAGAGAGTTGTCCCTGCAAAATTCTTAGAAAAAAGCCACTCTGTTAGGGAAACAAATACAGTTGCAGACCCCCCAAAAAAGGGTGGTGCTGCTCTTGTGGCGACGTGCTCTCCCCGGGGAGAGCAGCCCGAATTTCATGCAGAGAAATCTCGTGACTTAAAGAGGTGGGGGTGGTAAGGGTATGAGACATTTTATTTTATTTTTTAAATTTTTTTTTTTATATATTAAAAAAAAAATAAAAAAAATAAAATGTCTCATACCCTTACCACTCGCACCTCGACCTCTATCATGAAGGAAGACACGAGGCCTTCCCTCACATGCAGGCACCCGTTCCTGTGTAGATGTAGGCTTCAGTTTCTTGGCCCTGCTGGTATGCAGCATGTGCCAGAAACCGCAGAAAAGAATTCTCGATATAGGCGGGTGTGAGCGGTGTTTCCATACTCATAGATGCTATTCTGCCCAATTACGTTGCCACTGTGTTCGCAACCAGCTCAGTGAGAGGTTGCTGGGGAGCTGAATTGTGTGTGGCAGTGGCGATGAATGTCCCCACGTACACCAGCTAGGTAGGTGGAATGAAGATAGAGCAAACTCCTCACTTTTTGGTTTGACTTCCTCTGGAAGAACCGTTAATGCTCTAAGCATCCTATTTTCGTTTTTCTTTGCAGTGTAAGGCACTGCAGGAAGATATCCTTCCTCCTGGAGGAAGGGGATCACCGCTGTTATCATTTTGCTTTATAATTGTCTGTGAGCACCAGCACTTGGGTGAGGCGCCACAGAAGTAGGTCCAGACCACACGACGTTCTGGGTTATTTCATTCCTTATTTTCAGCAATTTTTCTCAACCAAATTGTATGAAGGTAGAGCGGATTTACTGGCAGAGCTCCAGTATTTGACCACATAACTCTGGATGTGCTGCCACAAGGTATTCCTGTCGCGGATGAGACTATAAACCGAGGCCCCATGTTCGAACGCATGCAGAACATCTTGCGCACACGTTAAATCCTGTTCCGCTTTTCGGAAGAGTACGCTATTGTGTGCCGGTGGAAACAGATGACAAAATTTACAAAACCGCATACACACAGGGACTAGATGTAAAAAAGCACAATTGTGCTTATTCCATTATCCTCGATATAAAAGAATAAAATAAATAAATAAATGTGTACTTTGTTCCTTGGGTCTTGTGGATAAGTTGATAACTTTTATTGTGCAAAATGTGTGAATGTATACATGATAAATTAGGATAGGGTTTTAAAGTAGAACTTTGTTGTTTTGAATAATATGTCAACGAAAAAGCGTGTTTATGTTGAAAAATGGTTAACTAAGAATTGTGCATTGAAAATATTAGTTAGGAAGGACAGTGAAACTGTCTAATCAAGCGGTAATATATTCCAAAAGAACTTCTTCTTTCATTCTGAATGAGAGAAAACTAGTTGTTGAAATCAAAATGATTAATTCAGCGTGTTTCTAGGATAAAGGAAAATAGACTCAGCCATGACGTCATCGTTGGAATGGAATTATAAACATCATATTTTTATAACACAAATAATGTGTGGTGATGTAAAAAAAACAACCCATCATCTGGTTAATAATTGAAATAAAAAACTATGGTATTATAATGTGCATCACATATCCAGTGAATAAATGATAGAACGTGTTATACGTTAGAGACCTTTTTTATTATTATTTTTACTACTGTTTTTATTATCATTCATGTGGGTGAATGAAGGCCCAAGTCAGTGTCTGTATTCTTGGTGTGCTTTAGATATGGTAGTAGTAACATGTTAGTTCGTTTGATTGAGGAGAGTGGGTCTGACTTCATGAAAGTTACAAGGGAAGTAGGGGAAGGGGGGATGTAATAATAATAATAATAATGTATGGAATTTATATAGCGCTGAATCTTGTAAAGCAACAAATCAAAGCGCTCAGATTTCATTTCATACCACTTTAAGTCACGCAGATTTCTCTCCGTGAAATTCGGGCCATGTCTGCCAAGATGACTTACGTCATGTGTGTCTGCATAGGTGTGCTGTGCTGGGAATCTGGCAGCATGCTGAAGAGACATGATGACCTGAAAGGAACACTGGAAGCCTGTGTCGTGTTTGACCATCCGATTGAGGACTGGCACTACCCAACCGTAGCAAGTGCCACCAATGCAGCTAGGTCATCACTCGGGTCCCTCTCCCCCTGATTTAACTTCCATAGTCCAGAGGTCAGATGTGTGTGAGAATGGTTCTGAGAGAAGCATGCATGTCAACAAGTGTTTGTGAATAAGATTGTGAGGGAAACCAGCCGCCATGGCGCAGTAGTTAGCGCCTTGGGTTACGGACTGGAAGGTCGCGAGTTCGATTCCCATAAGAGTCATAGGGATTTTTTGGATTCCGGCCGGCTCCTATCCTGAGCGAATGTGCTGTGGGCTCAGTGGGAAGACTGGGACCACACAGTCGAGCTTCATCCACTTAACGGATGCGAGTTTGAGAGTGTTGCTCAAATTACCTGACCAACACTGCAGGGTGTTTGTATCTCTCGGGCCCGGTTGACGCCGGGATATATTATGATAGTAAGCGTAGAGTACAACACTGTCAAGTAGTCTCAAAGCGTATGCAAATCCACAGAAGCATAATTACGTCATCCTCATTGTCATTGATCATCATGCAATACAATAAAAAAAAAAGCCTCTGATTTGGTGGTCCCAGTTGCTCTGGTCTCATGGTGACCTCAGATTCGGTTTGCCCATACACTTCTGTGCCTGTGGTGAGTTTGTGTCGGGGCCTTTGGGTTGGAGGTTCACGGGGGACGGTCGTTGGAGGGACGTTGTGGTGGTCGCCACCTCGGGTGGGCAACTCACTCAGTCTGGCTCCGCGACTGAGCTAATACTGTCGTTAGTAGGGGGCTTAGTTGGTGGTGTCCTTCGTATGTTAGCTCAGAACAGGCACCACTGAACACCACCAAAGTGACCCAGCAGCAGTGCAGAGCCCCTCTGGCTGGTGGCCCCACGGCGGCCTGATGGTGATGGGCTCCCTGTGGACCTCCGACTCAGGATGAGACATGACAAATCTGGGTATGGCTGTGGCGGGCAGATTGGAATGAGCGGCGTGGGAACAGCAGGATGGGGGACGTCACAGAAGATGAGGTAGCAAAAAAAAAAGATTATGAAGGAAGGATGAGTTTTTCGTTTCTTTATTGTTGTTAATTTATTGTTAGGGGGATAGCGGGATTAGGAAACTGGGAGGAGGCGTGGGAATAGTATGATGTTTAGCTAGTAGATTTAATATTATTTGTATGTATGGTTGAGTCATCATAAGTATTGTTTGTTTCACCCGGCATGTGTTGTGTTGAATCGTGCCTGGAAGGATTCAGCTCCCTTTCCTCAGACAACGGTCTGTCCCCATTCTAAATGGATTCTGCAGGGATCCCGGTGGCAGCCTGAACAAAATGGAAACACTAGACTGGCTACCTTTGGTCCAAACTAAGATGCTAGCTTCAATAATCTTTGGTACAAACGTAGACATTAACTATGATGCTAGCTACAACCATCTTTGGTCCAAACAAAGATGTTAACCATGACTATATTTGGTATGAATGCAAACATTAACCAGGAACATCACTGTTCCAAACAAAGATGCTAAAATTACCATCTTAGGGTTCAAATAAAGACGTTTATCATAACAATCTTAGGTCAAAATGAAAATGCTAACCATGACTATCTTTGGTCCAAATGAAGATTGTAACCTTGGCGGTCTTTGGTTCAAACAATGATGCTAATCATGTCCAGCTTTGGGCTGAACGTAAAAGTCTAACCACGATCCTTACCGTGACAATCTTTGGCTCAAAGAAAGACACTCACACTCCAACTTTTGATCCGAATGACGACACTAAAGATGCTAAAGTTTTCAAATTTAGTTCAAACCAAGACGCTAACTATAGCCATTTTTTATCCAAATGAATACACTAGCTATGACCATCTTTGGTCCAAACTAAGATGCTAACTATGACCATCTTTGGTCCAAACTAAGATGCTAACTAAGAACATCTTTGGTCCAAACTAAGATGCTAACTAAGAACATATTGGTCCAAACTAAGATGCTAACTAAGAACATATTGGTCCAAACTAAGATGCTAACTAAGAACATCTTTGGTCCAAACTAAGATGCTAACTAAGAACATATTGGTCCAAACTAAGATGCTAACTAAGAACATATTGGTCCAAACTAAGATGCTAACTAAGAACATATTGGTCCAAACTAAGATGCTAACTATGACCATCTTTGGTCCAAACTAAGATGCTAACTATGACCATCTTTGGTCCAAATTAAGATGCTAACTATGACCATCTTTGGTCCAAACTAAGATGCTAACTAAGAACATCTTTGGTCCAAACTAAGATGCTAACTATGACCATCTTTGGTCCAAACTAAGATGCTAACTATGACCATCTTTGGTCCAAACTAAGATGCTAACTAAGAACATCTTTGGTCCAAACTAAGATGCTAACTAAGAACATCTTTGGTCCAAACTAAGATGCTAACTAAGAACATCTTTGGTCCAAACTAAGATGCTAACTATGACCATCTTTGGTCCAAACTAAGATGCTAACTATGACCATCTTTGGTCCAAACTAAGATGCTAACTAAGAACATCTTTGGTCCAAACTAAGATGCTAACTATGACCATCTTTGGTCCAAACTAAGACACTAATCATGGCTGCCTTTGGTCCAAACTAAGACACTAATCATGGCTGCCTTTGGTCCAAACTAAGACACTAATCATGGCTATCGTTGCTTCAAACCAAAACGAGAACCATACCAATTCTTGGTCCAAACTAAGACACTATCCATGATCATCTTTGGCCTAGGTCACCTCATGGAAGAAACCAGCTGACATATGTTGGTATGTGTCATTTGGGAAGGGAGATTTGCTATGGCTGGAAGACGATAGGGCAGGGATGACATAAGGGACCAATGAGTCTTGAAGGACTCCCAGGGTCCAATTACTGGAGCAGTAGCACGCAGTGCAGGGGGTATACTCCCAGGAATGGGGATCAGGGTTCTCATCAAAGTGTTGCCTGCATTTTTGTCATCACTAGCACTCCCACCACAATCACTGTGACAACATCTATGTCAGTAGGCAGAGGAGTCGCATTTGCTTCTATGACTACAATATTTGCTTATAGAGGAAGGGGCACAACGTTGCGGCCTCTGTTCACTCCCAATAGCTCTGATTTAACTGAGAGGCACACCTGTCCCCCCTCGGGTGTAGAAATGCCTACCTCCCCACCTCTGTCTGTAATCCCCTCTCCTTCTGCTCCTGCAGGAATGGAAACTTTGTTGCTGTTTATGAGGGAGGAGTTACGAGAGAGGAAGGAAGAAGAAGAGAGGAAAGAGGAGAGGCAGAAACACCGTTGACAGGAGTAGCTGTAAGAGAAGAGGAAGGAGGAGGAAGAGAGTAAAGAGTGCATTCATCATGCACAGGAGGAGAGAAAAGAGGAGAGGAAGGAAGGAACACTAGGAGCCTAGTCAGGCTTCGGAGACCAGCAAGTTTTCACCCCTAAAACTCCCCCAGCTGCAGGAAGGGGATGACATAGATGAACTTATGGATCGTTTCATCTCTCCTGCTGAGGTCAGTGGGCTCACTGATGAGCAAAGGAAGCAGTATAGGGCCAGTTCCCTCACTGGCAAGGCCTGGGAGGCATTTTATGCCCTCAATTTTGGCACGTCATTTCAGGACCTTTTGAGCCCCCTCAGATGAAAATTCCGACTCATGCGTTACGCATATAGACGCAAGTTCCCGGAAGCTCTTAAGAAGGGCAATGAATCCTTCTTTGACTTTGCTGAGTGCTTAAGACATGTCCTAGGATTCTCGGTAAGGCTGTCTGGGAGGGACTTAGAAGAACTGGTCCTCACCAAGCAGTTTTTTAATGGGGTCCCTGAGCAACTGGCATCGGAGATATTTAGCCGGGTCCCTAGGACAACTCAAAAGAGGTCTCCCAGAATCCTGAGTGGGTCATTATCCCCACCCAGTGCAGTGAGGGCACATGCCTTGAAGCAACGAGGCTGTTTCACGTGTGGTAAGGTGAGCCACATGGCCAACCCTTGTCCAACCACCACAACAGCCAGGACAAAGCCCTCACCACGGGAAAAGAGTGATTGGCCTTTGGGCTGGATGGCAGCAGGGTGTGTCTCTCTGTGTTTGATTGTTGTTTTTGTGCATTTTTACTCTGTTCAGCAAAACAAATGTTATATCTAGGTGTTTGTGACTGCACCGTGCATTGACTGGTCAGATTAGTTTTCCTTAATATCTTTTACATTTTGAATTACTTTAAATTATAATTTTCATTTTCTGATAAATTTTCCAAGTTTCATCTGACTGTATGATTTTGTGTTCAAATGATATTGCTGGTCCTTGTGACCCATTTTACTGTAACCCTGCTGCCCTGTGAAAAATTGCACGTGAAACACGAACTCACATCCCCACCACCACAACTACCCAGTGTTCCTTCTTCCACCGATAATGACACTAACTGCTGAAGATTTGAGAGCATTGCTCTCACATGGGTTTTACATATACCAGACACACTTAAACTTCTTCAAGTGTCCGGTCTGGTCCTGCAGACATCGACGATCATGGCTCTCCATTCTTTCCTGTTCTCGGTCCCTCTCATGAGCTCATTGTTGGTGCCCTCTTTATTTGTTGCGAATTTGTTTAAGCTGTCTGTGAATTTTGTGCTTTGTCTTCCTCTGCTCTTGTTTCCACAAATTTTGCCACTCCATAACAGTTTCTCTAGTCCGTCATCCCTGATTATATGGCCGAAAAATTTGAGCTGTCTTTCTCTGATGGTGTTGAGAAGGGATCTCTTGTACCCAGCCATTTCCATTACTTCTGCATTAGTTTTTCTTTTTGTCCATGAGATTTTCATTATTCTCCGGATGAACCACATTTCCACTGCTTCTAGTCGCTTTTCTGTGTCCTTGGCTAGGGTCCAGCACTCACATCCGTACAGAAGAATGGACCATACGTAGGCTCTCAGAACATGGATCTTTGTCTTGAGGCCTATCTTACTGTTGGTAAAAATGCATTTCATGTTGTTAAAAGTTGCCTTAGATTGACCGATTCTCTTCTTGATTTCTGTGTCACACTTGCCGTCCGGGGTGATAGTACAACCAAGGTATTTAAATGTGTTTACTTGTCTGATTCTCTCTCCTTTACAAGCTATGTTGCATTGTGGTATTACAGCTTTTTTCAAGATCACCATGCATTCTGTCTTCTTTGCATTGAGCTGTTATCCTTTCTTTTCGCTTTCGTCTGTTACTGTTGTTAAAATCTTTTGCAGTTTTTCTTCAGAGTCGGCGATAAGGACTGTGTCATCTGCATATCTCAGGTTGTTGATGTTGTGGCCACCTACACTAATTCCCTCATGATTCTCAATATTTCGTAGAACTATTTCACTATATACATTAAATAAATCAGGCGAGAACACGCAGCCCTGCCTCACACCCCTGCAGATTGGTCTATGTTGACTGATGCCATTGTCGACTCTAATGGCTGCCTCCTGTTCCCAATATATGTTTGAGGACTCGAAGATCTTTCCCGTCAATGTATAGCCCTGCCAGAATATCAAACAAGTCGGAGTATCGTACTTTGTTGAACGCTTTTGAGTAGTCAATGAAGCAGAGGTACAGGTCTTTCTGGACCTCGATGGATCTTTCCATGAGAGCTTTCAATGCGAAGATTGCATTTCTGGTGCCTTTGTCTGCCATGAATCCAAATTGCGTTTCTGATATTTCTGGGAGTATTTTATTTCTCATTCTCTTCATGAGTATTCGTAAAAGAACTTTGGTGAGGTGACTCATCAGGCTGATTGTACGATGTTGGTCACATTCAGCTGTACTCAGTTTCTTAGGGATTGCAATGTAGATGGACTTCTTCATATCTGTCGGAATCTCTCCTGTGTCATATATATTGTTTAGTAGTTTTGTGACTGCCTTAATTCCCACTTCATCCAGGGCTGTTATCAGATCAGATGGGATATCATCAGGTCCTGGCGCCTTGCCACTTTTCATCTTGCTGAGTGCATGTCTCACTTCGTCTTCCATGATTATGTGGCCATCTTTCTCTGTCGTCGTGGTATAACTCTTCGATGTATTCTGACCACCTGTTAAGAATATCTTCTTTTTCCATGAGTATATCCCCATCTCTCGACTTAATACAACCTGTTTTTGCAGATGATTTCTTCCCTGTCACATCTTTTATTTTTTCATGCATAAGTTTGCTATCAAAATTTGCATTCATTTCAATTTCCTTGCACTGCATATTGATCCATTCTTCCTTGGCTTCATTAC
The DNA here is from genome assembly GCA_028751875.1 of Rapana venosa. Lineage (NCBI taxonomy): Eukaryota > Metazoa > Mollusca > Gastropoda > Neogastropoda > Muricidae > Rapana > Rapana venosa. Next base: position 59,866,532 of record CM054151.1, on the reverse strand, counting down.
ATTTTTCTTAACCAGTTTGTTGAGTTCTTTATACTTCTTTTCATCTACTTTAGCCTTTCTCCTGTTTTACATTAGGTTTAAAATCTCGGAGCTCATCCACTTCTTATGTTCCTTTCTATTTATGACTGGTATATATTCTTTTGCTGCCTCGCTGATGCTATCTTTCATCATCTGCCATTTATCCTCTGTAGTGGTGAGTTGATCTAGGCCATAAAATTTGTTTCCAACTTTGATCTTGTATTTTTCTTTGATTTCTTCGTCAGTTTGTAGCATGTTCATTTGCAGTTTTGGTGTTCTTTTTTGCTTTTGACAACTTTTTCAATTTTAGTCGCATTGTCCCGATAACTGGGACATGATCACTTCCACAGTCTGCACCTGGCATGGACTTACAAGATGTTATAGAGTTACGGAAGCGTTCTTGAATCAGGATGTAATCTATTTGATTCCTGGTTCTGTCGCCAGGGCCTTTCCATGTCCAGCATCTCCTTGGATGGTTTTCAAACCATGTGTTCATGACAGCCAGCTTTTGTTCCTTGCACCATTCCGTGAGCCGCTCTCCTCTTTCATTTCTCACTCTTCTTCCAAATGGGCCAACTGTGGTTTCATCTTTCCCTTTTCCTACCTTTGAATTGAGGTCACCCATTATTATTCTGATATCTTGAGACTTCAGTTGCTTCATTGCCTTTTCGATATTTTCATAAAACTCCTCAATTTCTGCGTCATCTTTATCAGCTGCTGGTGCATATACTTGTACTATTCCAATGTCGAAAGGTGTGCCCTTAAGTTTTACTATCAGGACACTGTCATTTACAGTCAAGAAACCTTTGATGTTCTTTGAGGTTTCTTGATCTAGAATCATGCCAACTCCTTTCTGGTGTTGATCTCCTCCTGAGTAAAGAATGGTGTAGTTGTCAGATGTTATGCAGCCTGCTCCTTTCCATCTCACTTCTGAGAGTCCTAGTATATTGAGGTTCATTCTTTCCATTTCTTGTTTGAGATTTTCCAATTTTCCTTTTTGTAGCATAGTCCGTAGGTTCCATGTACCCATTCTGAGAGGTTTTCTGATGCGGACAGTCGCTGGATGACGATCGAGGGTTACCTGTCGCACATAATCCACCCTACCGAGCGAGGAACTTCCAGATAAACTGGAAGCCCCCTTCACGCTGTTATCTGTATTCTGTTTCTTTCTGATTACCATGACATTCTTTGCAGAAGTATACCTATAGTAGGCTGCAATTACTTTCTATAGGAGCAGTGCTCGTACTGAGCGGATTGTCTTAGCCATTGTACTCATATAGTATCATCTGCCTAACACATTGAAGTGCTGACCAGTTCCCAAAAACTATTCGGCTGCTCAACACATCATCCGTCACCTGCCTTCCATGACTTCACGTAAGTCTGATCGGGAGGCTAAGTGGGTACCCGATCTTGCCCAAGGATCTCCCACAGGCTAGCGGAGGGAAGGAGGCACCTTACTTCTCCTGTTGGTGAAATTATTTCACCCCGCCACCCCACACTTAAACAACACATTTTAACCTTAGGAATCAACCGCTGCAAAACTAGACGAGGAACCCGTGCTGGCAGACGTCATCGCCTGTGGCCCCCTATATCCGTCTCCCTCCTCGTTTCTGACGTCACTACCGCTACCACCATAACCAAGGACATCTCCGCTTGGCTTCCCTCTGATCAACCTGCTTCTTCCTTTGTAAATGACTTTGAAAAAACGTGTTCTGTGTGTTCATGTGTATCGCGATGTGTATGAAACTGTAAATCCCCAAACTTGCCCAGTTCTTTCACCAGCTTCTAAACCTGATTCTCAATCCAAACTTCTGTCTGCTCTCCCACTCTCCACATCTCTACCATCGCCTTCATCCACTTCCTCTGACAGTTATCCTAATTCACCACAGTTAACATCAACCCCTCTGCCTCCTTCAAACCTCCTTAGCATGTGCTTGTTCAACGTGCAATCTGTCTGCCCAGAAGGTAAAGCTGATCTCATTTCTGATTTCGTCTCTGAACAGAATATTGATATAACATTTCTTACAGAAACCTGGTTAAAACCACACGGTCATGAACCGAAAATAAAACAACTGACACCACCTGGATATAAAACTGTTTCTCTTCCCCGACCCTCCCGTCGAGGTGGCATTGCCATCGTTTATAAAGATACACTCGAACCTGCTCTTTCTTTCTGTCACTCCCTTTCTTTTTCACCTGAATCTTTCGAAGTCTGTGAATTCAACCTCAATAGTCCTGGCCACTCTATTACTTTCTGCTGTCTTTACCGTCCACCTCCAAGCCGTAAGAATAATCTATCTTCCATCTTCCATCAAGAGTTTCAGTCACTCCTGGATCACTACAGCCTCTCTCCCAGAAAGCTTATCATTCTCGGTGACTTTAACTTCCACTTTGATAACCAATCTTCTTCCGACGTCAAACGTCTTTCTCTTTCTTTGTCAAACCACTCTCTTTCTCAGCTGGTAAATGAAGCAACGCACAGATCAGGACATATTTTAGACTGGCTAATTACTGATGCTTCCCAAGATCTGATCACATCTGTATCTATCACTGATGAACTACTTTCTGATCATTCCGCTGTTCTTTTTTCTCTAAACATTGCAAAGCCTATCAGAAAGAAAAAGTATGTCACCCGTCGCAACCTTAAGGCCATAGATATTCAAACTTTCTCTGCACCAGCTGCTGAAGGCCTATCACAAACCTCTGACAACAATAACCCCTCTAAACACTACAATGATGTTCTCAGCCAACTGCTTGATGAGCATGCACCTCCCACTGACCATCTTCTTCCTGATAGGCCATGTGCGCCATGGTACACCCATGACATTCTGGTCGCAAAGTGCAAACGCAGGCAACTAGAGCGGCAGTGGCGAAAAGCAAAAACGAAAAATTAATAAGCAGCTCTTCCGAAAACAAGTAAACAAAGTCAAGTCTTTACTTCTTTCAGAAAAAACAAAGTATTACTCTTCTCAAGTCCTTGATGCCACGTCAATGAAATCTCTCTTTTCTCTCACATCCACTCTTTTTGGATCTGTGAAGGCAAGCCTCTGCCTTCTATCTACAACCACTCTGAACTTCCTTCTATATTTTCTGCATTATTTTCTGAAAAAGTCCATAACATTCGCTCCAAACTGGATCAGACTCCTTTCCAGCCTGCACTTCCTGATCCCCAATTCTCTGGCACTCCTCTCCTTTTCTTTCATCCGACAAGTGAGAAAGAAATCACGACAATTCTGAAAGAAATGACTATAAAATCATGTGATCTTGATCCCATACCTGCTTCTCTTTTCACACAGTGCCTACCACAACTTATACCCGTTATCACGAAAATAGTGAACTCATCTCTTGTTTCAGGAAATGTTCCATCAGCTCTCAAAACTGCTATAGTCACACCTCTACTCAAAAAGCATGACCTTGACCCTAACATTCTGAAGAATTATAGACCTGTTTTCAACCCACCTTTTATTTCTAAAGTCCTTGAAAAAGTAGTTCTCAAACAGATCAACAACCACCTTCTCTCCAACAATCTTCTTCCTGAGTTTCAGTCTGCCTATCGCGTCAACCACAGCACTGAAACCACCCTAGAACGCACTTTAAACACGCTTCTACTAGCTTCTGACACAGGGAAAATCTCCCTTCTCACTCTACTCGACTTATTGGCAGCCTTCGATACTATAGACCACTCAATTCTTCTCTCCCGTCTTCAAAAAACGTTCGGTGTTACTGGCACAGCCCTCACCTGGTTTAATTCATACCTTACTGACCGATTTCAGACAGTTGCAGTAAACAAGATTCATTCAATACCTGCCACACTGAAATGCGGAGTCTCACAGGGATCAGTTCTAGGCCCTGTTCTTTTCACTCTTTACACTGCCCCACTGTCACATAATTATAATAAAACGTCATCAAATCAACCATCACTTTTACGCAGATGACTCTCAGATTCAAAGCAGTGTTACTCCTGAAAATCTGCCTTCTCTCCTGGTAAATATGGCCCACTGCTTTGATGATATTGAAAATTGGATGACACAGAACAAATTACAGCTAAATGCAGATAAAACCGAAGCCATGCTTGTAGGGACCAAACACAAACTCTCTTCCATTACAACAGCTTCAATAGAACTTGGCAATGCATCAGTCCTTCTATCCACTGCTGTGAAGTACCTAGGTGTTGTGATCGACAGCACACTCTCTATGCAAAAATTCATCACCCAGACCTGTCAGTCGTGCTACTATCAGTTACGGCGTATTAGTGCAATTCGAAAGTACCTGTCCACCGATGCAACAGCCAAACTTGTCACTTCTCTCATTCTTTCACGTCTGGACTATTGCAATTCTCTTTTGTCTGGTCTGCCAGCATCATCTATCCATTCCCTTCAACGTATACAAAACTCCGCAGCTCGACTAGTTTTCAGAAAGAAAAAATCGGAGCACATTACCCCCCTCTTGCGATCTCTCCACTGGCTGCCTGTGCCACAGAGAGTAGAATATAAGATCAGTGCCCTCTGTTACAAATGTCTCCACAAAACTGCACCCTCCTACCTCTGTGAATGTATTAAGCTGTACACTCCTTCACGCTCCCTCCGCTCTGCTGTAGATACCTTGTGCCTACGAATGCCTAGATTCAACCAATCCACTGTTGGCCGCCGCTCTTTCTCTATTTCGGGTCCATCGACCTGGAATAAGCTCCCTCTCTCTCTTCGCCAGAAGCCTAGCTATGACACTTTTAAATCAAGCCTCAAGACATATTTATTTCAAACCTAAGATTTCCCCCCTCCTGTCTCATATCAGAACTATCCCACCCTTCACTAACCCATGTCCTATCACCCTGCTAAAGTATATGACCTGTGTGTGTGTGTGTGTGTGTGTGTGTGTGTGCTTTTGAAAAAAAACATTTGACTATTGCAATTTTATTTCATAGATTTGGTCTGCAGTACCATGTTTGTATATCTGTTTGAACTATTGATTATTTGTCATTGGTTGTATGACTGTGTAAGATTAGGTCGAATGCATGCGCTTTGATTTTTCTTTGAAAGATATAGCGCTATATAAGTTCCATTTATTATTATTATTATTATTATTATTATTAATTTGAACATATTGGAAGATAGCTCTACCCCTGATGTGTTTACTGACTTTCTAGCCATCACAGCAGGAGTTGCCACTACAGCGCAGTGGTCACCAAGGTAGACCCCCACTCTGACCGACTAGAGTGTTTCACTAGGAAGGAGACCGATCACTGGAGACTCTATGGGCCAAGGCACAACCCATGAGGATCAGGGTGCGGGCTTTGGAGCACACTATGTTGTGTGCGAGGGAGTACTCAGCCGCATCTTCCACAAGGGAACCTTCAGTCAGAAGCAACTTGTGATGCCCCAGTGTTTGCTAGACACAGCACTCAGAGTTACACATAGCACTCTCACAGCAGCACACCTGGGTGTAAGGCGCACTCAGGAGTGGCACATAGCACTCTCACAGCAGCACACCTGGGTGTAAGGCGCACTCAGGAGTGGCAGCAGTTGGCCTGGCCAGGCATGACCAAGGATGTCAGAACTATTGCTGCTGCTGTGTGGCCTGCCAGAAGACCACACCCAGAGGGAGAAACATCCCTTTAGAGCCAGGGTCCCCAGTGAATACCCCACAGTGAAGAAGTAGGTGTAGGCTCTTCCAAGAGAGTTGTGGCTGGCATTTCAAAATGGTGACCACAATCCCCTTCAGTGTTCTCATGGCTTATGGCCGGTAAGCTGCCAACACATAGTTTGGGCCATCAAGTCGCAATCCCACTCATTTCCCTCTGACCCATCACTGGATAAGGCAATGAGGAAGGAGACTATCTTAGAGGGATTTCTGCTTGGGACAGCATTTTCGGATTGAGACACAGGTAGACACAGTGAGCCATAGGGAGTGTGAGCCCTCCTGCTTACTTTACTCACACGTAGTCCTAAGGGGTTGCTATAGTGAAGCAAAGGGAACTGGACCCTCCCATTTACCAGTAACTGACACTGAAACAAGATATGACCATCCCTCAGGATTTGAGACATCCCTGCTACAAAGGCTTTGCCGCACCCTCCGACTGACCCCACAGCAGGGTACTAGTCCACCCTGGGGGCAGATCTTATGCAGGCAGGCCCAGTAGCTTCCCTTGGAAGGCCTGTACTTTTTCCCAGTTCTCTACCCTCTCGGAAGCCCCACGCCAGATGGCCTCACCCACTAAGCAGGCGACAAACCCGGAAAGGTATGGGAGGGACGGGCTGTCATGCCCTTGCCTATGCTGAGACGTGGGCCATCGGGTGGCTGAGAAGCCAGTTTGGGGCCAGTAACGACAGTCAGTCCTCTGGAAGCAGTGGAGGATCGACCTGGGGTAGGATCTGGTGACCTCACTTTGGGTGGGGGATTTGTTATGACTCAGTCCCAGGTTTGAATCCTCACACCCCTTCACCACTCCACTTACACCTCTCCTGACCACCAGGGTGAAGGACTAGCGCCCTGGGACAAGGAGGGAGGGGTGTTGTTTTAAGGGACTGACAAACGATTGTTTACCTCCACATCACTTCCCCCCCCCTTCTTTAGTGTTATTGGCATCCCTGAGTGCAGGCTGCAGTGCATATAGAGGCTCCCCCTCGTGACAGCGGTGGCATGTGAAGCACGTGCAAAGCAGAGTTTGACTGAAAATGGTAGTGGCATTCCTGTGTTCAGGTGAGTGTAGTTCTGCACTGCCTGTCTGCTACTGCAGCACTTTGTGCTTGGCAGCCAAAGTGGATGAAGATGAAGACAAACTCCAAGCTGACGAAGGAGGTTAGGTGCTGCGATCAGTGCAGTGAAGATGAAGGCCCCACACGAGCTGCCTGAGCTAGCTAGTGTGTGGGCAAGGGTTTGAATTATTCTGGTCAGTTTAAACACTTGGCAGTGTTGAACATTATTTGTTGAAGTACAAACGAATCTTTGGTTACACTGTTTTACCCACTCTGCCAACTGGAGTGAGTGGGTGTAGCACTGGGGTTTCCAACCCCCAAATTCACCACTGTATGTTTTGTTGCAATAGTCTCTTCTCTTGAACTCTGCCTTTGTGGGGGAAGACATACAGACAGATAAAGATTCCTTTTTGTTTTTAGAGACCGATTATTTTCAACACACAGTTCTTTTGTTTCTTTATTGTTCTGGGGTTTGGGCTATGGAGTTGGGTGGAAAAATAGATGGAATCGCAGATTGACCAGCGTCACCTGATTCAGCACTATCCCCCAGTAATCTGTCTTGTTCCTCCAACTGTAGTAGCATTGTTGAATTTGAACTAAAAGTCAGTTGGAGGTAATGTCTTGTTTATTTGTATGTCTGGTTGACAGTTTATTTGAATGAATGGTAATATGAAAATTTTAACCTCATAGGAGGAATTTTGATGATGGAAATTATTTAAATTAGGAAGGTAGGGAAATGCGCAGGATGGAGGGAGGGGTTGACACGCATGTTGTGACACTGTATTAATTGTGTGGGCACAGCCTGTTGTGACACTGTATTAATTGTGTGGGCACAGCCTGTTGTGACACTGTATTAATTGTGTGGGCACAGCCTGTTGTGACACTGTATTAATTGTGTGGGCACAGCCTGTTGTGACACTGTATTAATTGTGTGGGCACAGCTTGTTGTGACACTGTATTAATTGTGTGGGCACAGCCTGTTGTGACACTGTATTAATTGTGTGGGCACAGCTTGTTGTGACATTGTATTAATTGTGTGGGCACAGCTTGTTGTGACACTGTATTAATTGTGTGGGAACAGCTTGTTGTGACATTGTATTAATTGTGTGGGCACAGCTTGTTGTGACATTGTATTAATTGTGTGGGCACAGCTTGTTGTGACATTGTATTAATTGTGTGGGCACAGCCTGTTGTGACATTGTATTAATTGTGTGGGCACAGCTTGTTGTGACACTGTATTAATTGTGTGGGCACAGCTTGTTGTGACATTGTATTAATTGTGTGGGCACAGCTTGGTGTGACATTGTATTAATTGTGTGGGCACAGCTTGTTGTGCGGGATGTTCCAGCAGAACTGCTCTGACAAGGGACGAGGACGCTGACCTGATCTTCAGCAACGCTGCTGCCTCTGCTGGAGTTATCTACTCAGACGAGGAGAGAAGAACGTTGACAACGCTATTCTGAAGCCGTCTCTGATGCCATTTCTGGAACCACTTCTGGAATGGACAGGAGTTTTCGCGACATTGACCACCCCATCATCGGCACAGCAGCATCATCCAAGTTGAGTAGTCCTAGCTGACTTTTCCCCATGATGTATGTTCTGTGGAGATGTTGTTAGTGTGTGAGAGTGCATTGTTATTGTTTTGTTGATTTCTGTTGCTTATATTTGTGGTAGGGGGTATTATAATAATAATAATAATAATAATAATAAATAAAATTTATATAGCGCTGTATCTTGCCCAGACAAATCAAAGCACTTGTACTCAACTCATTCTTTCACAGTCATGCAACCAGTAGCAAGTAATAGTTCTAACAAGTCCAAATGCACACACACACACACACACACACACACACACACACACCACACACACACACACACACACACACACACACACACACACACACAGGTTATACACTTTGGCAGGGTGATGGAATGTTTGGCTGTTGAAAAGCAGGGATAGCTATGAAATGAAACAGGAGAGGAAAATCTTAGTCTTGAGGCCGGATTTAAAAGTGTCACAAGAAGGCCTTTTGCGAAGAGAGATAGGGAGGCCTTTCCAAATCGATGGATCAGAAACAGAGAAAGAGCGACGGCGGACGGTGGACTAGGTATTCGTAAGCACAAGGAATCTGCAGCAGAGCGAAGAGAACGGTAAGGAGTGTACAGGTGAAGACATTCACAGAGGAGGATGGTGCTGTCTTGTGGAGACATTTGTAACAGAGAGTATTGATCTTATAGTTTATTCTTTGTGGCACAGGCAGCCAGTGGAGAGATCGCAAGACTAGGGGTGTCAGGACTGGAGGAGGAGTGTTGGACACGTTAGCTTAGAGATTTCTAATGTGAATGAAAGGGAAATAAAGTGTTTTGTTTGTATACCTTGGCCTCTGAGTTGTGTTTTGAGAGGTTGCTACAGCTGCCACTACATCTTCCAGACGAGTTAAGAACACCGAGCTAGACACACCGATCTAGGCCCATCCTTTCGACTCCAGGTTTTGATAGACCCCCTTTGTTTGGTTTGTTTTGTTTCAAGTTGTGACAATGGCAAAATTTAGACGAACAACCCAGCAGATGTCGGTGTTAGCGAAAAAAACAAAAAGAAGCTAGAGAAGTTGGTCTAGTTTTGGCCTTTTTAGGCCTTTTAAAGGACAAAACAAAGAAGTATTTGTTGTTTGCTTACGACTGTTGGCCAGATCTTGTCTGCTGTATCAAATTCGTCCTGACCAGAGGCTGTCAGTGGCTGTCATAGCTGTCAGCGGTTGTTACAGCTGTCAGTGGCTGTCATAGCTGTCAGTGGCTGTCAGTGGCTGTTACAGCTGTCAGTGGCTGTCAGTGGCTGTTACAGCTGTCATAGCTGTCAGCGGTTGTTACAGCTGTCAGCGGCTGTCAGTGGCTGTTACAGCTGTCAGTGGCTGTCAGTGGCTGTTACAAATGTCATTGGCTGTCAGTGGCTGTTACAGCTGTCAGTGGCTGTCAGTGGCTGTTACAAATGTCATTGGCTGTCAGTGGCTGTCAGTGGTTGTTACAGCTGTCAATGGCTGTCAGTGGCTGTCACAAATGTAATTGGCTGTCAGTGGCTGTCAGTGGCTGTTACAAATGTCATTGGCTGTCAGTGGCTGTCAGTGGTTGTTACAGCTGTCAATGGCTGTCAGTGGCTGTCACAAATGTAAGTGGCTGTCAGTGGTGACTGTCAGTTACTGAGTTGCTGCCGTCTTGCAATCGGCACTGATTATAGTTCTCAACTGATGCAGAATAGACTGATCAGCTCACATGCCAGAGCATCTCTGACCCTGTTTCTTCTTTTATTCGAAATGGGACGAAAGGGTCCGTCATGGACTGTACTTATACACACACACACACACACACACATATATATATATATATATATATATATATATGTGTGTGTGTGTGTGTGTGTGTGGTATATATATATTTATATATACATTGAAACTGACCAGCAGATGACTGGAAAGTAGTTCCTGAGATCGAGGTTATGGCTCAGCATGCCTGCAATCCTGAAAGAAGGTCTTTATCTCCCCTCTTTGTTTTACGCGTGGCGGTGAATCAGCCAACGATCGTTTGTGAATGAATCTAGCTCACTTCAGAGATAAAACAACGTTTCTATCATGAAGTCTGTTCAGCTCACAACTAAACCTCAGAGCAGAGACACTACAGTCAAGAGAACAGATATGGATACAGAGCACCCCGCAGAGGCGAAGCATTACAGAGCAGGCCATGAGAAGACGCACTGAGGTGAAGGACAAGCACTCCTGACAGTGCAGAGGGTCTGTTTCCGCGCTTCCTGGCCAGCGTCAGTGGCCACTCTGCACCCCGGTCACGTTGGACATTGGTCAGAAGGCCTGTGTGGGAAAGGGGCCAGGGGATGCCAGTGGCGGGAGGAAGTGTCGATCGTTGGCCGAATGGGCAAGTAGGGCATCGATTGCGTTTTGTGTTCAATACTCTATGGCTGTGGGTCACGTGGTGCGTCAGGGAGGCTCGCTGCTCCTGATACCTTCACTGTTCGATACTGCACTGTTCGATACTGCACCCAGCTGCACACATGGTGTGAAGGACAGATCGATGCACCTCCTCCCCCTCTCTCTCTCTCTCTCTCTCTCTCTCTCTCTGTTTTATGCTAGATGTTTTCTTGTCTGTTTGTTTGACTATCTGTCTATTTGTCTCTGTGTGTGTGTGTGCGTGCGTGCGTGTGTGCGTGTGTACGTGTGTGCAATGCACGCGTGTGTTTGTGTGTGTGTGTGTGTGTGTTTGTGCATCTTAACAATGTAAAACCACTATCTATCTATCTATCTATCTATCTATCTGTCCCGTAGTCTGACGACCGTGGGGGCACCCTCAAAGACTCAACAACCAGTTCCCTCCATTCCTCTCTCTGTTCTGCCTTTCTCGGGGTTTTGTTGAGTTCTAGGCCTGTCCATTCGCTGATGTTATCCACCCAGCTCTTCCTTGGTCTGCCTCTTCTTCTTCCTCCCTGGACAGTGCCTTGTAAAAGTGTCTTTGCAAGTCCTTTGGATCTTGTGACATGCCCATACCATTTAAGTTTACGTTTTTTCACGATCGTTAGAAGGTTCTCATAGGGTCCAATGGTTTGCTGGATACTGTTATGCACGCTTTCGTTGCTTATGTGGTCTTTGTAGGCATGTCTTGATAATAAAAAGCAAATCCATTGCTTATTCAATGTACCATCTGGAAATAAAAAATTTTTTGACTTGATGTTGTAGGAGATGCCAAGGAGTCTCCGAAAGCATCTCATCTCCACCGCCTGTACTCTTCTCTCCAAATCTGCAGTCAGGGTCCATGATTCACAGGCATACAGTAATATGGAAATGACAAGGGAGCGCATTAGTCTGATCTTGGAGATAAGTGAGATATTTTTATCTCTCCAGATGGTGTTTAGTTTTAATAATAATAATAATAATATATGGAATTTATATAGTGCCAAATCTTGTAAAACAAACAAATCGAAGCGCTTGCACTCAAATCATTTACGAGCATGCAACTTTCCTCAAGTATAATAAAGAACATATTTCAAATTAATGCACGTGTATGTACACACACACACACACACACACACACACACACACACACACACACACACACACACACACACACACACACACACCGCGAACACACTTAGGAGATGAAGGATGCTGTTGAAAAGTAGAGACGGATATGAGGGGAAAGTGTCAGGTAGGAAATAAGTGTGTTTTGAGGCTGGATTTGAAGGTATCAAGTGAAGGTTTTTGGCGAAGTGAAAGAGGGAGGTCATTCCACGTGGACGGACCAGAAACAGAAAAAGATCGACAGCCAACAGTGGTTTGTTTGAATCTGGGTGTTCGAAAGCACAAAGTATCTGCGGCTGAACGAAGGGAACGGGATGGAGTGTACAGGTGAAGACAGTTACAAAGATAAGATGGTGCAGATTTGTGGAGACACTTGAAACAGAGGGTATTGATCTTATACTTCAGTCTTTGTGAGACTGGCAGCCAGTGAAGAGATCGCAGAAGAGGAGTGATGTGTTCAGATTTTTTCTTTCTTAGGACCAGTCGAGCTGCAGAGTTTTGTATGCGTTGAAGAGAGTGGATGGATGATGCTGGTAGGCCAGCCAAAAGAGAATTACAGTAGTCTAAACGTGAAAGAATGAGAGATGTGACAAGCTTGGAAGTTGCATCAGTGGACAGATACTTGCGAATCGCGCTTATGCGCCGTAGTTGATAGTAGCAAGACTGACAGGTCTGGGTGATAATTTTTTTCATAGAGAATGTGTTGTCAAGAACTACACCTAGATACTTCACAGAGTTGGACAAAGGAACTGACGCACTGCCGAATTCTATTGATGTTGTTGTGATGGAGGAAAGTTTATGTTGGGTCCCTATGAGCATGGCTTCGGTTTTATCGGCATTAAGTTGTAACTTGTTCTGAGTCATCCAGTTTTGAATGTCTTGAAGGCAGTAGGACATATTTGTCAGGAGGGAAGGCAAGTTTTCAACAGTATCACTGCACTGAAGCTGAGTGTCATCGGCATAGAAATGATGATCAATATGGTGGTTGTTTATTATATGTGAGAGTGGAGCAGTGTAGAGAGTAAAGAGAACGGGGCCCAGGACTGATCCCTGTGGGACTCCACATTCCATTTTGACAGATTTTGATTGAATTTTGTTTACAATAACTTTCTGGAATCTGTCTGTGAGGTATGAAGTAAACCAGATGAGGGCTGTGCCATTAATACCAAACGTATTTTGGAGGCGAGAAAGAAGAATTGAGTGATCTATAGTGTCGAAGGCTGCAGATAAGTCAAGAAGAGTGAGGAGGGAGATTTTTCCTGCATCAGAAGCAAGTAGAAGTGTATCTAAAGTATGGACTAGGGTGGTTTCGGTGCTGTGGTTGGGGCGATAGGCAGATTGAAAAGGGGGAAGGAGATCATTGGAATGAAGGTGACTGTTGAGCTGTTTGAGAACAGCTTTTTCTAGTACTTTAGAGACAAAGGGTAAGTTTGAGACAGGTCTATAATTCTTCAGAATGTTGGGATCGAGGTCGTGCTTTTTCAGTAGAGGTGTGACTATTGCGGTTTTAAGAGCTTGTGGAAAATGTCCTGACAGAAGAGATGAGTTTACTATTTTAGTGATAATAGGTACAAGTTGTGGAAGGCATTGTGAGAAAACAGGAGCAGGTATGGGATCGAGGTCGCATGATTTTATAGTCATTTCCTTCAGAATTGACAAAGCTGTTATTGTCTGTGCAGTCCTGCATACTATTTCTGGCTTGGATCCCTGGTCTGATACAATGGCTCCCAGGTACTTGAAGCTTTGAACTGTTTCCAGCTTCTGGTCATTAACCCTGATATCAGTGCTAATGCCGTTGGTGTTATTAGTCATCAGTTTGGTCTTCTCTGCACTGATTTCCATGTAAAACCACACCCATCAACAATTGATATCGAATACCTGTCAACAAATAGGATGAGACTATAAACCAAGGCCCCGTGTTCGAACGCATGCAGAACATCTTGCGCACTCGTTAAATCCTGTTCCGCTTTTCGAAAGAGTAGGCCATTGTGTGCCGGTGGGAACAGATGACAAAATTTACAAAACCGCATACACATGGGGACTGGATGTAAAAAAAGAGCACATGAGTGCTTATTCCATTATCCTCGATATAGAAAAAGTCATCTGAGCGCTTTGATTTGTTGCTTTACAAGATTCAGCGCTATATAAATTTCATACATTATTATTATTATTATTATTATTATTATTATTATTATTATTATTATTATTATTATTACTATTATAAATAGCTATTAAAAAGTTCATATTTTAAGTGTTTATTGATTATATAAGAAATTAACTAACTTTGCATAATTGGCTGACTGATTAAGTAGCTACTTATCTTCTTAAATAGCTTACAAACTAACAGTAGAACCGAATCCCTCCATAATCAGTGAACAAGGTAGTCACCCAAAATATCTAACAACCCCGCCATTTAGTTAAATAGTCTGATGAATAATTTACTAGTCAGCTAACTCACTTTATAACTAATGACTATCTAACTAACTAGCTAACTAACAAACTTACGAACTAAATAACTTTATAAATAACCCACTATCTCACTCACCAACCAAGTAATTAAATAACTAACTACTTAACTACCTGACTACCTACCTACCTACCTAACTAAATGACTAACTAACGAACGAACTAACTAACTAACTAACTAACTAACTAACTAACTAACTAACTAACTAACTAACTAGCTAACTAACTTACTAACGAACTAACGAAGGTTTTAACTAACGAACTAACTAACTAACTAACTTACTAACGAACTAACTTACTAACGAACTAACTAACTAACTTACTAACGAACTAACTTACTAACGAACTAACTTACTAACGAACTAACTAACTAACTAACTAACTTACTAACTAACTAACTAACTAACTAACGAACTAACTAACGAACTAACTAACGAACTAACTAACTAACTAACTAACTAACTAACTAACTAACTAACAATTTGCCAACTATATAACAAACTAAGGAAGTAACGAAGTTACGAACAAACTAGTGAACGAAAGAATGAGCGAAAGAACTGAGTAACTTGATAAATAGCTATTTAACTAACAAAAACCAACCAACTATTGTATTGTGTTGATTGTATTGTACGGCGCTGTATTGCGTACAACGTGGAGTCACGGTAAGTTTCTTCTCTACGTGAAATTGGCGCTGCTCTGCCCGGGGAGAGCGTCTCGCCACAAGAGCAGCGCCACCCACTTTTTATTTCTTTTCATGTCTGCATGTGTAGTTGTTTCCCTATCAGAGTGGCTTTTCTCTACAGAGTTTTGCCAGAGACAGGTCTCTCGTCGCGGGTTCTGTTACGTGCACTAAACTAACTAGCTAATTCCTTTAGAGATATCTTTTGATAACCACAAGGAGAACAAGTGTGACAAAAAAGACATAAGAAGCGAGGACGCAGAGGAGGAGTGCGGAGACGTCTACGCCAAAACAAACCAAAGCCCCCTCTTCCTCTATTATCACATCAAACGTAAGATCCACCCGCCCCAAAACACGTCATTTGAACTTTGATGAACATGTGCTAGTATGAGAGAAGTCTGCGATGCGTGTGTACTTTGCGTGACTGAAACTTGGCGGTCTGGGAATGTAGACTGATGATGATGCTGTGTTCATTGCTGGTTTTGGAACCCCTATAGAACAGTTTGTGATGTAAGAGGTGAATGACACGTTGGCGGCGTGTGCCTTAACGTCAGCCAACACTATTGCAACAGAGCCAATGTGACAGTTCGAAAGCAGCCGGCTACTCCTGACGTTGACTGGATCTCTGCGTCCCCCGTTACCTGCCCCGTGGATTCGGACAGATGTTTATCCCCCTCGTCTACACCCCGCCCCCTGCCAACACTGCACCTGCTGTCATAGACATCGCCGTTGTGCGGGAATTACAGTTGCTTCCCCCTGATGCTCCTACTTATATTCTTGGCGATTTTAATCAGTGTACTTTACGATCTGTTTTACCTTCTTTTACACAATATGTTACATGTAAAAAAATAAAATTAAAGAGCTTGAGCGCTGACATTCCTAGCATTACAGGCAAACCCTATTTGACAGACTGACAGGCTGACTGGCTGGCTGGCTGGCTGACAGACTGACTGGCTGACGGACTGGCTGACTGACTGACTGACTTGCTTTCTTTCTTAACTCCTTGAGGAGTCACCGAGGTAACAAACCTATTTCAAACCTAAGATGTTTCCCTACTGTTTCATATAATATCTGTCCCTGCCTTTAAAAGCCAAAATTCCCATCACCCTGCTAAAATGTGTAACGTGTGTGTGTGTGTGTGTGTGTGTGTGTGTGTGTTTGTGTGTGTGTGTGTGTGTGTTAGTTTGAATTTGTTAAAATATTGTAAATCATTGTTGGTTGCATGTGCAGTCCCTGAGTGGATTGAATGCAAGGAAGCGCTCTGATTTTTATTTGCAAGATATAGCGCTATATAAATTCCATTTATTATCATTATTATTATTTGTTTGGGGAATTTTTAAAATGCATTCACATATTTTACACTACCTGAAATTGGTAAATCTGATCACAAAACTGTACATCTTATTCCTGCCTGACGTCCTGTTATACAAACTCGTGCTGTTTTGAAGAAAACTGTTAAAGCATGGAATAAAGAAGGTGTGGAGCTGTTAGAAGTATGTTTCCATTGTACAGATTGGGGTCTCTTTTTAAACTCTTCTATTGATCTGAATGAGGCAGCTGATGTTGTTTCTGATTATATTAAGTTATGTGAAAATATGGTAATTCCAGGGAAAGCTGTGATTTTTTCCCCAATAACAAACTCTGGGTCACTATGTCTTTGAAGAAAACTCTTAATGAAAAGAAAAATGCTTTTAAATCTGGAAACGCCTTAGCTAAAAAAGAGATACAAGCAAACCTTGGAAATGAAATACGGAACAAAAGTAGAAAAGCAATTTCAATCTGGGAATATGACAAGTGCATGATTCAGTCTGAATACTTTGTCAGGACAGACTAAAACACAAAATAAATCCAGTTTTCAAGAAACAGAATGCATCGAATTTCCCCCAAAAATGAATAATTTTTAATGTCGTTTCGTGCATAATGATTTAGAGGAAAGTTAGAATATGTGATGGCAGATATAACAACCAGCTGTGATAAAGATTACCTTGTTTTTAGTATAGAGAGATCCAGAGTAACCTCAATGTTCAAAAAATTAAATGTAAATAAAGCTGAAGGACCTGACAATATCAGTGGAAACCTTTTAAAACAGTGTGCAGACGAGTTGTCATTTGTTTTTATGAAGTTATTCTCATTATCTTTAAATACTGGCGTCATTCCCTCTATATGGAAGACATCCACCAGCTGTCCTGTTCCGAAAACAAAAAAGGCCCAAAGTTCTCAACGATTACAGACCTGTTGTTTTAACATCTATAGCTAAGCGATGTTTTGAGCGAATTGTCCTTCAGCACATTCTTCCACCAGTCAGGGATGCCCTTGACCCTTACCAGTTGGCTTACAGGCAAAACCACAGTACAGATGACGCAATACTCACGATCTTCAACCATCTTTACACACATCTGAAAAACAACAGTTCTTTTGTCCGAGTACTTTTTTTAAAAATTGACTTCTCTTCTCCATTTAGCACAATACAACACCATCTTATAGCCCAAAAGTGTCAAACACCCCGTGTTAACCCTTAATTGATTTTATGGATTGTGAAGTTTTAATGAATATATCCCAGCGTGTTTGCTTTGAGGAGAATAACTCCTCTCAAAGAGCTGCTTGCATTCATGCACCACAAGGCACTGTCTTAGCTCCTGTACTTTTCACACTGTATACCGACTGTACTGGTAGTAAGTTACGCCCGGTGTAAAATATTTAGACGACTCTGCTATTCTTGATTTATCTAATTCAGACACTGTTTATTTTAATGAAGTGCAAAGATTTTATGACTGGTGTAAAAACAACTATTTTGATTTTAATGTCAGCAAAACGAAATGAATGTTGACTGATTTTCACAGGAAAACAAGAACATTCCCTGATTTGTTCACAGAAGGAACAAAGGTAGCGAGGGAGTACATGCGTACAAATATCTTGGTACGATTTGGAATGGTAAGTTATTGTTTTTGCGAACACAGGATATTTTGTGCCTATATTATCGCAGCTTTGTACAATCAATCTTATCGTACGGGTTTATATGCTGGTATGGAATTTTGAGTGTGAAAAACAAGAGCATATTGAACAGAGTCATGACAGTGTGTGGTACAGTTGCTGGTAACAAGCAAAAGGCCTTAAGTCTATTATATGAAAATCGGATCACCAAAAAAGCCAAAGACACTGCCACTGATAAAACACACGTACTTTCACAAGACTGTGCACTGCTGCCGCCCTCTGGCAGAAGATATCGGGTGCCCAAAACAAACAGAACCAGAAATTATTAATAGTTTTATTGCCACGTCCGTTCAATTTCTTCACCATAGTTAAATTTCCTTTTTTAAAAACACATTCCTATGAGAAACCAAGTACCATTACACAACAGCGGATGCATATGCATGCCTCTGAACGAGAGAGGGGGGGGAGAGGGAGGGGGGAGGAGGGAGAGAGAGGGAGTGAGAGAGAGGGAGAGAGAGAAGGGGGAGGGGAGAGAGGGGGGGAGAGAACGTTTGTCAGAGGGGTCATCATGAAATCAGTGAGCATGTTTCTTACAGAAAGAAAAGCCACACCTACTTTGACAGAAAGTGTCTGTTAACCAATGTAGCATGTTTCTTACAGAAAGAAAAGCCACACCTACTTGGACAGAAAGTGTCTGTTAACCAATGTAGCATGTTTCTTACAGAAAGAAAAGCCACACCTACTTGGACAGAAAGTGTCTGTTAACCAATGTATCCAATGAATGTTTGGTGCGACGAAGAAAAGGGGGATGATTTTATGAAACATTCTATTGTGATTTATATGTTTATGCAAATTTAGCTACGCTGTTATTAATATATGTATGATGTTTGTTGGCGCTGATAAGATATTTTATGAGACATTCTTAAACGTCAATTATGTTAGTTACCCTGTCGCTCTTGATAATAATAATAATAATAAATAATAATAACAACAAATGGAACTTACAAAGCACCATATCTTGCAAAGACAAATCAAAGCGCATGCATTCAACCTAATCTTACACAGTCATGCAATCAATGATAAATAATCAATAGTTTAAACAAATAGATATTACGAACATGGTGCGCTGCAGACAAAATCTATGAAATAAAATTTCAATAGTCAATGTTTTTCAAAAGCACACACACGCTCATACAGGTCGTATACTTTAGCAGGGTGATAGGACATGGGTTAGTGAAGGTGGGATAGCTCTGATATGAAAAAAGAGGGGGGAAATCTTATGTTTGAAATAAATATGTCTTGAGGCTGGATTTAAGTATCATAACTAGTTTTCTGTCGAAGAGAGAGAAGGAGCTCATTCCAGGTCGATGGACCCGAAATAGAGAAAGAGCAGCGGCCAAAGGTGGATTGGTAAAATCTAGGTATTCGTAGGCACAAGGTATCTGCAGCAGTGCGGATGGAAAGTGAAGGAGTGTACAGCTTAATACATTCACAGAGGTAGGAGGGTGCAGTTTTGTAGAGACACTTGTAACAGAAAGTACTGATCTTATAATTTACTCTGTGGCACAGGCAGCCAGTGGAGAGATCGCAAGAGAGGGGTAATGTGCTCAGATGTTTATTTCTGAGAACTAGTCGAGCTGCGGAGTTTTGTATACGTTGAAGGGAATGGATAGATGATTTTGTCAGACCAGACAAAAGAGAATTGCAATAGTCCAGACGTGAAAGAATAAGAGAAGTGACAAGTTTTGGTGTTGCATTTGTGGACAGGTACCTTCAAATTGTACTAATACATCGGAATTGATAGTAGCACACTGACAGGTCTGGGTGATGAATTTTTGCATAGAGAGTGTGTTGTCGATAACAACACCTAAATACTTCACAGCAGTGGATAGTGAGACTGATGTATTGCCGAGTTCTATTGAAGCTGTTGTAATGGAAGAGAGTTTGTGTTTGGTCCCTACGAGCATGGCTTCGGTTTTATCTGCATTTAGCTGTAATTTGTTCTGTGTCATCCAGTTCTGAATATCTTCAAAGCAGTGGGCCATCTTAACACTGTTATTGTTGTCTCAATGCGTGTCGCACGAGCACGCGCATGTATGTATGCATGTGTGCGCGTACGTGTGGGTTCATGAGTGTGTGCGCGTGCGCGCGCACTTGTATGTGTGTGTGTGTGTGTGAGAGAGAGAGAGAGAGAGAGAGAGAGAGAGAGACATTAAGTGCTCTCAACTTTTTTGTTGTGTGTTATATTTTATGTATATAGTGTTTAAAGCATATTGTGTAATCTTAAAATGTCACTTATAATTTCTCTATTGAGATTATAAAGTCTTGAGTCTTGCGTTTTGAGTATTATCTAACTAGCTAGCTAACTAGCTAACTGTTTACTTATCTATCTATCTAGCTAGCTAGCTTTCTATCTAACTAGCTAACTAAAACTAGCTGACTGACTGATTGACTAACTACCTAAATAAATAACTGACTAACTAGCTAACTGACAAATTAACCGAGCAAGTAACTAACTAACTAGTTACCTAACTACCTACCTAACTAACTAATTAACTAACTAACCAAGTAAGAAAATAACCAAGTAAGTAGCTAGCTAAACAAGTAACTAACTCAGAAATCAACTAACGAACTAACTGACTAACTGACTAGGTAACTAACTAACTAACCAACCAACCCAGTAACTAGCTAACTATCTAGGTAACTAACTAAATAACCAACCAAACAACTAATTAACTATCTATCTAACTAACTAACCAACTAAATAACCAACTAAGCAGTAAGTAACTAAGTAACCACGTAAGTAAGTAACCAAGTAAGTAACGAAATAACTAACTAACGATTAAACCCACTAACTAGCTAAGTAACTCACTGACTGACTGACTAACTAACCAACTAAATAAAAACCTAACTAACCAAGAAACTAACAAGGTAACCAACTAAATAGCTAACTGAAAACTACCCAACTAACTAACTAGCTAACCAACCAACCAATTAACAAACAAGCAAACTATCTTACTAACCAAGTAACTAGCTAACTAATCAACTAACCAACTAAGTAACCAAATAACCACTAACGAACTGTTTGCTTGGGGATTTTTTGTTTATGTTAATGTTTTTGTTAATTGTTCTCTTTTTGGGTGATTCTTTGTTCTGTTTGTTTATTTCCTTGTTTGATTCTTGTGTTTGTTTTGCTGGGGTTTTCATGGCTTTTTGTGAGTTGGTTGTCATTAATTATAAAGCATGCCAATGAAACGGGTAATATTATAATCTGATATATTTCGTTTGGTATTTTACTTTTCCTATCAATTTCTGTAATCCAAATCTAAGTGAGTACAAATGTGTGCGTTTATGTACTTGAGTATGTATCACTGGCACCAGCTGGATCTCATCATCACACGCAGGCCCTTGCTGAACTGTGTCCTCAGTACTCGCAGCTACCACAGCGCTGACTGCGACACGACCACTCTATGTCGCAAGCAAGGTGCGGCTCCAACCCAGACGAATCCACCGATTCAAGCAGAAAGGGCGACCACGCATCAATACAGCCATGACCTCATTTCCTGAGCTTCGGGAACGTTTTGCTGACACCATCCAGGAGGCCCTCAGCAACTGCCCAACCACCAGTGCGGAAGAGAGATGGAACCACGTCCGTGATGCCACATACAAGTCCGCTGTCAACACCTTTGGAAAGAGAGAACAGAAAAACAGTGACTGTGTATACAGTAAAGAAAAGACTGTATCAATGACTGTGTCTGCTGTAAACGAAACACTGTATCAGTGATTGTCTACTGTAAAGGAAACACTGTATCAGTGACTGTCTACTGTAAAGGGTGCATTGTATAAGTGACTGTGTCTACTGTAAAGGATACACTGTATGAGTGACTGTGTCTACTGTAAAGGAAACACTGTATCAGTGACTATGTCTGCTGTAAAGGAAACACTGTATCAGTGACTATGTCTGCTGTAAAGGAAACACTGTATCAGTGACTATGTCTGCTGTAAAGGAAACACTGTATCAGTGACTGTGTCTGCTGTAAATGAAAAAAAACCTGTAGCAGTGATGTGTACTGTAAAGGAAACACTGTATCAGGGACTGTGTCTGCTGTAAAGGAAACACTGTATAAATGACTGTGTCTGCTGTAAAGGAAACACTGTATCAGTGACTATGTCTGCTGTAAAGGAAACACTGTATCACAGACTGTGTCTGCTGTAAAGGAAACAATGTATCAGTGAGTGTGTCTGCTGTAAAGGAAACACTGTATCAGTGACTGTGTCTACTGTAAAGGAAACACTGTATCACAGACTGTGTCTGCTGTAAAGGAAACAATGTATCAGTGAGTGTGTCTGCTGTAAAGGAAACACTGTATCAGTGACTGTGTCTACTGTAAAGGAAACACTGTATCACAGACTGTGTCTGCTGTAAAGGAAACACTGTATCACAGACTGTGTCTGCTGTAAAGGAAACAATGTATCAGTGAGTGTGTCTGCTGTAAAAGAAGCTCTGTGTCAGTGAATGTGTATGCTGTAAAGGAAACAGTGTATCACAGACTGTTTCTACTGTAAAGGTAACACTGTATCAGTTACCGTCTACTGTAAAGGAAACACTGTAACATTTACTGTCTACTGTAAAGGAAACACTGTATCAGTGACTGTGTTTACTGCAAAGGAAACACTGTATCAGTGACTGTGTTTACTGCAAAGGAAACACTCTATCACAGACTGCTTCTGCTGTAAAGGAAACACTGTATCACAGACTGTGTATACTGTATAGTAAACGGTGTATTCTACACTGTCTCTGCTGTAAAGGAAACACTGTATCACAGACTGTGACTGCTGAAAAGGAAACACTGTATCACAGACTGTGTCTACTGTAAAGGAAACACTGTATCACAGACTGTGACTGCTGAAAAGGAAACACTGTATCACAGACTGTGTCTACTGTAAAGGAAACACTGTATCAGTGACTGTGTCTACTATAAAGGAAACATTGTATCAGTGACTGTGTCTGCTGTAAAGGAAACACTGTATCAGTGACTGTGTCTACTGTAAAGGAAACACTGTATCAGTGACTGTGTCTACTGTAAAGGAAACACTGTATCAGTGACTGTGTCTACTGTAAAGGATACACTGTATGAGTGACTATGTCTGCTGTAAAGGAAACACTGTATCAGTGACTATGTCTGCTGTAAAGGAAACACTGTATCAGTGACTATGTCTGCTGTAAATGAAAAAAACCCTGTAGCAGTGATGTGTACTGTAAAGGAAACACTGTATCAGGGACTGTGTCTGCTGTAAAGAAAACACTGTATAAATGACTGTGTCTGCTGTAAAGGAAACACTGTATCAGTGACTATGTCTGCTGTAAAGGAAACACTGTATCACAGACTGTGTCTGCTGTAAAGGAAACAATGTATCAGTGAGTGTGTCTGCTGTAAAGGAAACACTGTATCAGTGACTGTGTCTACTGTAAGGAAACACTGTATCATGAACTGTGTCTACTGTAAAGGAAACACTGTATCACAGACTGTGTCTGCTGTAAAGGAAACAATGTATCATGAGTGTGTCTGCTGTAAAGAAGCTCTGTGTCAGTGAATGGTATGCTGTAAAGGAAACAGTGTATCACAGACTGTTTCTACTGTAAAGGTAACACTGTATCAGTTACCGTCTACTTAAAGGAAACATGTAATCATTTACTGGTCTACTGTAAAGGAAACACTGTATCAGTGACTGTGTTACTGCAAAGGAAACACTGTATCAGTGACTATGTTTACTGCAAAGGAACACTTATCACAGACTGCTTCTGCTGTAAAGGAAACACTGTATACAGACTGTGTTCTGTAATAGAAACGGTGTATTCTACACTGTCTCTGCTGTAAAGGAAACACTGTATCAGACTGTGACTGCTGAAAAGAAAAGTACAAGACTGCTACTGTAAAGAAACACTGATCAAGACTGTGACTGCTGAAAGGAAACACTGTATCACAGACTGTGTCTACTGTAAAGAAAACACTGTATACATGACTGTGTCTACTATAAAGGAAACATTGTATCAGTGACTAGTGTCTGCTGTAAAGGAAACACTGTATCAGACTGTGTCTACTGTAAAGGAAACACTGTATCAGTGAGTGTGTCTCTGTAAAGGATACACTGTATAGTGACTATGTCTGCTGTAAAGGAAACACTGTATCAGTGACTGTGTCTGCTGTAAAGGAAACACTGTATCACGACTTGTCTGCTGTAAAGGAAACATGTATCAGTGACTGTGTCTGCTGTAAATGAAAAAACCTGTAGCAGTGATGTGTACTGTAAAGGAAACATTGTATCACGACTGTGTCTGCTGTAAGAAAACACTGTATAATTACTGGTCTGCTGTAAAGGAAACACTGTATCATGACTATGTCTGCTGTAAAGGAAACACTGTATCACAGACTGTGTCTGCTGTAAAGGAAACAATGTATCAGTGAGTGTGTCTGCTGTAAAGGAAACACTGTATCAGTGACTGTGTCTACTGTAAAGGAAACACTGTATCAGTGACTGTGTCTACTGTAAAGGAAACACTGTATCACAGACTGTGTCTGCTGTAAAGGAAACAATGTATCAGTGAGTGTGTCTGCTGTAAAAGAACTCTGTGTCAGTGAATGTGTTGCTGTAAAGGAAACAGTGTATCACAGACTGTTTCTACTGTAACAGGTAATGTATCTGTACGTCATGTAAGGAACACTGTAATTCTGTCTACTGTAAAGGAAACACTGTATCAGTGACTGTGTCTACTGTAAAGGAAACACTGTATCAGTGAATGTGTCTACTGTAAAGGAAACACTGTATCAGTGACTGTGTCTACTGTAAAGGAAACACTGTATCAGTGACTGTGTCTACTGTAAAGGAAACACTGTTTCAAAGACTGCGTCTGCTGTAAAGGAAACACTGTATCAGTGACTGTGTCTACTTTTAAGGGAAACACTGTATCACGGATTGTGTCTACTGTAAAGGAAACACTGTATCATAGACTGTGTCTACAGAACTGGAAAACTGTATCAGTGATGTGTCTTACAGCAAAACACTGTATCATGATGTGTTACAGACTGAAGACGTATCAGTACTAATTGCGAAAGAAATGTCACAGACATTGTCTACTGTAAAGGAAACACTGTATCATACTAGTGTCTACTGTAAAGGAAACACTGTATCATGTTGTGTACTGGTAAAGAAAAACGTATAGTGACTATGTCTGACGTAAAGGAAACACTGTATCAGTGACTGTGACTGCTTTAAACGAAACACTGTATTAGTGACTGTCTACTAAAAAGGAAACACTGTATCAGTGATGTGTACTGTAAAGAAAACACTGTATCAGTGATGTGTACTGTAAAGGAAACACTATATCAGTGACTGTGTCTACTGTAAAGGAAACACTGTATCAATGACTGTGTCTACTGTAAAGGAAACACTGTATCAGTGTCTGTGTATAGAGTAATGAAAAGACTGTATTAGTGACTGTGTCTGCACTAAACGAAACACTGTATCAGTGACTGGCTACTGTAAAGGAAACACTGTATCAGTGACCGTCTACTGTAAAGGATACACAATATAAGTGACTGTGTCTACTATTGAGGAAACACTGTATAAATGACTGTGTGTGCTGTAAAGAAAACACTGTATCAGTGACTGTGCCTGCTGTAAAGGAAACACTGTATCAGTGACTGTGTCTACTGTAAAGGAAACACTGTATAAATGACTGTGTCTGCTGTAAAGGAAACACTGTATAAATGACTGTGTCTGCTGTAAAGGAAACACTGTATCAGTGACTGTGTCTGCTGTAAAGGAAACACTGTATAAATGACTGTGTCTGCTGTAAAGGAAACACTGTATCAGTGACTGTGTCTGCTGTAAAGGAAACACTGTATAAATGACTGTCTACTGTAAAGGAAACATTGTATCAGTGACTGTGTCTACTGTAAAGGAAACATTGTATCAGTGACTGTGTCTACTGTAAAGGAAACACTGTATCAGTGACTGTGTCTACTGTAAAGGAAACACTGTATCAGTGACTGTGTCTACTGTAAAGGAAATACTTTATCAGTTACTGTCTACTGTAAAAGAAACACTGTATCAGTGATGTGTACTGTAAAGGAAACACTGTATCAGTGATGTCTACTGTAAAGGAAACACTGTATCACTGTCTGTGTCTGCTGTAAAGGGAACACTGTATAAGTGTCCGTTTCTACTGTAAACGAAATACTGTATCAGTGATGTGTACTGTAAAGGAAACACTGTATCAGTGATGTGTACTGTAAAGGAAACACAGTATCAGTGATGTGTACTGTAAAGGAAATACTGTATCAGTGATGTGTACTGTAAAGGAAACACAGTATCAGTGATGTGTACTGTAAAGGAAACACTGTATCAGTGATGTGTACTGTAAAGGAAACACAGTATCAGTGATGTGTACTGTAAAGGAAATACTGTATCAGTGATGTGTACTGTAAAGGAAACACAGTATCAGTGATGTGTACTGTAAAGGAAACACAATATCAGTGACTGTGTCTACTGTAAAGGAAACACTGTATCAGTTAATGTGCACTGTATAGGCAACACTCTATCAGTGACTGTCTACTGTAAAGAAAACAATGTATCAGTGACTGTGTGTGCTGTAAAAGAAACACTGTATCACACACTGTGTCTGCTGTAAAGGAAACACTGTATAAGTGACTGTGTCTGCTGTAAAAGAAACACTGTATCAGTTAATGTGTATACAGTAAAGTAAAGACTGTGTCAGTGACTGTGTCTACTGTAAACGAAATACTGTATCAGTGACTGTCTTCTGTAAAGGAAACATTGTGTCAGTTACTGTGTCTATTGTAAAGGAAACACTGTATCACACACTGTGTCTACTGTAAATGAAACACTGTATCACAGACTGTGTATACTGTAAAGGAAACACTGTATCACAGACTGTGTCTGCTGTAAAAGAAACACTGTATCAGTGACTGTGTCTACTGTAAAGGAAACACTGTATCACACACTGTGTCTACTGTAAAGGAAACACTGTATCAGTGACTGTGTCTACTGTAAAGGAAACACTGTATCAGTGACTGTGTCTACTGTAAAGGAAACACTGTATCACAGACTGTGTCTACTGTAAAGGAAACACTGTATCACAGACTGTGTCTACTGTAAATGAAACACTGTATCATAGACTGTGTCTACAGCACAGGAACACTGTCTCAGTGACTCTGTCTACAGCACACGAACACTGTATAAGAGTGTCACGTAAGGAACACTGTATCAAGACTGTGTCTGCTGTAAAGGAATCACTGATATCAAGACTGTGTAACTTAGCAATGAACACTGTATCAAGAGTGTTCTACAGCACAGGAACACTGTATCATAGACTGTGTACTAGACACACGAACCTGTATCATAGATGTGTCTACAGCAAGGAACACTGTATCATAGACTGTGTCAAGCGTAAGGAACACTGTATCAGAGAGAGTGTCAACGGTAAGGACACACGATATTAGAGAGTGTCAACGTTAAGGACACACGATATTAGAGAGAGTGTCAACGGTAAGGACACACGATATTAGAGTGTCAACGGTAAGGACACACGATATCAGGAAGTGTGTCAACTTTAAGGACACACGATATCAGAGAGTGTGTCAACGGTAAGGACACACGATATTAGAGACTGTGTCAACGGTAAGGACACACAATATCAGGGAGTGTGTCAACGGTAAGGACACACGATATTAGAGAGAGTGTCAACGGTAAGGACACACGATATCAGGGAGTGTGTCAACAGTAAGGACACACGATATCAGGAAGTGTGTCAACTTTAAGGACACACGATATCACGGAGTGTGTCAACTTTAAGGACACACGATATCAGAGAGTGTGTCAACTTTAAGGACACACGATATCAGAGAGTGTGTCAACTTTAAGGACACGATATCAGGGAGTGTGTCAACGGTAAGGACACACGATATCAGGGAGTGTGTCAACTTTAAGGACACACGATATTAGAGAGTGTGTCAACTTTAAGGACACGATATCAGGGAGTGTGTCAACGGTAAGGACACACGATATCGAGGAGTGTGTCAACTTTAAGGACACACGATATCAGGGAGTGTGTCAACGGTAAGGACACACGATATCAGAGAGTGCAACTGCTCATGAGCGCGGTATCGTTATTATGTCATTAGGATATTACTATTTAGTTTTTTTAGTTTGCCGCAATTGAAGCCAGGCTCATGCACAGTGTGGCGACGACATTGAATGGCTGGACTCGCCCACTATGGAAGGTTGGTAATGACACAAACACATTTGAAGAAATGCTTCTGTTTAAAGAAGGTAGATTGCCATTCTTGGTTTACACTTCTGTGTAAAAAAAATTGGTGACCTAGTGTATACAGTTTCAGATATTGGCGCAAGTTCCATGTGTCCATTCCCGTCTGGTCCTCCGCACAAGGTCAGGAAGGAAGGAAGGAAGGCAGGAAGGAAGGAAGGAAGGAAGGAAGGAAGGAAGGAAGGAAGGAAGGCAGGCAGGCAGGCAGGCAGGAAGGAAGGAAGGAAGGCAGGAAGGCAGGCAGGCAGGCAGGCAGGCAGGCAGGCAGGCAGGCAGGCAGGCAGGAAGGAAGGAAGGAAGGAAGGGAGGGAGGGAGGGAGGGAGGGAGGAAGGAAGGAAGGAGGAGGAAGGAAGGAAGGAAGGAAGGAAGGAAGGAAGGAAAGGGCTTGATGACAGACACAGCCAGCGATGACAGACACAGCCAGCACTGAACCAAACCTGACGTACTGCCACAGAACAGCACACTCAAATCACAAAGTCTGATGTTAACAACATCGAGATAGAAAATATCACACAAAGCACGCAACAGGAAAATCACTTTGACTAAAGAAAATAGGCTAACCTTGAAGAAAACAACAACAAGAACAACAAGAACACAACAACGGATACATAAACTGTTTTGACAATGTGGACTTTTAAGCCGGACAACTCTGTTCCCCAATGTAAAGTAATGTACCATAACTGCACGGCATGAAGATGTCATGTCCACGGACGGAATGGTCCACCCCACAAAGGACAGGGAAACTGATGTCTTGGTTTTCACTCACGTACTGATTGTCGGGGCCCTCAGTCTATTTGTTTAAGAACACACCACACACACACACACACACACACACACACACACACACACACACACACACACACACACACACACACACACACACACACACACACACACACATATATACTCACCGCGCACACACACATACACTTTTGTTACTTTTGCTATTCTTAGTGATTGGATCACTAGTACTGTTATGATTCTTATTGTTTTGGTTTGATATTCTATTTAGTTGTGGGCTTTACTTTGTTCTTTTTCTGTTATCATGTTAGGGATCATGGATGTCTGTACACGAGGATTTTTTAATTATCATTTTTCTGTGTGTGGCTTATTGTTTTTACCTTCCTCCTCGATTACCCTACCCCCGTCATTTTCCATTATTTTTTGGTTACTACTATATTATTATTTTCAGTGGTGATGGGTGACTATTATTATTACTGTATCAGCTTATTGCAATCATCATTATTGGTTTATTTGTTTGATCTTTTTGTATGTTTCATTGATATGAAAGAACAAATCTGAGCACACTACTCCTCTCTTGCGATCTCTCCACTGGCTGCCTGTGCCACAGAGAGTAAGCTATAAAATCTGTACCCTCTGTCACAAATGTCTCCATAAAACAGCACCTTCCTACCTCTGTGAATGCCTTCACCTGTACACTTCTCGTTCCCTCCGCTCCGCTGCAGATACCTTGTGCTTAAGAATACCAAGATTCAACCAATCTACGGTCGACCGTCGCTCTTTCTCAATTTCTGGTCCATTGATCTGGAATGACCTCCCTCTCTCTCTTCGCCAAAAGCCTACTTACGATGCTTTTAAATCCGGTCTCAAGACACATTTATTTCAAACCTAAGATTCTCTCCTCTTGTTTCGACTTATTTCTGTCCCTGCCCTCAACAACCGAAGCCTCCCATCCCCGCCATCCCCCTGCCGGAGTGTACGCGTGCCCTTCCACTGCACACATCTCCACCATTACCCCCGTCCTCTTTCTCTGATAATCACCCTCACTCACCACTGTCATCTTCAGCCTCTTTGCCTCCACCAAACCTTCTTTACATGTGTTTTCTTAATGCGCAGTCTGCTTGCCCAGATGGTAAAGCCGACCTTCTTTCTGATTTTATATTTAAACAGAGCATCGATGTGATCTTCCTTCACAGAAACCTGACTTAACCCACAAGGTCATGAACCTAAGATTAAACAACTGACACCACCTGGCTTTATAACTCTTTCTTTCCCCCGACCCTCCGTGGAGGTGGCATTGCCTTAGTTTACAAAGACACACTGCATCCAGCTCTTTCTTCCTGCCACTCTTTACCTACCTCACCTGAATCTTTTGAAGTCTGTGAACTCACCTTCATCTTACCCGGTCATTCTATTACTTTCTGCTGCCTTTACCGCCCACCTCCCAGCCGTAAGAACAAACTGACATCTTCAGTTGTCCATCAAGAATTTCAATCTCTCCTCGATCACTACAGCCTCTCTCCCAAGAAGCTTATCATTCTTGGTGACTTTAATTTTCACTTCGACAAACAGACTTCTCCTGATGTCAAGCGTCTTTCTCTTTCTTTGTCAAATCACTCTCTTTCCCAGCTGGTTAATGAAGCAACACACAGATCAGGACATATCTTAGACTGGCTCATCACTGATGTTTCACAAGATCTCTTCACCTCTGTCTCCGTCACTAACCAACTGCTTTCTGATCATCCTGCCATTCCTTTCTTCCTTAACTTTGCAAAACCTATCAAAAAGAAGAAGTGCATCACCCGTCGTAACCTCAAGGCTATCGACACCCAAACTTTCTCTTCCCAAGCTGCTGAACGCCTATCACAAATCCCTGACCACACTGACCCTTCTAAACACTATAACACTGTTCTTATCCGACTGCTTGATGAGCATGCACCTCCCACTAACCATATTCTGCCTGATAGGCCTTTCGCCCCATGGTACACCCATGATATCCTGGTGGCAAAGCGCAAACGCCGACAACTAGAACGGCAGTGGCGAAAAACAAAAACTGAAATAAACAAACAGGTCTTTCGAAAACAAACGAGCAGAGTCAAAACCTTCATCCACTCAGCAAAGACAAACTACTACTCTGCTCAAGTTCTTGATGCCACATCCATGACATCTCTTTTTTCCCTCACCTCATCTCTTCTTGGATCTGCAAAGACAAACCCTCTTCCTACTGTCCACAGTCACTCTGAACTTCTTGATATATTTTCTTTGCTCTTTTTAGACAAAGTCCATAACATTCGCTCAAGACTAGATCAGACTCCCTTCCAACTGATACCTCCTGATTCCCAATTCACTGGCACTCCACTCCTTTCCTTTCAGCCAACAAGTGAGGAAGAAATCAGGAAAATTATAAATGAAATGACCATAAAATCATGTGATCTTGATGCTATGCCTGCTTCTCTTTTTACGCAGTGCCTTCCACTGCTTATACCAACTATCACGAAGATTGTAAACTCATCTCTTCTTTCGGGAATTTTTCCATCAGAACTCAAAACTGTAATAGTTACACCTCTACTCAAAAAGCACGACCTCGACCTTAACATACTGAAAAATTACAGACCTATTTCTAACCAACTTTTCATCTCCAAAGTCCTTGAAAAAGTAGTTCTGGAACAACTCAAAAGACATCTTCATTCAAATAGTCTCCTTCCCGCATTTCAGTCTGCCTATCGCGTCAACCACAGCACTGAAACCACCCTAGTCTATACGTTAAACACGCTTCCAAACGCTTCTGACTCAGGGAAAATCTCCCTTCTCACTCTTCTCGACTTATCTCCAGCATTTGACACTATAGATCACTCTATCCTTCTCTCCCGTCTCCAAACAAACGTTTGGTATCAAAGGTCCAGCCCTT
Source organism: Rapana venosa (assembly GCA_028751875.1). Classification (NCBI taxonomy): domain Eukaryota; kingdom Metazoa; phylum Mollusca; class Gastropoda; order Neogastropoda; family Muricidae; genus Rapana; species Rapana venosa. Next base: position 59,834,670 of record CM054151.1, on the reverse strand, counting down.
ACCTGGTTTAGTTCATACCTCACTGACCGATTCCAGACAGTCAGAGTAAGCAAGATTCAATCATTTCCTGCCAAACTGGAATGTGGAGTCTCACAGTGATCAGTTCTGGGCCTTGTTCTGTTCACTCTCTAAAATGTTCCACTCTCATATATAATAAACCATCACCAGATCAACCATCATTTCTACACTGATGACTCTCAGATTCTAAGCAGTGACACTCCTGAAAATCTGCCTTCTCTCTTGACAAATATGTCACTCTGCCTTCAAGACAATCAAAACTGGATGATACAAAACAAGTTACAGCTAAACTCAGATAAAACTGACGCCATGTTTGTAGGGACTAATCAAAAACTCTTCCATTACAACAGATTCAATAGAATTTGGTAATACGTCAGTTCCGCTATCCACTGCAGTTAAGTATCTAGGTGTTGCTATTGACAACACACTCTCTGTGCAAATATTCATCACCCGGACCTGCCAGTCCTGCTACTATCAATTACGGCGTTTAAGTGCAATCCGAAAGTACCTGTCCACTGATGCAACATCCAAACTTGTCACATCTCTTACTCTTTCACGTCTGGACTATTGTAATTCTCTTTTGGCTGGTCTGCCAGCATCATCTATCCACTCCCTTCAACGCATACAAAACTCTGCAGCTCGATAAGTCCTCAAAAAGAAAAAAAATCTGAGCATATCACTCCTCTTCTGCAATATATCCATTGATTGCCTGTGCCACAGAGAGTAAAGTACAATATCAGTACCCTCTGTTACAAATGCCTACACAAAACAGCACATCCTACCTCTGTGAATGTCTTCACCTGTAAACTCCTTCTCGTTCCCTCCGCTCTGCTGCAGATACCCTGGGCTTACGAATACCTAGATTCAACCAATCCACTGTTGGCCGTCGCTCTTTCTCTATTTCTGGTTCATCAATCTGGAATGACCTCCCTCTCTCCCTTTGTGAAAAGCCTACTTACGACAGCTTTAAATCCAGCCTCAAAACATATCTATTTCAAACCTAAGATTTTTCCCTCCTGTTTCATCTCATCCCTGTCACTTCCTTCAACAGCCAAGATTCCATCACCTTGCTGAAGTGTATAATCTGTGTGTGTGTGTGTGTGTGTGTGTGTGTGTGTGTGTGTGTGTGTGTGTGTGTGTGTGTGTGTGTGTGTGTGTGTGTGTGTACATATTTAAATTTGTTAAAATATTGTTAATCGTTGTTGGTTGCATGTGTGGGAGAGGATTGAATGCAAGCACTTTGATTTGTAATTCCAAGATATAGCGCTATATAAATTACATGTATTATTATTATCATTATTATTACAACCTTTGTATATGTGTGCGTGTTTACATTTGAATTTGTAAATATCTATTAATTGTAATTTGCTGCATGTAAAAGACTAGGATGCATGAAAGCGCTTTGCTTTGGGTTTTTTTGCAAGATAGAGCAGTGTATAAATTCCATGTATTATTATTATTATTATTATTATCATTATCATTATTATTATTATTATTATTATCATTATTATCATTATTATTATTATTATTACAGTGAATGGATACTGCTGTGTTGAGTTGAGTTGCGTTGAGTTGAGTCGAGTTGTGTTGAGTTGAGTTGATTTGTGATGAGTTGAAACGAGTTGAGTTGAGTTGCATTGTGTTGTGTTGGTTTTGTTTGTTCGGGTTTTTTTGTTTTTAAATTTTTGTTGTTGTTGTTGGCTTTGGGTTTTTTTTGTCTTTTGGTCGTGTGTGGCTTTTTCTCTGTTTTTTTTAATTTTTGAGTCAGTGTTATTATTAGTGGTTATGGCAATAATGTAGTTAGATATGATATATGATTAAGTTGTCTTTGTTCCTAGATAGATCGCTTGATGAAGAAATCAAATGCATTGCTTATTTAACGTACCATCTGGAAATGAAAAATTGACTTGGCATGACTTTATTTCACTCTCTCTCTCTCTCTCTCTCTCTCTCTCTCTCTCTCTCTCTCTCTCTCTCTCTCTCTCTCTCTCTCTCTCTCTCTCTCTCAGTAATGCAGGGGCGTATCAACACTCAAATAATGATCTGCCAAAGAGCAAAACGATCATCTTGACACGTGTTCGTTTTAATGACACTAAAGAAACATTTCTACACACAAGTATAACGTGCACCTTCGATGCAAACAACTAACAATTTTAACAACAACAACAACAACAAGTATCAACAGCAACAATAACTACAACAGCGACAACAAGACTTGGTGAGTGGCGCCTTTGCACAGACACAGGGTTGATGGCCGCCTTGTTGACACAGGGGTGCACTGCCAATGTAGCGGGGTCAGCCTTCTTCAGCTCCCTGTCCCTTCATTGACGGAGCCACCAGGGGGGGGGGGGGGCATAGTTAGCAACATGCGTGCCCAGTGTGCACTGTTGTTTTGTATCCTTGATGAAATCACGATCAATGCACTTGAGAATGGTTGACGTTGGCTTGGGTTGGTAGGACGCCATGCTAACAACTGCTGCCTGCTATCTGCTGCCTGCCCTCATCCCGCTGCCGGCAGCTGCTGTTGCCCATCTATGTACGACATTCCCACCAAGACAGCTGGCAGGCAGGCAGGCAGGCAGGCAGGCAGGCTGGCAGGCAGCAGGCAGCAGGCAGGCAGGCAGGCAGCAGGCAGGCAGGCAGGCAGGCTGCCACGTCTTCTTCTTCTTCCTCCTGGCTGACAGGCGCTGGACACAGGACAGCAGCATACATCATGACAACGTTCATTGTACGTCGTGTCGACCACCATCGCCATGTCATGAACGTTGTGTCATGAACATGAGCGTGAAGAGAAAGCAGCGCTATGCTAAATAACCACACACTAAATACAGGTTCAGTTCTCCATATCGCTGTCTGCATATTCAGACTCCAATTGCTGATGAATGTGCAGCTCCCATGAGGTTAGTCATTGGCTGAGCAAAACGTACAAAGCCGAGAGAAGCGTTCCACAGAGCAACAGGAGAGGTCAGAACAAACAGGAGCAACAGGTGACTCTAAAGGACGCCACACTCTTGCAGCCATACTACTTCCAAGGGAGTCTGGGAGCAGAGCAATCTGTCGTCAGGAACATGAGACAAGAGATTGGAACCAGCAACATGGAGTGACAAATTTGTAAATACATCAGTCATTACCCAGGAAACGAAACAGAAAATACAGACTTGTGCAGCACACATAAAAGGCAAAGAGATGTATACAACCATGATAAACAATAACATAATAAACAGACAATTTTTCAGTCTTCCACAGTTTTACGTATTTCAAGAATAAGAACATTGTTAGGAGCAATTTTTTTCCACTTAACAGACAGTGATGTGGAGCTGATGAGATAAGTATTTCTTTCAGTGCTCTCTCTCTCTCTCTCTCTCTCTCTCTCTCTCTCTCTCTCTCTCTCTCCTCTCCTCTCTCTCTCTCTCTCTCTCTCTCTCTCTCTCCTCTCTCTCTCTCCTCTCTCTCCCTCCTCTCTCTCATCTCGTTCTCTCTCTCATATCATATCATATCGGCATCATCATCATGAACAGTTTTCCTGTATCTCGAAGACTAAACCAGAAAAATGCTCCTGTAGTGACAGTACAACAAAGGTTATGTTGCCCCAAACCCAAACACCTAGCCACTTTGTCTTACAGTTGGGTGAGGTGTGTGTATTTAACATTACCATGTCTGGCAGTGTGGTGAGGTGTGTGTATTTAACATTACCATGTCTGGCAGTGTGGTGAGGTGTGTGTATTTAACATTACCATGTCTGGCAGTGTGGTGAGGTGTGTGTATTTAACATTGCCATGTCTTACAGTTGGGTGAGGTGTGTGTATTTAACATTACCATGTCTGGCAGTGTGGTGAGGTGTGTGTATTTAACATTGCCATGTCTGGCAGTGTGGTGAGGTGTGTGCATCCAACATCTATTCCTCACCAGTCTTCTCTGACTCCAGTCAGGGTCAAATTAGGTGAAGTCTCATACAATTCATCTATTGACTTGTTAAAGGATGACTATCTGATTTTCAATGTTCCAACAGACTTCATAACTCAGCGATGAAGTGTGTGCCCCAGATGACTCCTTTATCACCGGTCAGGTGGCTGACTTGATTTTGGCCGTGCTGTGAAGTGTTGAGCTAACCAGCACACGGTTCTGTTTGAAGACACTGACAGCACTAATGTGGCTGAGCTGAGAAATCATTTGTGAGGAAGCAACACTATTGCCCTCCATAATACTTATCCCCTGTGTATTCCAATTATTGTAGCCCAGTCTTCCTTCATTAAAGCAGTAATGTGTCGCAGCTGTTACACACAGTATTTCTTGATGAATCGTACACACCCCAGTCTGTGTTTGTCACAGCAGACCCAAGTGACCCAGTCTGTGTTTGTCACAGCAGACCCAAGTGATACACTATATCTGCTACATACTGTAATCCTTAATGAACTATACACATCCCGCTCTGGCTTCACTGCAGCAGACCTCAATGATGTACTACAGTTGCTACACATTGTTTGTATCAACTAATGAACTATATACACATCCCAATCTGGCTTCACTGCAGCAGACCCGAGTGATACACTATAGCTGCTACACATTGTAACCCTTAATGAACCATACACATCCCAGTCTGGCTTCACTGCAGCAGACCCAATGATATACTATAGGGTAGCAGCTACAGGGCAATTAGTAATCTTAATGAACCAACACATCCAGTTGCTGCTTCAGAGGAAGACTGAGTACCACACTAAGCTGTACTATTGGTTTTCTGATAACCAACACTTCCAAAGAGTGCAGCCCATGTCGATACAGTTACCCATTAGCTCAGTTTTGGGTACTACTACATATTATTTACATGCGACTGTTCCTTAATAAAATCATGTATAGTTACTAGTCATCATGACACCTTGACAAAGCGGACCACTTACCTTGTTTTGACATTTCTGAGGAGTCTACCTCACAATGCTTACAGGTCATTGTCACTACTTGCTAGTGTTGTGAGTATCAAATTACCGCACTACTTCAGGCATTTGTGCACTACTTCAGTGTGAGTGATAGTTACCACACAGCTTACAGTCTTTGTGCTCTACTTCAGGTGTGAAGTTATAGTTACCACACAGCTTACAGGCTTTGTGCACTACTTCAGGTGTGAAGTTATAGTTACCACACAGCTTACAGGCTTTGTGCACTACTTCAGGTGTGAAGTTATAGTTACCACACAGCTTACAGTCTTTGTGCACTACTTCAGGTGTGAAGTTATAGTTACCACACAGCTTACAGGCTTTGTGCACTACTTCAGATGTCATAATTATCACACAGCTTACAGTCTTTGTGCACTACTTCAGGTGTGAAGTCATAATTATCACACAGCTTACAGGCTTTGTGCACTACTTCAGAGGTCATAATTATCACACAGCTTACAGTCTTTGTGCACTACTTCAGAGGTCATAATTATCACACAGCTTACAGTCTTTGTGCACTACTTCAGGGTGTGAGGTCATAATTATCACACAGCTTACAGGCTTTGTGCACTACTTCAGAGTGTGAGGTCATAATTATCACACAGCTTACAGGCTTTGTGCACTACTTCAGAGTGTGAGGTCATAATTATCACACAGCTTACAGGCTTTGTGCACTACTTCAGAGGTCATAATTATCACACAGCTTACAGGCTTTGTGCTCTACTTCAGGGTGTGAGGTCATAATTATCACACAGCTTACAGGCTTTGTGCTCTACTTCAGGGTGTGAGGTCATAATTACCACACAGCTTACAGGCTTTGTGCTCTGTCAGATCTTCATACTGTGAGCCTTCAACCTTGAAGTGTCTTCCACTGACAGGCAGTGGGGCATGTTCTAACGGCCATAATTATGAGAAACAGGGGTGGGGGTGGATTGTCAGACTCGGCACAGGTTCAAGCCCCGCTGAAAGACTCGTTTGAGCTCCTTGCGGAAGGCGTGGTTCATGAAGGCATAGATGACGGGGTTGGCCACGTTGTAGATGAAGTAGAGGTAGAACACGACTTCGTGGTAGGTGACCACTTCCACTGCCATCAGCCAGGCCGGCAGGAAGCACACGATGAAGACCAGCGTCACCACGAACAGCATGGCCGCCGTGCGGATGTTGGCCAGAAAGTTAAAGTCACGGCGCTCCTTGCTGGCTTTCTTGTCGGTGCTGTTCAGCAGTTGCGTCTCGTTGCAGCCGTTCTTGTTGACGATGACGGCTCCACTGCCGTTGTTGCCGTTGTTGGCGGCGGCGGCTACTGCTGCTGCTGTTGTGCCGTTCCTGGTGCTGAGCTCCACCTCCTCCACCTCAGCCGCCACGGTCACGCTGACCGGCGACTTGCTAGGAGGTCGGTTAGACCGCTGTCGGCGACGCCATTCACGCCGGCGGACGACAGACCGGTAGATGAGAGCGTAAATGATGAAGACAGCAATGACGGCCAGCAGAAACATGGAGGCGTAGAACTTCTGGTAAATTCTCATGAACTCCATGGACAGGTACTCCCCAGGAGGTCTGCACAGCCAGAACCCCCCTGTGGTCACATTCGTGGACAGCACTTCAGTGCTCATCCTGCTCGCTGTGGTGGTCTCCGCAGCAGCGCTCGTGGCTGTGCCTGCTGCTTCCGCTGCTGCGGTGCTGTTGTTGTCCTGCTGCTGCTGCTGCTGATGATGGGGGTGATGGGGGTGATGGGGGTTGTAGGGGTGGTAGTAGTAGCCGGTGCCGATGGCGGGGATGGTGCCCAGCAGGAAGGTGAAGGTGCAGAGGAAGATGACGGTGACGCGGGCTCTTCGCGGGGTGACGGCGTGGAGGAAGGGGTGGCAGATGCTGAAGTAGCGGTCCACGGCGATGGCCACCATGATGAAGGCCGCCAGCGGCACGTTGAAGGTGATGAGGAACTGGTACAGGCGGCACAGGAAGGCCAGGCCCAGATCGTTGTCTCGGGCGTTGAAGACGATGGTCAGCGGGATGATGACGGAGCAGGTGAAGGTGTCGGTCCAGGCCAGGGCCAGGATGAAGATGGTGGAGGTCACCTGACAGAAAGCAGGCCACCCACAGTTCCCATCACGTGCAGGATAACCGTTATCGTCATTGCTGTCGTCGTCGTCATCACATCATCATCGTCGTCGTTATCGTTCTCATCGTTGTCACCATCACGTCATCGTCGTCATCATCGTTGTCGTCATCATCAACATCGTCGTCATCATTGATGAGCATAAGCATCATCTTTACCTTCTTCTTTGTCTTCTTTTTTCTATCATCATTGTCACCACCACTACCACCACCACTACCACCACCACCACTACTACTACTAAAACTACTTTTAAATCCAGCCTCAAGACATTTATTTCAAAGCTAAGATTTCCCCCCTCTTTTTTCATATCAGAGCTATCCCACCTTCCCTAACCCATGTCCTATCACCCTGCTAAAGTATACGACCTGTGTGAGTGTGTGTGTGCTTTTGAAAAGCATTTGACTATTGAAATTTTATTTCATAGATTTTGTCTGCAGCGCACCATGTTTGTAAATATCTGTTTGTTAAACTATTGATTATTCATCAATGATTGCATGACTGTGTAAGATTAGGTTGAATGCATGCGCTTTAATTTGTCTTTGAAAGATATAGCGCTATATAAGATCCATTTATTATTGTTACTACTACTACTACTACTACTACTACTACTACTACTACTACTACTACTACTACTACTACTACTACTACTACTTCTACTACTACTACTACTACCACTACTACTACTACTACTACTACTTACTACTACTACTACTACTACTACTTCTACTACTACTACTACTACTACTACCTACTACTTACTACTACTACTACTACTACTACTACCACTACCACTACTACTACTACTTCTACTACTACTACTACTACTGCTACTCTGCTACTATCTACTACTACTATACTACTACTAACTACATATACTACTACTACTACTTACTACTATCTACTTTACTACTTACTCTCTACTACTCTCTTATTCTCTGCAATTCTACTATACTTACTACACTCTACTGCTACTACTTTTATTCCACCTCTCCTCACCTCCTTGAACTAATTCTTCTTCTTCTCACAATTCTTGGCATTCTTCCTCGCAATTCTTCTTCTTCTTCTTCTTCATCTTCTTCTTTCTTCTTCTCATTCTTCTCGCAATTTTTCGCAATTTTCTTCGCAATTCTTCTTCTTCTTCTTAATTATTCTTCTTCGCAATTCTCCGCAATTCTTCTTCTTCGCAATTCTTCTTCTTCGCAATTCTTCTTTTCGCAATTTTCTTCTTCGCAATTCTTCTTCTTCGCAATTCTTCTTCGCAATTTTTCTTCGCATTCTTCTTCTACCAATTCTTCTTCTTCACAATTTTTCTTCTTCTCGCAATTTTTCTTTCTTCGCAATTCTTCTTCTTTGCAATTCTTCTTCTTTGCAATTCTTTTTATTCTTCTTTGTAATTCTTCTTCGCAATTCTTCTTCATCGAAATTGCTTTCCATCACAATTCTTCTTGTTCTTGTTCTTGTTCTTGTTCTTTTTCCTATTTTAACATCTCATTGTTATATGTAACAAGTATATGTACCATTTGACAATGTGTGGATGTTTATCTTTATGACTTATTAAGTTTGGTTGTTATAATTTTTCTTGTTTTGTTGTTGTTGTTTGTTTTTCTCTATCTTTCTTTTTCCTTCATTTGTTGATTTGGTTTTTTTCTCTTTGTTTGTTTGTTTTTGGTTGGTTGTTTTTTTGGGTGTGAAGGTGGTGGTGGGGTAGGGGTGTTTTTGGGTTTTCTTTTGTTTGTTTTGTTTTTTGTTTTTTTTTGTTTTTGTTGGGGGGGGGGGGCTGTTTTGAAAAGGTTATTTCCCCTTTTTATCTGTGATAGTGTATAATGTTGGTATTTTAAGATGTATCCCTACGGCGGGACTGGATGTAAAAAAGCATGAAGTCTTATTCATTAATAATATTTAATTAATAATGTTTGGAATTTTATATGCGCTGATCTTGTTAAAGCAACAAATCAAAGCGCGTCAGATTTTATTTCATACCGCTTTAAGTCACGCGATGTTTCTTCTCCGTGAAATTTGGGCTGTCTCTCCCGGGGAGAGCGGAGAACGCGTCGCCACTTTTAGCGCTGCGCCACCCTTTCACCTATTCACATTATCCTCGAAATAAAAGAATTTGTCATTGTCATTGTCATTGTCTTCTTGTTCTTGTTTTCTTGTTTTGTTGTTGTTGTTGTTTTGTTCTTCTTCTTCTTTTCTTCTTCTTCTTCTTCGTTTTCTTCTTCTTCTTCTTCTTCTTCTTCTTCTAAATCATCTTTCTCCTTCTCCTTCTTCTTAATTCTTCTTCTTTTTGTAATTCTTTTTCTACTCTTCATCGCAATTCTTCTTCTTCTTCCTCTTTTTCTTTGCAATTCTTCTTCTTTCCTAGATCAAAAAAATATTTGTTGTAACCAACATTTCCAACCATATTACAATCATAGTGACCAATGTTGAAGGTTTGATTTTTTTGGTAATGTTTTGTTTTGTGCCTCGTGTTGTTCTTTTGGTTGGCTGTTTCCTTTTGTTTTCCTTTCATTTTGTTGTGGCTGGTGTTTTATTTTGTTTCGGCTGGTGTTTCGTTTGTTTCTGGCTGGTTTTCGTTTTGTTTGCTGGTTTCGTTTTTTTTGGCTGGTTTTCGTTTTGTTTTGCTGGTGTTTCGTTTTGTTTGGCTGGTGTTTCGTTTGTTTTGGCTGGAGTTGCATTTTGTTTTAGCTGGTGTTCATTTTGTTTTGGCTGGTGTTTCATTTTGTTTTGGCTGGTGTTGCATTTTGTTTCGGCTGGTGTTTCGTTTTGCTCTAGGTGATCAGAAATGCTTCGGTTTCTTTTCTCTGGTGGTCTTAGTTTTAAAATAAAGGAAGAACTTTCTCTCTCTAACTCTCTCTCTCTCACATATGCACCGCACACACCATGCGCTCACAAATGCAACAACACACACACACGTACAGGAAAAATGACTCACTAAAACACACCGCGCGCGCGTGCGCACGACCTCACGACATGAACGCACGCGCACACACACAAAACATAAGCATAACACCCTCCCCTCCCCCGAACGCATTATACCACACACAAACATGCATCCATCCATCCATCATACAAATACATAATACTTACATACTACATACATAGATACATACATACATACACACATACATACATACTTAAATACATACATACATACATACATACATACATACATACATACATACATACATACATACATACATACATACATACATACATACATACATACATACATACATACATGGATCGGTGGTCTAGAGGTAACGCGTCTGTCTAGAAAAGCGAAAAGTCCGGGTCGGATATGTTCGGTGGTTCGAATCCCGTTTGGACTCGAAACTTTTCTCCCATTCATTAGATCATGAGTGGTGGTCTGGGCGCTAGTCTTTCGGATGAGACGATAAACCGAGGTCCTGTGTGTTACACATAATTATTTAGCGCACGTAAAAGAACCCACGGCAACAAGAGAGTTGTCCCTGGCAAAATTCTGTAGAATAAGCCACTCTGATAGGGAAACAAATAAAGCTGCAGACAGGAAAAAAAATGGATGGCGCTGCTCATGTGGCGATGCGCTCTCCTTTAAGACGGTGTTCGACAGAGAATGGCATACAGCTCTTGGGACAGCCATGAGGCTGTATAACACCAACGTCAACCTGATCTGAACCATAGAATGCCTCTATAACAAGGCAACCAGCGCAGTCTACTATGACAGCAAAATATGAGATTAGTTCCGAAGCACAGTTGGAATACGCCTAGGATGTCTGCTCTCAGCCACCCTCTTCAATAGTCATTTTCTTAAAGAGAATAATGGCTGACACAGATGAAAATTATTAGAAAACATTCAGCACTGGATCCATGACAATTTCAAACTTATGCTTTGCTGATGACATCAACGGTCTAACTGGAGAAGAGCAAGAGCTAGTTTACCTGGTAAATTATCTTGATGAAGCCTCTTTGGCATATAACATACAGTTTAGGGCAGAGAAAAATCAGCTGATGACAAATAGTGCTAATGGCATTAGCACTGACATAACTATAGATGGCAAGAAAGACAAGACCATCCATAGCTTCAAATTTCTTAGAGCCATAGCATCAGATGAAGAATCAAAACCTGAAATGGTCCCAAGGATAGCTCAGCCTACAGCTACAATGATCAAATTGAAAGTCCTATAGAATGGCAAGAACATTGCCAACAACTTAAGGATCAGACTGATGTATTCTCTGATCATGTCCATTTTTTTGCGTGCATGTGAAACATGCCTGTGAAACATGACTTTGACAGCAAACATTAAAAGAAGGATACAAGCAATGACGATGAGGTGCTCTCACAAATTCCTTTGTATCTCATACAGAGATCACATAATTGATGAGGAAGTGAAAACTAGAATCAAAAACGCCATTGAACGATATGAAGAACTTCTGACTTTAGTGAAGAAATGCAAACTGAAGTGGTACGGGCACGTCAGACGAACATCTGGACTGGGCAAGACCGTCCTACAAGAACAGTACAAGGAGGAAGACAAAGAAGCAGACAGAGAAAATGATGGGGAGACAACATCAGAGAGTGAACTGGCCTTGAGTGGAACAAATTGCTATGGAAAGCAAAAGGCTGCAGGGGTGGGGGAAGCTGGCTGCAAAACCTTCGTTGGTGCTCCCACAGTCCACAGAACTATGGAATAGGTAAAGTTGAAGATGAAGAAGGCCATTGTGTGTCGGTGTTAAGAGATGTCAACATTTACAAAACTGCATACACGTACGTGGACTGAATGTAATAAAAGAAAATGAGTGCTTATTCCATTATACTAGAAATAGAAAATGAATTAAAAAATAAAAACATCACTCATGGTCTACCGGATGAGGGGAGAGTTTCAGCCGCAAATGGGGATCAAACAACCACACACATGAAACCCAGGCGTTTTGCTTTCTAGGCAGGTGCATTATCTCCAGACAACCAATCCACATCATGAGTGTACAGTAGTGAACAGGGCTTGTCAGGCAGGATATGGTCAGTTTGAGGTGCATGCTTGTCAAGCGATTGTCGGAGAACTGTGTAGTAGTGTTCAAAGAGGTCAGTGTGGTCATGGTTTGTGAAAGGTGTTCCATAGCCTGTGAAGAGACGGTTTGATTGTCTATGGCCTTAAGACTTTGACAAGTAACATAATTCTTTTTCTTTCTTACAGGTTTTGTGAGGTTGAGAAAGAAGAAATAGTGGAATGATCAGAATGCAGTTCATAAGTGACAGAAACAGGTATGACCAGATTAGATTAAGAATTTTGTCACACTATACAAAAATCGAAGGTGACAGAAGTGATAGCAATAATTATTGCAGTATATCCCTCCTTAGCATTGGCAGAAAAGCCTTTGCCCAAGTAGTACTTAAGAGGCTCCAGGTACTTGCAGAACAAGCCTACCCTGAATTACAGTGCAATTTATGTGCCAACAGATCAACTATAGACATAATTTTCTCCCTCAAACATCTTGAGGCAACTTGTAGAGAGCATAAAAAGCCACTCTTTATTGCCTTCATAGACCTTGCAACGGCTTTTGGTGTGGTATGTTAGGATGGCCTCTTCAAGATCCTTGCTAAGATTGGGTGCTTTCCAAACTTCTCAGCATCATCAGATCCTTCCACGAAGACATGATAGGCACTGTAATCTTTGACGGCTCACTATCAGCTGCATTTAAAATATGGCATAGAGTGAAACGGGGTTGCGTCCTGTCTCCCACCATGTTTGGAATCTTCTTTGCTGTGATGCTCAAACATGTATTTGGTCCTGCAACTGAAGGTATCGATCTCTATCTATCTTTCAGCTTCTTCGAAAACAAATCAACAAAGTCAAAACCTTAATTCATTCAGCAAAAACAAAGTATTACTCTTCTCAAGTTCTTGATGCGACGTCTATGAAATCTCTCTTTTTCCTCACATCTACTCTTCTTGGATCTGTGAAGGCCAGCCCTCTGCCTTCCATCCACAACCACTCTGAACTTCCTTCTATATTTTCTGCATTCTTCTCTGACAAAGTCCGCAACATTCGCTCCAGTTTGGATCAGACTCCTTTCCAGCCTGTAACTTCTGATCCCCAGTTCTCTGGCACTCCTCTCCTTTCCTTTCATCTAGCAAGCGAGAAAGAAATCGAGATAATTCTGAAAGGAATGACTATAAAATCATGTGATCTTGACACCAGTCCTGCTTCTCTTTTCCCAAAGTGTCTGCCACAACTTATACCCACTATCACGAAAATAGTAAACTTATCTCTTGTTTTTGGAAATGTTCCTTCAGCTCTAAAAACTGCTATAGTCACATCTCTACTCAAAAAGCATGACCTTGACCCCAAAATTCTGAAGAACTATAGACCTGTTTCCAACCTACCTTTTATCTCTAAAGTCCTTGAAAAAGTAGTTCTAAAACAGCTCAACCACTACCTTCTCTCCAACAGTTTCCTTCCTGCGTTTCAGTCTGCCTATCGTGTCAACCACAGCGCTGAAACTACCCTTGTTGTCATCTTAAACACACTTCTATTCACTTCTGACTCGAGGAAAATCTCCCTTCTCACTCTACTCGACTGATATGCAGCCCTCGACACTATTGATCACTCTACTCTTCTCTTCCGTCTTCAACAAACGTTTGGTGTTACTGGTAGAGCCTTTACCTGGTTTAGCTCATACCTGACTGACCTATTCCAGACAGTCACAGTAAACGAGATTCAGTCAGTACCTGCCAGACTGGAATGTGGAGTTCCGCAGGGATCTGTTCTGGGCCCTGTTCTTTTCACCCTCTACACTGCTCCACTGTCACATATAATAAATCGTCATCAGATCAACCATCATTTTTATGCAGATGTCAGATTCTAAGCAGCGATACTCCTGAAAATCTGCCTTCTCTCCTGACAAATATGGCCCACCCAAAATTGGATGATGCAGAACACGTTACAGCTAAATGCAAATAAAACGGAAACCATGCTTGTAGGGACCAAGCACAAACACTCTTCCATTACAACAGCTTCAATACAATTTGGCAATGCATCAGTCCATCTATCCACTGCTGTGAAGTATCTAGGGGTCATTATTGACAACACACTCTCTATGCAAAAAAATAATCACACAGACCTGTCAGTCATGCTACTATCAGTTACGGCGTATAAGTGCATATCGAAAGTACCTGTCTACCGACACAACATCCAAACTCGTCGCGTCTTTCATTCTTTCACGTCTGGACTATTGCAATTCTCTTTTGGCTGGTCTGCCAGCATCATCAACCCACTCCCTTCAACGTATACAAAACTCTGCAGCTCGACTAGTCCTCAGAAAGAAAAAATCTGAGCCCATTACCCCTCTCTTGCAATCTCTCCACTGGCTGCCTGTGCCACAGAGAGTAAACTATAAGATCAGTACCCTCTGTTGCAAATGTCTCCACAAAACAGCACCCGCCTACCTCTGTGAATGTCTTTACTTGTACACTCCTTCTCATTCCCTCCGCTCTGCTGCAGATACCTTGTCCTTACGAATACCGAGATCCAATCAATATACAGTCGGCCGTTGCTCTTCCTCTATTTCTGGTCAATCGATCTGGAATGACCTCCCTCTCTCCCTTCGCCAAAAGCCTTCTTATGACACTTTTAAATCCACTCTCAAGACTTATTTATTTCAAACCTAAGATTTTTCTCTTCTGCTTCATCTCATAGCTTTTCCCTGTCTTCGACAGCCGAGATTCCATCGCCCTGTCAGGGTGTGTGACTTGTGTATGTGTAAGTGTGTGTGTGTGTGTGAAAGTCAAAGTCAAAGTCAAACTTAATTTTCAGACGGTACTTTGAATAAGCAGTGCATTTGCTTGTTTTCATCAAGCCATCTATCTAATGGAAAAAAGCGAGAAAAATTATAATGTATATGCAGACATAGAATAAAAAACCTAATCTATGGTAAACTATACAAATCAAACAAAAAAGACAATAACATATGCATATATGGAATTAAAAACAAAACAAAAAACCCTGAAAAATATTAAACCATACAATTCAAATAATTAAAAAATCTTGAAAATATATCCATCATAATACAAACAAACAAGCAACAAAGAAAACCAAAACCAAAACAAACAAAGAAAACAAAACATTTTTTTAAAAGGCATACCAACTGCTTCGCTCCCCCCCTCACACACACACACACACACACACACACACACACACACACACACACACACACACACACCACACAACACACACACACACACACACACACACACACACACACACCCTTCAACCATACAAACAACTGAATAAAACAAAAACAAAAAAGATAAACCAACAAGAACAACCACAACAAGCAAATAAACAAAAAAGCACAAACATATGTACACAACAACAGCGACAATAACTAACATAAGACAAGAATAACAGCCAAAACAAATGAAGAAAAATATAGAACTAACAAAAGACGAAAATTAGAGTCCAAAATACCCCCTCCCCTTCCCCAAGAAAACCACCCTAAAACCCAAAACAACAAACAAAAGCAAAATAAACCACAACTCCACCCCCACCATCACCAACAATAACAACAATAACAACAACCAAATGGGTATAAACAGAGTAAACTGATGTATAGTTTCCTTTTAAATCATTTTTACACTTACATACACATACACACTTTCACCCATATCCTCTTCACCACATTATATACTCATATATAAGGAAAACAAGAAATAACCAAGCAGCCATTGGATTCAGAGCAAAAAAGTATAACAAAGACATCCATTCCCTCCCTTTCCACTGGTCATATACGCATGTACATGTGCTTTATGAGTTAAGGCAGACAAACGCTAATCTTTCCATCAAAGAATACATTCAGTCAATGTAAACCCACCCAGCAATACTAACATCAGCAATAACAATTTAGGTCATCTAATACAATGAAAAGAAAAATAGCAGCAACAAAATTAAATAAATCAGCATATTTTTTGCAACACAAAAAAGTAAAAAGCCTAAAACAGCAAGAAAGTAAAAATCCAAAACATGTGTGTGTGTGTGTGTATGTGTATGAATGTATGCGTGCGTGCGTGCACTTTTGGACTTGTTAGAACTGTTAATTGTTAATGATTGTATGACTGTGTAAGAATGAGTTGAGTGCAAGTGCTTTGATTTGTTTCTACAAGATATAGCGCTATACAAATTCCATTTATGATGATGATGATGATAATGATGATAATGATGATGATGATGGTGATGATGATGATGATGATCTATATAAAGGAATGCTTTTTTAAATGTCTTATCCTTTCTCTGTCAAATCAGGCTCTTTCGCAAATGGTAAACAAACCAAAACACAGATCCGATCATATTTTAGACTGGCTGATCACCAATGTGTCATTTAACCTTGTTGCATCCATATCTATCACTAATGAACTGCATTCTGATCATTCCGCCATTCTTTTCTTCCTTAACATCACAAAACATTAAGAAAAAAAAATATGTTACTCATGCAATCGTATGGCCATAAACATTCAAACTTCTATTCATAAGCTATGGAACATCTTTCACAAAGTTCTGACTAGACTGACCTCTGTGAACACTATAACACTGTCCCCGCTAATTGCTTGATGATCATGTACCTTCAAGTGACCATTACCTACCTGACAGACCCTGTACATCCTGGTACACTTACGATATTCTGATGGAGAAGTGCAAACGTCGGCATCTAGAACGGCAGTGACGTAAATCAAAAACTGAAATAACAGCTTTTTCGAAAACGAATAAACAAAGTCAATTTTGCTGTCCATTCATTAAAGACAGACTATTACTCTTCCCAAGTTCTATGCCCTACATAAATAAAATATCTTTTTTCCCTCATCTCAAATCTTGGATCTGCAAAAACAAGCCATCTACCTACCACCCACAGCCTGTCTGAACTTCCCTCCATCTTTCCTTCCTACTTTTCAGATAAAGTCCGCCAACATTCGAAAGACTGGATCAGACTCATTTCCAACCTGTATACCTCTAGATCCCTATTTTACTGGCATTCCTCTCGTTTTCTTTTATCCTACACGTGAAAAAGAAACCATGACAATTCTGAAAGAAATTACTATTAAATCATGTGATCTTGATCCCATACCTGATCCTGTTTTCTCACAATGCCTTTCACAACTTATACCCACTGTCACTGAAATAGTAAACGCATCTATTCTATCAGGAAATGTTCCATCAGCTCTCAAAACCGCAGTAGTCAAACCTCTTCTGAAAAAGCACGGTATTGATACCAATATTCTGAAGAATTACAGGCCTGTCTCTAATGTACCTTTTCATCTCCAAAGTACTTGAAAAAGTTGTCCTAAATCAGCTCAGCGACCACCTTCATTCCAATAATCTCCTTCCCCTTTTTCAATCTGTCTATTGTGCCACCCACAGCCCCAAAACCACCCTACTCCCCACTTTAGAAACACTTCTACTAATTTCTGACGCAGGGAAACTCTCCCTTCTCACTTTTCTTGACTTATTTGCAGCCTTCGACACTATAGATCATTAAATCCTTCTTTCTTGCCTCCAGAATATGTTTGGTATTGATTGCACAGTCCTCACCTGGTTTAGTCCATACCTCACAGATCAATTCCAGAAAGTCATTGTCAGAAAAATTCAATCAAAACATGTCAAACTTGAATGTGGAGTTCCACAGGGATAAGTTCTGGTTCCTATTTTCTTCACTCACTATAATACTCTCAAACAGATAATAAACCGCCATCATATTGATCATAATTTCTATGCTGATGATACTCAGCTTCAATGCAGTAATACCCTAGACAACATGTCAATAAAACAGAAGCTATGCTCATAGGGAGCGAACATAAACTTTCTTCAATCACAACTTCTATAATTTGGCAGTACCTCAGTTCCTTTCATCCAGCTCTGTGAACTATCTCGGTGTAAGTCTTGACCACACAATTCAAAAACATTAATCACCCAGACCTGCCAGTCCTGCATTAGCGCAATTTTCAAGTATCTGTTTACCGACACGACATCCAAACTTGTCACATCTCTCATTCTTGCACGTCTAGACTACTGTAGTTCTCTCCTGGCTTGTTTGCCAGCATCATCCATCCCCTCCCTTCAACGCAGGCACAACTCTGCAGCTCGACTAGTCCTTAGAAAGGAAAAATCTGAACACATCACTCCTCTTCTGCGATCTCTTCATTGGCTGCCTGTCTCACAAAGAGTAAAGTATAAGATCAATATCCTCTGCTTCAAATGTCTCCACAAATCTGCACGCTCTTATCTCTGTAACTGTCTTCACCTGTACAGTCCGTCCCATTCCCTTCGTTCAGCTGCAGACATTTTGTGCTTTCGAATACCCAGATTCAAACAAACCACTGTTGGCCGTTGCTCTTTCTTTGTTTCTGGTCCATCCACATAAAGCGGCCTCCCTCTCCCACTTTGCCAAAAGTCTTCATTTCATACTTTCAAATCCAGCCTCAAAACGCACTTATTTCCTACCTGATGCCTTCCTCTCTTATCTGTTCCTACTTTTTCCACAGCTACCTCCACCACCCCACATATATCTGTTGTTCGCGCGCGCGCGCGCGCGTGTGTGTGTGTGTGTGTGTGTGTGTGTGTGTTTGATGTTGATATATATTAAACTTAATATTTGTGGACGGTGGCATGCGTGAAAATGTTTGAATGCAAGCGCTTCGATTTGTTTACTTTACAAGATTCAGCGCTATATCAATTTCATACATTTATTTATTTTATTATTTATTTATTTATTTATTCTTTTATATCGAGGATAATGGAATAAGCACCCATGTGCTTTTTTACATACAGTCCCCGTGTGTATGCGGTTTTGTAAATTCTGTCATCTGTTTCCACCGGCACACAATGGCCTACATTAGTAGTAGTAGTAGTAGTAGTAGTAGTAGTAGTGGTAGTAGTAGTAGTAGTAGTGTTGCTGCTGTTGCCACTGCTGCTCTACTGCTATTATCAGTACTGCTGCTACTACTGATACCACTTTGCTCTCTACTTCAACTGTTATCAGTGTTACAACCAATGCTACTGCTCTTGGTGTTATTACTATTGCTGCTGCTATTGCTGTTGTTATCATTGATGGTGATGGTGAGGGCAGGGGTGATGATGATGATGATGATGATGAATGATGATGATGATTTTGATAATGATGATGATTTTGATAATGATGATGACGATGATGATGACAATGACGTTGATGACGATGATGATGACAATGCTGACGATGATGACGACGATGATGATTGTTATGTGTCTCTAGTGTATTTTGCACTTTTTGCGTTTTGTCAAATCCGGGAGTGGGATTATGTTGTGGAAGACATAATGATGAGTAGTGTTCCTGCCATCTGGTGAACAGAGCTCCTAGACTGCCTGAGAGAACACAGGGGAGTGCTGTCGTGATCTCCCTGAATGGAGGGGGGGGGGGGGGTGACATCGTTTGGGGACGCTGGCTCCTCAGGCCAGTTGGATAACGGATGCGTTGTTTTGATGGAAACTTATCGTCTGCGCTGGTACGGGAAGCTACGTTTCCACGAGTGTTCTGCTGTAGGTGAGGCCTGGTCGTCATGACCCTGTCAACAGAGTAAACCATGCTTGTTCTGTTGCTGTTGTTGTTGTTGTTGTTGTTGTTGTTGCTGTTGTTGTTGTTGCTGCTGCTGCTGCTGACTGTGCTCTGGCAAGAGTGAACAGTAGCACGCTACTCGATTATGAATTGAACAATTTTAAGGATTGTGAAACAACGAAAACATGCTGATATTATTGTAACAAGAGAGGTAGATCGATGAACATTGCGATAGTAGACCAACAGATTTCCTTCTCTTTGATCTACAATGTAGGCACGTCTTCTTTCGTTGATAAAATGTGACAAGACATGATTTAAAAGAAAACGTAGTAACAGCAGTAGAGAACTTATAAAACATGTGTTTACAGATAGAAATGTTCATATTGATAATAAATCGATAATGAACGTGTCCACCGTTCTATTGCGCCTTGACAGACGACGGGGTGTAGACTAATGTTTTATTTTTTGTGTGTGTGGCGCTGGCGTTTCCCGGCTATAGTCGTTACTAGCGGAGTCTGGTGGGACGTGTCTTCATGCGGACCTGGACCAGAGGAGTCCAGCACGTGAATCTCCGACACGTTTAGTATCAGACCTGTGTGCTGGAGCAGACACTGAGAACTGTGACCATCACAACATGCAGCTGGCAGACACTGAGAACTGTGACCATCACAACATGCAGCTGGAGAGAAAGG
>CM054151.1:59784361-59811861 GCA_028751875.1 Rapana venosa | reverse complement strand
CAGGGGCAGAGAACAACACGTGCCAGGACAGGGGCAGAGAACAACACGTGCCAGGACAGTGGGCAGAGAACAACACGTGCCAGGACAGGGGCAGAGAACAACACGTGCCAGGACAGGGGCAGAGAACAACACGTGCCAGGACAGGGGCAGACAACAACACGTGCCAGGGGCAGAGAACACCACTGCCAGGACAGGGGCAGAGAACAATGGACCATGTCCCCATGCACGCTGCAGCCTGCCCTCTAGGGCGCTAAAGAAACTAAAAGAAAGGGAGAGGGGGGGGGGGTGATGTAGAGGTAAACGACCCCATGTCATCCCCCTTAACTGCCTCCTTGTCCAGGGTGCTAGTCCTTCACCCCGGCGGCCAGAAGAAGTGTAAATGGGGTGAGGATGGGGCACGGGGATTCGAACCTGGGCCTAGGTGGTGACACAGGCACGTGGCGATACAGGCACAAGTGAGGTCAAATGTAACGTCGCTGCCCATGTGTCTCTCAGAGTTACAGCAAGCTACAAGAGCAGGTTCCCTTCACTTAGCAATATGTTTTTCCATAAAGAAAGTAGATTTGAGAATGTTGTCTTTTATTCTCATATATACTGAATCCAAGTGATGGTAAGCTACAGGATAAGACTTAATCTATGCTAGAACATTGTCTGTCACAGTCTAATGTTTATGCTTTTTCCTTGAGAATATCCCTCTATAATAGTTTTCAGTTAACAAAACATTAACAAGATAAAGCTGATTTTCACCCCCCTGCACACACACACACACACACACACACACAAACACACACACGAGTGTATATGTGATGTCTCAAAACATCGAGTACAAATAAGTGCAAAATGTATGGCGCACAAACTAGACTTCATTTCTCATCAGACATGATAATTATAATTATAGCTTGTGAGCAGGGATTACCTTGACTTCGCCTATCCCTTTTCTGTCAGAGAGCTGGCGCATCAATAGGATTTTATAACCAGCTTCCTCCACTCTCGTGCTTCTCAGCGTTCCACAGTATGTCGTTCTGCTCCAGGCCAGTCCTCCACTCTCTGATGTCATCCTCTCATCGTTTTCTCTGTCTGCCTCTTCTTTTCCCTCCTCGCACTGTTCCTTGTTTGACAGTCTTGGCCAGCCCAGATTCTCGTGTGACGTGCCCATACCACTTCAGTTTGCATGTTCTCTGGTCAGTAGGTCCTCATAAGCATCATGACATTTTCATTTCTGGGTTTCGTTTCCTCATTAATTACTGATCTCTGTCTGAGACAGCACGCAGCTTGCGGAGGCATCTCATGTCCACTTCCTGTATCCGTCCTTCAATGTCTGCTGTTATGGTCCACTTTTCACAGGCGTACAAAAATATGGGTATGGCCAGGAAACGCACTAGTCCGGTAGTGCAGACGATGGGAAGTTCTTTTACCAGTGAACATTAACTTTGGAAATTGCCGCTGTGATCTGTGATGATCTGGGGAGAATTTCAGATTTTGATCCTTTATGTGGGAATCCCTGTCGCTGCTGTCATTGGTTCGAGCTCAACGCAATAGCCCCAGGGATCACCATCTTTCTCTGTACCTGCTTAGTTCTACGATCAAGTGTCTGTGTGTATATTTGCGTTCATTACCAGTACATCTCAGTCGCCGTTTATCAATTTCAGCCAACATTTGTTTTTGCACTGGAAGTACATCAAGAGTGTGTTCATTAATTTCTTCTTCTATCTGATCATTGACGCTCAGAATCTGTCTGTAAAACCACATGTTGGCTGTGCTCATTTTGTCTGTTTCTATTTTTGCTACTACAGTCTACAGCTCCCACATGCTTAAAGCTGCAGACGGCCTCGGTTGTCTTGTTGTCTGTGGTAATGTCAGAACTAGTGCCTTAGGTGCTTCTTGTCATTACTCGGGTTTTACCTGCATGTTTTCGATTGTGGTTGTTACTATGACGACAGGCTTTGTTTTTGTCGCACAGTCTCTCCCCAACTGATGTTTTACATTGTAGCTGATGTGTATATCCTATCTTCATTTTGCTTTTTATTTCGAGGACAACAGAATAAGCACTAATGTGCTTTTCTACATCTAGTCCCCGTATGCATGCAGTTTTATAAAATTTGTCATACATCCCCACCGTCACAAATTGCCTACTCTTCCAAACGGGGTAACAGGTTTTGACGTGTGCGCAAGATGTTCTGCAAGCGTTCTCACACCGGACCTCAGTTTATAGTCTCATCTACAGGACTTTCAGTGGAGTGGAGCCGACATTACTGTTAACTCCTGGGGGAAATCCTCTTGACCTGGCGTGGGGGCTCAAACCTGGGTCATCAGGTGAACAGTGCAAGGCCCGACACTCTAAGCACCAGGTCACCCCCCCCCCCCTGTCCCCTCCTCTCCTGGGGTAGTGCTGTAAAGACGAGTCTGGTATTGCTGCAGTGTCTGGTGTTGCTGCAGTGTCTGGTATTGCTGCAGTGTCTGGTGTTGCTGCAGTGTCTGGTATTGCTGCAGTGTCTGGTATTGCTGCAGTGTCTGGTGTTGCTGCAGTGTCTGGTATTGCTGCAGTGTCTGGTATTGCTGCAGTTCTGGTTTGCTGCAGTGTCTGGGTTGCTGCAGTGTCTGGTGTTGCTGCATGTCTGGTTTGCTGCAGTGTTTTTGGGGGGTTCTGGGGGGGGTTTTTCTGCAGTGTCTGGTGTTGCTGCAGTGTCTGGTGTTGCTGCAGTGTCTGGTGTTGCTGCAGTGTCTGGTGTTGCTGCAGTGTCTGGTATTGCTGCAGTGTCTGGTGTTGCTGCAGTGTCTGGTGTTGCTGCAGTGTCTGGTGTTGCTGCAGTGTCTGGTGTTGCTGCAGTGTCTGGTGTTGCTGCAGTGTCTGGTATTGCTGCAGTGTCTGGTGTTGCTGCAGTGTCTAGTATTGCTGCAGTGTCTAGTATTGCTGCAGTGTCTGGTATTGCTGCAGTGCTCCCCGCCCAGCTTCCCCTTGCTTGTAGTTGATATTATATCGACTAGTTTTGTTACTAGTGTGTAATCCCCCTATGCTTTACATTATAGTTGATATTATGTCGACTAGTTTTGTTACTAGTGTGTAATCCCCCTATGCTTTACATTATAGTTGATATTATGTCGACTAGTTTTGTTACTAGTGTGTAATCCCCCTATGCTTTACATTATAGTTGATATTATGTCGACTAGTTTTGTTACTAGTGTATCATCCCCCTATGCCTTACATTATAGTTGATATTATGTCGACTAGTTTTGTTACTAGTGTATCATCCCCCTATGATTTACATTGTAGTTGATATTATATCGACTAGTTTTGTTACTAGTGTATCATCCCCTATGTTTTACATTGTAGTTGGTATTGTAAATAGTTTTGTTATTGCTGCATCATCCCCTATGTTTTACATTGTAGTCCATATTGTCACTTCTAGCTTCCTTGTTGCCGCACCATCCCCCACATTACTGTTGATACTGTAACGACTACCTTTGTTATTGCTACATCGTCTCCGCCCCTCTCCCCCCTCCCCTGCAAGCTGTTCACTGTCGTTGTCTCCGGCCTTCCACTCCCGTCATCTGCTTAGCACGTGGACAAGGCGATGTGAACAAGTTAGGACCTGTGTAAGGATCTTGTGCTGCTTGTTTCCAGGATGAAGCACACTGAAACTGGTTATTCTGGAGCGAATAATGCATGTCGGTCTCTCATTAATTTTTCTAAGGCATGTTTTTTTCTATCTTGTATTTTGCCATACCTTTTATTCCCTCCCCATCCCATTCTCCCTCTCTCTTTCCTCTTCAATACTATAACTATATCTAAACCATGGTTGCCAGCATTACTGGCTGTTTTCTGCAGTGATTGATGTATTGAAATACTCTAAATGCAGGATTACACAATTATAGTAGTATAATTATTTTCCTTTTGAGTTCACTGAGTGTGCTCTGCTGCAATCACATGACCTGTCACTCTGCTTTCTCCCACCTCTGCTTTTCACCTCAAATCTGCATCTCCATGCTCAGCATATGCTGTTGGACACTCACGGGTGGACTCCTTACAGACAGCTGTCGGTGGCAGGCCACAGTCAGCCCCCAAGAAGAAACCGCCCTGCAGCAGGGTCTGCTGGTAGATTCCCAAGGCACCCATTCTGATCTGACAGACGACGGTCACTACCCCGCAATGACACACCCTGTCCATGACTGACTGCAGAGCAACAGGAGCTAAGAGACGACAGTCCCTACGTCTGCCTAAAGCCTTGTTCTCCTCAGCTCCAGAAGCCTAAGGCCTTGACACCAAGTCACCACACAGACATGGACACACCGATTAGTGTGACTGGCTCATTGTCCCTAGATTCGTCTAGAAAGGTCACGGGAAACGCACAATCTCACAAAAACCCCGCAAACAAACACACAGAAAACGACTCTTATTCTCTTTCACTCAATTAAAATATCTCTAATCCCAACATTCTCAAAAATTCCCCCCCTCCCCCCTTCCGTCCTAAAGTTCCTAATTATCAGCAAGGGAAAGGCAGGAGCCAAAACAACCAGAAAAAGCAACACATACCTTTGGGACTGACAGCATCCCCACCCAAGGCAACAGACCCGGGGAAAATCAGCAGGAAAAGAAGGAGCATGGGCGTGTGCACCTCAGCTTGAACGGGGACGTGGTGCGGGTGGGGGGTGACTGAAAAAAAGACGCTCACCCAACGCTCCGAGCTGCTGGCTCCGAAGCCGCTCCCCGAGCAAAGCCCCCCCCTCCCTCCCCCCCTCCCTCCCCACCCCCTCCGACGCCTGCAGGAAAAACCCCAAACAAGCCCACCACCAACAGCAGCAACACAGCAAAAAGCAGCAACAGCAGCAACAGCACAACAACAGCAAAAAGCAACAGCAGCAACAGCAGCAACAAACAGCAACAGCAGCAACAACACAACAGCAACAACACAGCAACAGCAGCACAAAGCACAACAGCAACACAGCAACAGCAGCAACAGCAGCAACAGCAGCAACAGCAGCAACCAGCAACAACAGCAACAGCAAAAGCAACAGCAGCAACAGCAAAAGCCACAGCAGCAACAGCGCAACAGCAGCAGCACCCGCAGCAACAGCAACAGCGCAACAGCCGCACACAGAAACAACAGCAGCAACAGCACAGCAGCACAGCAGCAACAGCAGCAACACAGCGCTGGGGGTTCTAGCCCGTCACGGCGCTGAATGCCCTGGTGCCCAGCCTTTCCCGCTGGCCAGGAGCCCCCCTGTCCTCCCTCTTCCCTGTCCAGCACAAAGCCCTGATGGCTTTCATCGCCCCTTTCCCCCCGCCCTGTCCCCTCCGCCATGCAACAACCTCCTCCCTCTTCCCTGCCAGCACAAAGCCCTGAGGCATTGCAATCAGGCCCCTGTCCTCCCTCTTCCCTTTTCCACACAAAGCCTGATCAGCCAGCCTTGATCCCCTGCCACGCAAAACCCCGTCCCCCCCCTGTTCCCGTCCCGACAAAGCCTGGTGGCAATGCAATCAGGGGAAAACAGCCCTGCACGCACCTGCACTCAGTAAGCGCCACCCCCGGATTTCAGACATCCTCTTTCAGCACAAGGGGCGGCAGTTGTGAGGTCGGGCGGTAGAGCAGCATGAGAACAAATTTCCCCCGCCCATGGGAGCCTGCACTCAGGCGGCACAAACCTCTCCTAAACAAGAAGAATAAGAAGGGGAAGATGGGAGGTAAACGACCCTCATCAGGTCCCCTAAAACCCATATCTCCCCCGAACAAGGGTGCTTGCATATATATTTTACATAATATTTTTTAATTATTTTACATTATATAAGTTACATTACATGACACTACATTGCATTTTCATGGCAGCCCTCAGTCTCGGAAAATGTGGAGTTGCACTCTAGGGTTCATTTTGGGAAAGGGCCCGTTTTTGCGGCCATTTCCCCCAAAAGAAAGACAGTCCTTATGCAGAGAGAGGGCACAGATCAATCTGACAATGGCCTGGGGTTTCAGCTTTTTTCTTCTCATTCTCGTTTCCCCGTGCTGTGACAGTGTCCTCTTGGGGAATTGGAGAGACCTTCGCGCAGTCTGTCTCCCCGGGTGATCATTCGGCTGTGTTCCTAAATGCTCAGGTCGATGTTCAGGTTTTTTTAGTCCCTCTTGCCACACGTCCCTTAATCGCGTTTTTGGGCTGCCTGTGGGACGTTTTCCCTGCACAAGTTCTCCATAGGGGGGTCTTTAGGGATCCGCTCGTTGTCTATGCTCACGACATTGCCGAGCCAGCGCAGATGTCTCTGTTTCAGCAGCGTGTACATGCTGGTGCATCCAGCTCTTTCCAGGACAGTGCTGTTTGGACCTTGTCCAGCCAGGTGATGGTCAGGATGCATGGGAGGCAACGCATGTGAAAAACATTGAGCTCACTGCGTACGGAGATGCTCAAGCCGCAGGCCCCTCTCTCTCTCCTCTCTATCTTTTCCCTCTCTCTTCTTCTTTTCTCTCTCTCTCTTTTTAATATATATATATATATATTTTTATATTAATATATATCATCATCATCATCATCAATTCCGTGACCCTTTGGCGGGCGTGGAGGAGACACAAAGACGATGCCGTGTAAGCCTCCTCCATCCATTCGGTCCTCGCTCTGCGCAGTATGCCCAGTCATTCATCCTGGTCATTCTCTGATTTGTTTCCCCCATGACTTGTTCTGTTTTTCCCCCTTTCCGCCACCTTCGAGTGGGTTTCCCTCATACTGTTTTGGCAGAGTTTGTGGCGGTGACGTGGCGAACCATGTCACTTTTCTTCCCTTTACGAGGTGAAAGGGGTTCCCGTGGACCTGCCAGCCATGTTATTGACTCTACAAATTTATTGTCCCTTTCGTTTTTCCTCCAAGATATGCCCAGTATTTCTATGCATTTGTTTCAAAGACTGATTCGCTTTGCTGTTTCAGCAGTCAATGTCCAGTTCACTTCCTACAGCAGGATTATATATATATATATATATTTATATATAATACTATATATATATATATAACCTGTAATAATATCGAGTAACATACAAAAACACTAGTGTTCAGCTTCATTTTTTTTATATTTTACACACCCCAATTTTTGCTTTTGTCCTGGAGCTTCCTCAGCCTGAATCGGTAACATCAATAGTAAAAAACCCAAATTTTAAAATAGGAAATTTTGATTATTTGTGCAAATAACCATCTTCCCAAATAAACCAACCTCTGAAAAATCTGTTATGTTTTCCCCGGATATCTCCCCACCCCTCCCCGGCCACCGCAATCCTCATCTAAAATCTTCTTTCACCTCAATTCTCCAAATTTAGAAAAAATAGCCAAGAGGTAATGACAGGTTTCATAACCCACAATTGAGACATTCACATTAAAACTCCTTGCAGTTTAAATTAAAATCATAAAAATGTTATCTAAAAGAATTCTGATAAAGAGGCATTACCTGCTACAAGACAAAATTCCTCTCAACGCTCCCATCTTCTCCTCCCTCCCCCCCCCACCCCTCCTCGCTCTCTCTTTACCACTTCCTTCCACAATGGGCTACAACCCTACCTTTCCTCGCCCCATAACCCCAACTGCCGCCGTAATTACTAACACCGAAACCCAAGCTTGCTGAAGAAAGGATATTTTGGCTGATGACAATAGCACTAAAACTACTGGACAAATGCGACAATTTCCAGTACGCAACACCATAAAAATAGCTATCACTTTTCAAATGAAAACCAAACTTTCAGAAGTAAAAACATTCCTTTGATTCAATGCCTGAAAAACTGCAGAAATAACTTTATACGATCACATTCCAAAAAATCACAAAAATGCATGATAATCTTCTTTAAAATTTAGTAAATACTCTTCTGATAAAATCACTAGTAGGTTTAGCAAAAATACACGATGATGGGTTAATTCTAGATAAAATCGCAAAGATAAACCCAAAACATTTTCCAGTATAATAGGCAAAATTACATACGAGTTCCACTCTTTGATAAAATATACAGCAGAATATCGCGTAAATACGTTACAAAAGTGTGTGTAAGGAAGTGGGAGCGTGGGCAGTATTTAATTAACCTACTTTAAACCAAATTTTGCAGTATTTCTGCGTGTATTTATGATCTGCATCACTCACACGACCCGTACACAGGCGAATGATCTGTGCCCCCTCACATATTAGGCATAGAGCGGAATGTCGCCACACATGAATATCTGTTCACCCATATGTAGTGCTGACGATGATCTTGTCACTCACAGATGTGTGCAAGGCGAATGATCTGTGTCACTCCAGATGTAGTGCATAGAGCGATGACTGGCACTTACATGTGTGATGCATAGCGAATGATCGTTCACTCACCCTAAGTTGAGAGCGATGTCTTGTCACTCACCGTTGGGTACCCCACAGCCCTGTGGCTTCACTCCGACTGTTACAGGAAGTCAAAACCCAAACTTTTTTCATTCACTAGTATTGCCACCCCCCCCCCCCCCCCCTGGATTGTTTTCCTTACAGCGACCTGGAGGGCGCGAAAAGTTCCAGTTGATTGGCTTGAGTTGTTGTGGGGTTTGGCGGTTGTGTTGCTTACTCTTCTTCGCGGTGTTGAGTTGTGTGTTTTTTAAGTTACTTTGCCTCCGTCCTGCTGTTCAGGCGGCAAATGTACACCCCAAACCCTCACGTGTCAATCCTGGACAGTGTTCGTGCTTCGGGATTCCCATTCTGTGTTTGTTTTGCTTAGGCCCGGCCAGGTAGTCAGGTGGCTGGTGTGCAAGTGCGCAAAGAACGTATGTTTTGGGATGTTTTCATTTCACAATGTCTCTGAATGGCTCATCTGTGTTTGGGTTGTATTTTTACCCCAGTGGGATACCCCCCGGGCCTGTCCGAGAAAATCTCACTTTCCGAATTCTGGCTACGGATCCTCACTTTCTACCCTCTCTTGTTTCTGCCGTGCTTCTTTCTCCAGTCCCCCCTTCTGTCTATTTTCTGCCTTCTTTGGACCATTCCCTGCCTTTTTCTGAAAAAAAATACAAGCTAAAAATTCTCTCCCCCCATGCCAAAGTCGATTCACTGACCGATTGACAGGCGCTTTTGGCAGCGCAACGACTTTGCTTTTATGACAGACAACAGTAGTCGATGTCTGAGTGTTCGACGACGACGAAGAAGGGTGAGGAGAACAAGACGAACAAAAAGAAAATTTTGTTTAGTGATGTTGGGTGGTTTTTTGGTGAACATACTTATGCAAAAATGAAAACAAGAGTTAAAGGTATTATTTTGGTCCCGGGCATGACGGGGAAATGAAGATGGACTTTGAAGAAAGCTGACGGGAATCCAACAAACGGAAGAACCAATATGATTGACAGGCTGTTCTCAGAAAAAACATTGGCAGACCTCGAACAGCGTCCCAAGGAACTGGGCCGCGTAAAATGCTCCTAGAGATCAACAACATAACTTGAAGTATATCTGCCACCTCGAAATAACGCTGGTAATGACATATGAAATGTCATGGTACGGGTTGCCAACCCCAGTCTACGATTAAGACGAAGATCACAGAGCAATGCAATATGCTGAAAAACTTAATGAGATGAAATTCGGAAAACAACCCATGGGCGGGAAATTAACTATATGACGACGATGTTCCATTTTACGACAACCCCAGTGACGTCAAGACGGCGACACTGAGGGAAGAAGAAGAATTGCTAAAAAATTGCGAAAAAAAAAGAAAAATTGCGAAGAAGAAGAATTGCGAAGAATTGCGAAGAATTTCGAAGAAGAGAAGAAGAAGAAGAAGAAAGGAAAAGAAAGGAAGAACGAGAAGAAGAAGAGATTGGGAAAAAGAGAAGAATGAAGAAGAGAAGAAGAAGAAAGAAGAAGGAAGAAGAAGAAGAAGAAAGGGAAAAAGAATGCAAGAAAGAAAAGGAAAAGAAAAAGAAAAAGAAAAAAAGAAGAATTGAGAAGAAGAAGAAGCGAAGAAGAAAAAAATGGAAAGAAGAAGGAAGAAAGAGAAGAAGAAAGAAGAAGAAAAAAAGTTAAAAAAGAAAGAAGAAGTGAAGGGGAAAAAAAACCCAACAAACAAGCAAACAGCAGCAGCAACAACACCAAAAACAGCAACAACCAACAAAAAACAAAAAACAGAAAGAGGACTATTGAAAGGATTTATTTACTATACTGAAATTTTTACGACTTGACAACAGCTGCGCAATAGACTGACGAATGTGGTGACGTCGATGATGACAGGCCAGCGACACTAAGCAACGACCTTCAAGAACGAAGATGATGGCGTGACATCGAAGACGACGAAAAGGCTGTAACGGCTGTTGCTGTGCTGTGTGCTGCTAATGATGAGAAAGATGGATGATGATGAAGATGATGAGATGATAAAATGATGATGATGATGATGAATGAAATAAAGATGATGAAGATGATGATGATGACATGATGAGAGACTACAAATACGTTAATGACTGAAACGATAAATGATAACCGTGGCAACGGTGATTATTAAAATTTAAAGGCAGTTGCAGGAACATCCTGAAAAGGGTAAGGTAGGTGAGACGAGGACTGACTGACCTTGTTCCCTTGCTGGGGAAGACGTAGACACAGGGCCCTTTCCCCCCGTGCCGAAGACACTGAGCAAGACAGGTACCAAACACCGCCAGCTTCTGCTGGGCTGCGACCCTGCTCACATCTGACGTCGTCGTTGTTGACGTACGCAGCCATTGTCGACGTCACGTTGTCGTGGGCCCAACCCTCGCTAGACACATTCCCAGAAAGATAACTCCCAAAAAGGTGTGTGCTTTGGATTTGTTCCCCTAAATGATTTTGTCTAATGTAATGGCGTTGTGACTATGACGTTTAATAGTTGTTGGTTTTTCTCTGGTTAATCGTCTTGAATGTTTGAGCATCCAAATTTAAGCAAAATTATTTTCCCCGTTTAAATTTGTACCTCGTTATTTTTTTCTCACTTTCAATCTGACAAAGTTTTCAGACAGCAAGTGACGTAACCGTTCACTGTGTGCTGGGAAGCTAGAATGCATTGGGCTTTCTACAATGACACAGGTGATGGACATGAACGACGGCATCCAACAGTGCACTTTGGGTATCACTTATATTGCAGGCTTATCTGTGCTTTCGTTCTTAGTTATGGGATAGTTTTAGTAATTCTATTTAACAATAGTGAAAAATAGCTTATTTTCCAACTGGGTCATCATGAGTGTTTAGCGTGTATTCTTCAGTATTATCGGGATATAATCTTCTTCATAGGTAAAGCGGCAGCAATTTGTGTCTAGTTTTGTCCAAGAGTCAAACATTCCCATAGAATCTTAACCATGTGTGGCCAACATGTAATAGGTGGTTACAGTCGTGTTGTCAGTCAGAACACAAAACAGTCTTGCTTCAAAATAAAGTAGAGAGATCTTCTCCCTCTACACTGATCACATGAAGAACTTTTTTTTCAAAACTGAGTAGCATTAAACATAATACTGTGACTGGTTGTAATGTAACAATCAGATTTGTATATAATTTTATACACAATGGTATATTACCCAAAGTCACATTGTTTTTCAAAGTGGTGTAACAACCTTGTACTTTTCAAAGGTCACAGTCACTTTTTCAAGCAGTGGGAAACAACCCTTTTACTTTTCAAAAGGGGGTCTTGGTTTTTCGGAAGACAAAGTACAACTTGACTAACAACACAATTTCAGCCAAAATGAACAAACAAAACTGTGTGAAATAACATGAAAACATTCTGTTGTAAGCCAACGTAGCATTGGTTTTGTCGAAGTATCAGAGTATAAAACATTTTAGTTTTAAGCCGACAAGAATCATCCCTTTCCCTCAGAGACAATTATCCTGAAAAACCTCAAAGTTGCCATCGTTTTTCGATTTCATTCCATGTATGTTATTTGGTTTTTACAAAAAATTATTGTTGACAAAACTGTCTAGTCAATGCTGGTCAAAATGGCGTCCTCCCCGTGACGTTTGTTGGGTTTCCCTCCTGAATTAGCGCAAGATTTCTGTCACCCATCAAATCTGACAACGCTTGAAAAGTTCCGATGACTCATTGTATTTCACCTTTTAAGTACATAATTGAAATAGGTTGTTTCTTATAATTTAAAATTGTTTCTATATTCCTCAAAGTGCAATTTAACATAAGTAAAGGCAGATGCCATTTCTAATGACAAGATATATTTAAACTCTTATACAGAATACAATATGCAAAGCCAAAGTTTGGAAAAGGATACTGCAGTTCTCCACCATTTATCATTTTGCAATAAAGTATCGTATCTATCTTTTTAAAGTTTTGATGAAAATGGAAGTTCCCTCACACGACTACCCCACTGCAATTTGCGCAGTCCGAACATTCACCACATACTAAAAAGCAGTGACGTGATGTTTTGGCTTCTTTTCCAACAGGGGCGTAATAGGGCCCCATTAAACGCACTGTAAACTTCAGGGCCATTGTCTATAACCTTTAAACCCAAACTGCATTTTCCAGTCTTCCCGTGCGTGATTTCTCAAAGATATCCGTTATATACTTTCCTTAAGAGATAGCAAATGTCCCTTTTTAAGCACGGAACTTTCATTCCACAAATACATGTATAACTGTAATCACACCTTTTAGTGGTAGAGGCCGGTGTTATTGTCAAACAGTACATGGCGTCACAACCTAAACTCAAAGACGAAATTTTACACTGCTCACAGACATGCCAAACCCAGGGAAAAAAGGTGGGTCTGACCAAAAACTTCCTGCAGTGTATCGACAGTCACACATTATCAGTGATTTCCATTACACAAATTTTCAGTGTTACAGTCACACAATTATCAGTGTTACAGTCACATAAAAATCAGTGCAAAGTTGGTGTCAGCAAAATTCTGCACACACATTGTTCAGACACCCTCCACTCCTGTTCGACGTACTGCTGTCAGTGTCACTCCTTGAATCACTTGCCTCACAATCAGTCCTAGATCCCCAGCGTACCTGATGACTGACTACGGACGGGCCGACGGACTGACGGACTGAAGAAAAGACTGCTGACTGAGGACGAATACTGATGGATTAACTGACGGACAGGCATCCCAGCTCTTCCTTTTTTATGCAGCCTTCAAGGCAAGCTGAACACACCACAGCCTTCAAGGCAAGCTGAACACACCACAGCCTTCAAGGCAAGCTGAACACACCACAGCCTTCAAGGGCAACTTGAACCCCACAGCCTTCAAGACAAATGACACACCCACAGCCTTCAAGACAGCTGGGAACACACCACAGCCTTCAAGACAAGCTGAACACACCACAGCCTTCAAGGCAAGCTGAACACACCACAGCCTTCAAGACAAGCTGAACACACCACAGCCTTCAAGACAAGCTGAACACACCACAGCCTTCAAGGCAAGCTGAACACACCACAGCCTTCAAGGCAAGCTGAACACACCACAGTGGTCTAGCTCACTTGGACAAATTGCTGAATGTGTTCCCTTCTTGATTCACCGCCATGATGGTGCAGACTTAGAATTCCCGCTTCTCTCACAGCCATGTTAGTCATTTCTTTGTCGTGTTCTAAGCTGTTTATACTCCAGCGCAGTAGTAGTTTTTGTTTCTGCTCAACGTCCTCCCTTTGAGGGGATGAGGTGATGCCAGCTCAGTAGCTGACACTGTACACCGTGGTAGCTGGTATTTCTGAAACACAAAATAAGGCAAGCTTAGCAACAGCAAAGTTTTGGTAAATCCATTAAATCAACAAGTGTGAACGTATAAGATGTATGTAAGAGAAAAACACACGTATCTCAAAGTGCGTTCATTTAAAAAGTAATACGAAAGGAATCCACAGTATAAAATTTGAAAAGTATTTTTTTTTAATATAATGAGTGCAGTTTAAAACTGATCTCCACCACAGACCAGCTATAAACACTTCCCAACTGTTATCAACGGAATTAAATAATTACCTGTCTGCTCAGCTTCCTTGTCTGTACCAGAGAACGTTTCATAGTTACAACAGTTGTGAAAAATTCACTTATAGATAGAACATTGGCAGGCGGGATCAGTATTTATGACAGAACATCCATAGGTATCATCCGTGTTTTTAGATAGAACATCGATAGGTGTGGGAGGTATTTATACTTAGAACATTGATAGGTATGATATAGGTATGATCAGTATTTATAGATATATAGGTGTCATCCGTATTTTTAGATAGAGCATCGATAAGTCTTATCAGTATTCCTAGTTAGAACATTGATAAGTGTGATAGCTATTTATAGTTAGAACATTGATAAATGTGAATAAGTATTTATAGTTAGAACATTGATAAGTGCAATATGGGTATTTATAGTTAGAACATTGATAAATGTGATATAAGTATTTATAGTTAGAAGACTGATAAGTGTAATACATGTATTTATATAGTTAGAACATTGATAAGTGCAATATGGGTATTTATAGTTAGAACATTGATAAATGTGATATAAGTATTTATAGTTAGAAGACTGATAAGTGTAATACAGGTATTTATAGTTAGAACATTGATAAGTGCAATATGGGTATTTATAGTTAGAATATTGATAAGTGTGATATAGGTATTTATAGTTAGAAGACTGATAAGTGTAATACAGGTATTTATAGTTAGAACATTGATGAGTGTGTTATAGATTTTTATAGTTAAAACATTGATAAGTGTGATATAGGTATTTATATTTAACACATTGAAAAATGTGATAGGTATCCATAGTTATAACATTGATAAGTGTGATATATGTACTTATAGTTAGAAAATCGATAAGTATGATATAGGTATCTGTAGTTAAATCATTGATAAGTGTGATAGGTATTTGAATATAAAACATTAATAGGTGTGACATGGATACTTATAAATTGAAATTTGATAGGTGCGATATAGGTATTTTGGTTAGAACATTGATACGTGTGATATAGGTATTTATAATTAGAAAATCGAAAAACACTTGATATAGGTATTTATTGTTAGAAAATCGATAACTGTGATATCGGTATTTATAGTTAGAATATTGATAAGTGTAATGCAGGTATTTATAGTTAGATCATTAACGAGTGTTATATAGGTATTTTTAGCTAGAACATTGATAAATGTGATATAGGTATTTATATTTAGAACATTGATAAATGTGATATAGGTATTTATATTTAGAACATTGATAAATGTGATATAGGTATTTATATTTAGAACATTGATAAATGTTATATAGGTATTTATAGCTAGAACATTGATAAGTATAATACAGGTATTTATAGTTATATCATTAACGAGTGTGATATAGGCATTTATAGTTTAAACATTGTCACATGTGATATAGGTGTTATAGTTAGAACATTGATACGTGTAATATAGGTATTCCTAGTTAGATCATTAACGAGTGTGTTATAGGTATTCCTAATTAGAACATTGATAAGTGTGATATAGGTATTTATAGTTAGAATATTGATAAGTGTGATATAGGTATTTATAGTTAGAACATTGATAAGTATGATATAGGTGTTATAGTTAGAATATTGATACGTGTAATATAGGTATTCCTAGTTAGATCATTAACGAGTGTGTTATAGATATTCCTAATTAGAACATTGATAAGTGTGATATAGGTGTTATAGTTAGAATATTGATAAGTGTAATATAGGTATTCCTAGTTAGATCATTAACGAGTGTGTTATAGGTATTCCTAATTAGAACATTGATAAATGTGATATAGGTATTTATAGTTAGAACATTGATAAGTGTGATATAGGTGTTATGGTTAGAACATTGATACGTGTAATATAGGTATTTATAGTTAGAACATTAACGAGTGTGTTATAGGTATTCCTAATTAGAACATTGATAAATGTGATATAGGTATTTATAGTTAGAACATTGATAAGTGTGATATAGGTGTTATGGTTAGAACATTGATACGTGTAATATAGGTATTTATAGTTAGAACATTAACGAGTGTGTTATAGGTATTCCTAATTAGAACATTGATAAATGTGATATAGGTGTTATAGTCAGAACATTGATACGTGTAATATAGGTATTTATAGTTAAAATATTGATACGTGTAATATAGGTATTCCTAGTTAGATCATTAACGAGTATGTTATAGGTATTCCTAATTAGAACATTGATAAATGTGATATAGGTGTTATGGTTAGAACATTGATACGTGTAATATAGGTATTCCTAGTTAGATCATTAACGAGTGTGTTATAGGTATTCCTAATTAGAACATTGATAAGTGTGATATAGATATTTATAGTTAGAATATTGATAAGTGTGATATAGGTATTCCTAATTAGAACATTGATAAATGTGATATAGGTATTTATAGTTAGAATATTGATAAGTGTGATATAGGTATTTATAGTTAGAACATTGATAAGTGTGATATAGGTATTTATAGTTAGAACATTGATAAGTGTGATATAGGTATTTATAGTTAGAACATTGATAAGTGTGATATAGGTATTTATAGTTAGAACATTGATAAGTGTGATATAGGTATTTATAGTTAGAATATTGATAAGTGTGATATAGGTATTTATAGTTAGAACATTGATAAGTGTGATATAGGTATTTATAGTTAGAATATTGATAAGTGTGATATAGGTATTTATAGTTAGAATATTGATAAGTGTGATATAGGTATTTATAGTTAGAACATTGATAAGTGTGATATAGGTATTTATAGTTAGAACATTGATAAGTGTGACATAGGTATTTATAGTTAGAACATTGATAAGTGTGATATAGGTATTTATATCATTGGTAGTTGTGACAGCTCTTTTTAATAAGAACATTGATATCTGAGAGGTTGGTTGTTGTTGTTGTTTTTTTATATGGCATTGATTATTGTGGCGGGCCTAGCTAGCCGGGAGTGGATAAAAAATTGCTCAAGAGAAACAAAGGAGATATAAATGGACTGGTCAAAACGGAAAACGGACCGGCTATGGACAAGAACAACGACATTCGAATAGCCAATCGTTTAGCACATGGAACATCTGTGGCATATGTGACAAAAAACAGAAAATAGTGGAATTTATGACCCAACGCAAAATCTCCATCATGGGTTTAGAAGACACCATAAGGAAAGGTACAGGGACAAACATATTGACTCTGACTTTATTCTCATCTGGAGCGGAGTGAGCAAAGATCAGAGAGCAGTACATGGTGTGGTATTTATTCTGCATCCAAATAAAGCAAAAGACATTTTGAACACCGAGTACATCTTGGAGAGACTCATCAAGATCAGAGTGAGAGAAGGAAAGAAGATCGCAAACTACACACAGATCTATGCGCCTTGTAATGACACATACTCGGACGAAGAAAAGGATGACATCTTTGGAAGCCTCTCAGACCTTATCAACGGGGTGCATGACAGTGAAGATCTTTATGTCATGGGAGACTTCAACGGCAGAGTAGGTGAGAGGAGAACGCCATGGACACCCCATCTTGGCCCGCACAGTGACCATCGAACACCCTGCAATTACTACGGCAACCATGTGCTGGAACTGTGCGCAGAGCATGAACTACTGATCACCAACACCTTCTTCCAAAATCGACCCAGCCAAATTTAACCTGGTACAAGTGGAACAACACAAATGTAAGATAATAATAAGAAGAAGAAGAAGAAGAAGAAGAAGAAGAAGAAGAAGAAGAAGAAGAAGAAATGGAACTTATATAGCGCTATATCACGCAAAGACAAATCAAAGCGCATGCATTCAACCTAATCTTACACAGTCATGCAATCAATGATAAATAATCAATAGTTTAAACAGATATTTACAAACATGGTGCCCTGCAGACAAAATCTATGAAACACAATGTAAATGCTTTTCAAAAGCACACACACACTCACACAGGTCGTATACTTTAGCAGGGTGATAGGGCATGGGTTAGTGAAGGTGCGATAGCTCTGATATGAAACAGTTTAGGTTTGAAATAAATATGTCTTGAGGCTGGATTTAAAAGTGCCATAACTGGGTTTCTGGCGAAGAGAGAGAGGGAGCTCATTCCAGGTCAATGGACCCGAAATAGAGAAAGAGCAGCGGCCAACAGTGGATTGGCTGAATCTAGGTATTCGTAGGCACAAGGTATCTGCAGCGAAGCGGAGGGAACGTGAAGGAGTGTACAGGTGAAGACATTCACAGAGGTAGGAGGGTGCAGTTTTGTGGAGACATTTGTAACAGAGGGTACTGATCTTATAATCTACTCTCTGTGGCACAGGCAGCCAGTGGAGAGATTGCAAAAGAGGGGTAATGTGCTCAGATTTTTTCTTTCTGAGAACTAGTCGAGCGGCGGAGTTTTGTATACTTTGAAGGGATTGGGTTGATGATGCTGGCAGACCAGACAAAAGAGAATTGCAATAGTCCAGAAGTGAAAGAATGAGAGAAGTAACAAGTTTGGCTGTTGCATGGGTGGACAGGTACTTTCGAATAGCACTAATACGCTGTAATTGATAGTAGCACGACTGACAGGTCTGGGTGATGAATTGTTTCATAGAGAGTGTGGTCGACACCTAGATACTTCACAGCAGTGGATAGAGTGACTGATGTATTGCCGAGTTCTATTGAAGCTGTTGTAATGGAAGAGAGTTTGTGTTTGGTCCCTACAAGCATGGCTTCGGTTTTATCTGCATTTAGTTGTAATTTGTTCTGTGTCATCCAGTTTTGAATATCTTCAAAGCAGCGGGCCATATTTGTCCGGAGAGAAGGCAGATTTTCAAGAGTAACACTGCTATGAATCTGAGAGTCATTTGCGTTAAAATGATGGTTGATTTGATGACGGTTTATTATATGTGACAGTGGGGCAGTGTAAAGAGTGAAAAGAACAGGGCCTAGAACTGATCACTGTGGGACTCAGCATTCCAGTTTGGCAGGTATTGATTGAATCTTGTTTACTGCAACTGTCTGGAATCGGTCAGTAAGGTATGAATTAAACCAGGTGAGGGCTGTGCCAGTAACACGAACGATTTTTGAAGACGGGAGAGAAGAATTGAGTGGTCTATAGTATCGAAGGCTGCTGATAAGTCGAGCAGAGTGAGAAGGGAGATTTTCCCTGAGTCAGAAGTGAGTAGAAGCGTGTTTAAAGTGTGTACTAGGGTGGTTTCAGTGCTGTGGTTGACGCGATAGGCAGACTGAAACTCAGGAAGAAGATTGTTGGAGAGAAGGTGGTTGTTGAGCTGTTTGAGAACTACTTTTTCAAGGACTTTAGAAATAAAAGGTAGATTGGAAACAGGTCTATAATTCTTCAGAATGTTAGGGTCAAGGTCATGCTTTTTGAGTAGAGGTGTGACTATAGCAGTTTTGAAAGATGATGGAACATTTCCTGAAATAAGAGATGAGTTTAATATTTTCGTGATAGCGGGTATACCTTGTGGTAGGCACTGTGTGAAAAGAGAAGCAGGTATGGGATCAAGATCACATTATTTTATAGTCATTTCTTTCAGAATTATCGTGATTTCTTTCTCACTTGTCGGATGACAGAAAAGGAGAGGAGTGCCTGAGAATTGGGGATCAGGAAGTACAGACTAGAAAGGAGTCTGATCCAGTTTGGAGCAAATGTTATGGACTTTTTCAGAAAAGAATGCAGAAAATATAGAAGGAAGTTCAGAGTGGTTGTAGATAGAAGGCAGAGGGCTTGCCTTCACAGATCCAAGAAGAGTAGAGTGTGAGGGGAAAGAGAGATTTCAGAGACGTGGCATCAATAAGTTGAGAAGAGTAATACTTTGTTTTTTCTGAAAGAATTAAAGATTTGACTTTGTTTACTTGTTTTCGAAAGAACTGCTTATTAATTTTCCTTTTTGCTTTTCGCCACTGCCACTCTAGTTGCCTGCGTTTGCTCTTTGCGACCAGGATGTCATGGGTGTACCATGGCGCACATGGCCTATCAGGCAGGAGACGGTCAGTGGGAGGTGCATGTTCATCAAGCAGTTGGCTGAGAACATCATTGTAGTGTTTGGAGGGGTTATTGTTGTCAGAGGTTTGTGACAGGCGTTCAGCAGCTTGTGAAGAGAAAGTTTGAATATTTATGGCCTTAAGGTTGCAACGGGTGACATACTTTTTCTTTTTGATAGGCTTTGCAATATTTAGAGAGAAAAGAACAGCGAAATGATCAGAAAGTAGTTCATCAGTGATAGATACAGATGTGATCAGATCTTGGGAAACATCAGTAATTAGCCAGTCTAAAATATATCCTGATCTGTGTGTTGCTTCATTTACCAGCTGAGAAAGAGAGTGGTTCGACAAAGAAAGAGACAGACGTTTGACATCAGAAGAAGACTGGTTATCAAATTTGAAGTTAAAGTCACCGAGAATGATGAGCTGTCTGGGAGAGAGGCTGTAGTGATCCAGGAGTGACAGATTGTGACAGTGAAGATCACAGAATGACTTTATTCTAACTAGAACTGGTATGAGAAACAACATTACCAAAGCAAGGACTATTCCAAATGCGGTCCTAGGCTCAGACCACAGACCAGTCATCCTGAAACACAGCACACGGGAGAAGAGGACGCCAGGCAAAAGGAAACAGGCAGAGAGGATCAACATGAAAAAGGTTAAAAAATGCTGAAGTGCGGGACCACATCGTCAACACTGCAGCTCAAAAGCTGAACGGGGTGGACCCTCCAGATATGAATATTGAGGAGGCCTGGAGTACCTTTAAAACAGCTATCCTGGACACCTTGCAAGAGGCATGCAGCAACAGGAAGGACAGAAATGGAACCAGAAAGGCAACAGTGTGGTGGAATGAAGAAGTCAAGGAGGTCATCCAAAAAAAGAAACTCTTCAAGATCTGGTTGAAGTCAAATCAAGAAGATGACTACGTGAACTACAGACTCGCAAGAAGAAACAGCAGGCAAGTGGTGAGAGCAGCAAAGGAGGCTTCTTGGGAAAAGTTTGGTGAAGAACTTATCGAAATGTGTAAACACTCCCCAAGAGAGTTCTACAAAAGTGTAAAAGCCATGCGAGTACGGGAGGAACCCTTTGACCCCACCACTGCGATCAACGATGCAACCGGACAGCCACTGCAGGAAGAGGATGAGATCATACAGATATGAGAAGATTACTTTAATTAAAGACCTTCTAAACTCATCAGCGGTGACTGACACACAATCACAATTCACTCCCAACCACCCAGACCACTCCGAACCCACCATCTTCGAGTGTGAAGTAAGAAGGGCCATCAAGATTAGCCCTAAAGGGAAGGCAGGAGGTGCAGATGGCATAACAACAGAAGCCATCCTGGCCTGTGGCGAGACTGGAGTCAAATGGATCACAACCATCTTCCAACAGGCATGGGAGGAAAGAAGAGTTCCAGAAGACTGGCAGAACGCTATTGTAGTGCCAATATGGAAAAAGAAGGGCAGTGAAAAGGACTGTAGTAACTACAGGGGCTTTTCACTCCTCAGCCATGTAGGAAAGATGTACGCAAAAATCCTAGAGCAGCGCTCCAGAGCAAAAGCAGAACACCTACTGTGTGAGGCTCAGTTTGGCTTCAGGAAAGGGAGAGGCTGTGCTGACTGATCTTTGCACTGAGACAACTGAGTGAGAGAGCTCTTGAGTACAATCGAGCACTCCACCTAGTATTTGTCGACCAAGAAAAGGCATTTGACAGAGTGAACAGAGATAAGCTCTGGAGGGTCCTGGAGCAGTATGACATCAAGGGGCAGCTCTTAGATAACAGCAGAGCTGTATACAACAACAGCAAGAGCACAGTTTGCACCCCAAGTGGACTTTCCAACTGGTTCCCTGTGCCATCTGGGGTGAAACAGGGCTGCGTCCTTTCCCCTCTGCTCTTCATCATATATATGAAATGATCACAAAGGAAGCCAACTCAGACCTGGAGGAACTCAACAAACTTCTGTTTGCTGACGATCAAGTCATGATCAATGACAACAAAGACATGCTTCAATAGCACACAGACCAGCTCAATACATGCTGTGAAACCTATGGCATGGAAATCAGCGTAAGCAAGACCAAAGCCATGACAGTCAGTAGAACTCCAGAAAAGCTCAAATTCAACATCAATGAGCCCATCTAAAGCGGACGACTGAATTCAAGTACTTAGGCAGTATATTCACGAAGATAGAAAACTGGAAAGAGAAATAGAAACACGCTGTCAAAGAGCAAACGCCGTCAGCTATCAACTTGCCCCACTTCTACGACATCCTAACATCTCTATGAGCACCAGGGCAAAGCTGATCAACGCCATCTTCCTGCCAACTCTCACTTACCAGTGCCAGATGTGGCCCCTGACAAAAGCCCTGGAGCAGAAACTGGTAACGTGTGAGATGAAGTGCTTGAGGAAAGCCGTCATCAAGACCAGGAGAGACAAGATAAGAAACGAGTCATCAGAGACTGGTAGGAGCCACATCCGTCCTACACCATATTGAACAACAACGAACCAAGAGGTTCGGGCACCGCACACGGATGCCGCCAAACCAGCCAGCCTTGCGTGCTTACAACTTGAGGTACTCTGGCACGAGGGCTACAGGTAGACCCAGGCGACGCTGGAGTGATTTTGTGGCAGAAACTCTGAAAGTCCATGGATTGTCCCTCCTCCAAGCTACCCGCCTTGCTGCAGACAGACAGTTATATCTCCCCGCGACGCCACAGAGTACAAGCGGAAGGAAAAAGAAAGAAGAATTGTGATAGGTGTTTATAGATAAAACAGTCATAGGTGTGACATGTAGCCATAGATACAAATTGACATGTTTGATATGAGTTTATTGAAAAGACATTAGTAGGTCTAATCAGTAGAAAAATACAGTTCACATTGTATCATGTTGTCCTATGGCAAATGATCTTAGAAGTGAGCTATTTACCGCAAAAGTTTGTGAGATGTCCTTCCTTCCCTGTTCAGACTGTGTGTCCTTAGATGAGGTACCCATGCCGGAAGACATCATCGACTACATCCGTCTCCATCCTCATTTCTGACGTCACTTCCACTACCCCATAACCAAGGACAACACTGCTTGCTTCCCTCTGAACCACCTGCTTCTGCCTGTGTTTATGACTTTGATAAAACGTGTTCTGATAATGTGTATCATGGTGTGTAATGAAACTGTAAAC
Organism: Rapana venosa; assembly: GCA_028751875.1. Classification (NCBI taxonomy): domain Eukaryota; kingdom Metazoa; phylum Mollusca; class Gastropoda; order Neogastropoda; family Muricidae; genus Rapana; species Rapana venosa. The sequence goes on along the minus strand of CM054151.1, from coordinate 59,788,834 downwards.
ACCCTAACTTCCCCAGTTCTTTCACCAGCTTCTACACCTGACTCTCAATCCAAGCTTTTGTCTGCTTTTCTTCTCTCCACATCTTTACCATTGCCTTCATCCTCTTCCACTGATAGTTATCCTAATTCACCATAGTTATCATCAACCTCTCTACCACTTCTACATCCTTCACAGTGCTTGTTCAACATGCAATTGTTGCCCAGAAGGTAAAGTGATCTCATTTATGATTCATCTCTGAAAGAACAGCTTTGATCTAACATTACCTACAGAAACGGAAAAAACCACACGGCATGAACTGAAATAAAACAATAACACGACCCTCCCGTGGTGGTGGCATTCCATCGTTTATAAAATAACTTGAACCTGCTCTTTCTTTCTGTCATTCTCCTTTTACCTGAATTTTCAGAAGTCTGAACTCATACTCCATCACACCTGGCCACTCTATTACTTTCTGCTGTCTTTCCGTCGACCCCAAAAGCCCGAAGATATAATCTGCATCTTCCATTTCCATCAGAGTTCAGTCACTCCTGGATCACTAAACAACCTCCATCCCAAAGCTCATAATTCTCAGTGACTTTACTTCCATGATAACCAGTCTGTTCTTGATGTCAAAGTCTTTCTGCCTTCTTTGTCCAACCACTCTCTTTCTCTGCTGGTAAACGAAGAACACACTGATCAGGACATTTTAACTGGCTAATTATGATGTTTCCAGATCTGATACATCGTATTATCACTGATGAACTACTTTTGTCATCCAGCTGTTTTTTTTCTCTAAACAGTTGCAAAGGCTAATCAGAAAGATAAAAGTATTCACCCGTCGCACTTTTAAAAGCATAGATTTTCAAACTTTCTCTTTCACAAGCTGCTGAACGCTAATCTCTAATACCTTGACAACATCAAACCTCTTTAATCACATACAATGAGTTCCAAACCTCTTGATGACATGCACTCCACTGACCGCCCTGCCTGATAGGCCATAGTGCTCCATGGTACACCCATGAATCTGGTCGCAAAGCGCAACGCAGGCAACTAGAGCGGCAGTGGCGAAAACCCTAAACGGAAATAATAAGCAGTTCTTCGAAAACAAGTAAACAAAGTCAAATCTTTAACTCGTTCAGAAAAAAACAAAGCATTACTCTTCTCAAGTTCTTGATGCCACGTCATGAAATCTCTTCCCTCACATCTCCTTCTTGGATCTGTGAAGGCAAGCCCTCTGCTTCCATCCAAACACTCTGAACTTCCTTCTATATTTTCTGGATTCTTTTCTGAAAAAGTGATTAACATTCGCTCCAAACTGGATCAGACTCCTTTCCAGCCTGCACTTCCTGATCCCCAATTCTCAGGCACTCCTCTCTTTTTCTTTCATCCAACAAGTGAGAAAGAAATCACGATAATTATGAAAGAAATGACTATAGAATCATGTGATCCTAATCCCATACCTGCTTCTCTTTTCACACAGTGCCTACCACAAGGTATACCCGCTATCACGAAAATATTAAACTCATCTCTTGTTTCAGGAAATGTTCCATCATCTCTCAAAAAGCTATAGTCACACTCTAATCAAAAAGCATACCTGACCATAACATTCTGAAGAATATAGACCTGTTTTCAATCTACCTTTTATTTCTAAAGTCCTTGAAAAAGTAGTTCTCAAACAGCTCAAAAACCAACTCCAACAATTTCTTCCTGAGATTGATGCTATCGCGTCAACCACAGCACTGAAACCATAGTACACACTTTAAACACGTATACTGCTCTGACTCAGGGAAAATCTCCTTTCACTCTACTCGACTTATCAGTAGCCTTCAATACTATAGACCACTCATATCTTCCCTCCCGTCTTCAAAAATCGTTCGTGTTACTGGCACAACCCTCGTCTGGTTTAGTTCGTACCTTACTGACCGACTCCAGACAGTTGCAGTAAACAAGATTCAATCAATACCTGCCAAACTGGAATGCTGAGTCCCATAGGGATCAGTTCTCGGCCCTGTTCTTTTCACTCTTTACACTGCCCACTGTCACATATAATAAACCCTCATCATATCAACCATCATTTTTACGAAACGATTCTCCATTCAAAGCAGTGTTCCCTCCTGAAAATGCTCTCTCTGACAAAATTGCCCATGCTTTGAGATGTTCAAAACTGGATGACACAGAACAAATTACAGCTAAATGCAGATAAACCGAACCATGCTCGTAGGGTCCAAACACAAACTCTTTCATTACAACAGCTTCATAGAACTCGGCAATACATCAGTCACTCTATCTACTGCTGTGAAGTATCTAGGTGTTGTTATCGGAACACACTCTCTATCCACAAATTCATCACCCAGACCTGTCAGTCATGCTACTATCAATTACGGTGTATTAGAGCAATTCGAAAGTACCTGTCCACAGATACAACATCCAAACTCATTCTTTCAGGTCTGGACTATTGCAATTCTCTTTTGGCTGGTCTGCCAGCATCATCTATCCACTCCCTTCAACGTATACAAAACTCCGCAGCTCGACTAGTTCTCGGATAGAAAACATCCGAGAAACATCACCCTCTCTGCGATCTCATGGCTGCCTGGCCATAGACTAAATTTAAGACCAGTACCCTCTGTTACAAATGTCTCCACAAAACTGCACCTCCTACCTCTGTGAATGTCTTAACCTGTAAATCTTCACGTTCCTCCGCTCCGTGAGAACCTTGTGCCTACGAAACCTAGTTCAACCAATCCATCGTTGATCGCCGCTCTTTCTCTAATTTCGGTTCCATCGACATGGAATGATGTCCCTCTTCTCTTCGCCAGAAACCCAGTTATGGCACTTTTAAATCCCTCTCAAGACATATTTATTTCAAACTAAATTTCCCCCTCTATTTCATATCAGAACTTTTCCCATCTCCACTACCATGTTCTATCCCTGCTAACGTATACGACCTTTTGTGAGGTGCTTTGAAAAACATTTGACTTTTGACATTTTATTTCATAGATTTTGTCTGCAGTGCACCATGTTTGTAATATCTGTTTGTTTAAACTATTGATTATTTATGATCGATTGCATGACTGTGTAAGATTAGGTTGAATGCATGCGCTTTGGTTTGTCTTTGCAAGATATAGGGTTATATAAGTTCCATTTATTATTATTTATTATTATTATTATTATTATTATTATTATTATTATTATGTCGACTACTAATGAATGCATTGGCAAGCGACTGGCAATAATTATATTTGGATGGAAGCGCAAGAAGTGGAGGAATTATAAATGTTGTATGTTGTTAGTGTGTCGTTCTTTTTACTCCAAAAGTTTCCCAAGCAATATGTTTTGGAATGTTCACTGTAATCACACCACCCCTTCATGAGAGGCTATGATTAAAACTTTTACATCTCTCTCTCTCTCTCTCTCTCTCTCTCTCTCTCTCTCTCTCTCTCTCTCTCTCTCTCTCTCTCTCTCTCTCTCTCTCTCTCTCCTCTTGGTATGAGCAGAAGAGAAGAAATTGAAACATTAAAGAAGAGGAGACTGATTGTGGCGTTACCTGGCCGTTTGCAGAAATATTAACGGCGGATATATTGGCTTTCTTTGTGAATTGTCAACCTGTTGCTGTGAATCTAGCCGAGAGAAAGGAGTTAATTTCCGTTGGATCGGGACAGAAAAGGATCTAGATGGGCTTGTTTCTCACGTTTTACTGCCTCATCCTCAGTAGTAGTATTAGCCGAGTGTTCCGATGTTTCTCCTCTCTTTTTGAGCTGTGGCCCCATTCGTCCTGTGCGTTTCCCAGGGCCAGAAGTCCTTAAGGAGTTTGACTGTAGTCGGCTGACGAAAGACCATTAGCCAGAGGAGCCCTGCACTTATGCTGAGTCCCTTTGCTGATGTTCACATGTGCCTCTTGTGAGCAAAGACAATTTCTGGATGGCACTGCCTATCAAAGCCTCTACTGACAGCACTACCTTGGGTCATGGGGTCGCACTGAGCAAGACACCCATCCCAGGGGGTGGACACCTCGATGTCCCCCACCCACCCTCTCCTAGGAATGGTCTACCCAGAAGCTTCGACAGGGCTCATAGCAAGCAAGGGAGCAGCTGGAAAACAAACACTGAGGTCACCACCAAACTGCAGACAGCATCCACCGAATGGAGACAATGTTCTGGTCTGTACCCAGTCTTACCAGCAGTATCTACCTATCTATCTATCTATCTATCTATCTATCTATCTATCTATCTATCTATCTATCTATCTATCTATCTAATCTATCTATCTATCTATCTATCTATCTATCTATCTCTATATCTCTCTATCTATCTATCTCTCTATCTATCTATCTATCTATCTACCTCTCTCTCTCTCTCTCTCTCTCTCTCTCTCTATATATATATATATATATATATATATATATATATATTTATAAAATATCTTAGTCACCTGAGTAGGAGCTAGCTGGAGTCAGCAGTACTCACGGGAATCTGAATGGACTCGGTGATCTAGAGG
>CM054151.1:59766861-59779361 GCA_028751875.1 Rapana venosa | reverse complement strand
GTTTCCAGTGCCAGATGAATGGGCACATGATATACCATTGGGTGCAGATGTATGGGCACATGATGTACCATTGGGTGCAGATGTATGGGTACATGATGTACCATTGGGTGCAGATGTATGGGTACATAATGCACTATTGGGAGCATTTGTTCCCAGTAACGGTAGCCTTACACTCTTGCTTGTTGCCTATTTTCTGTTTGCCTGCTGTAAGGTAGCACTGAGCGGAGAACCCAGGACCTGACTCCATGGAAGAGAAGATGAAAGATTTCCTAAATAAGCTGGGGGGCAGATTGACTGAACGGTTTTCTTCTCTAGAGAAATCCCGGCAGGGACAGATCTCTTACTAGCAGCACAGGGACATGGCGAGAGTCTGAGAAAGAAGAGAGCCAGTGTGGTATGCAAGGAACTATCACACAGCTGTGCCTTGATGTGACAGAAATAGGCAAGTCTGTGAAAGAAAGCAGTGTAGCACATGAAAGTGTCCAGACAGAGCAGCAAGAGTTGCAGGAGACAATCTGCATGCTGCACGATGAAATAGACTGTCTGGAGAGCTTTTCCAAAAGAAACAATATGAAAATATTTTGAATTCCTGAGGCTGATGGGATGAAGATGGTGAGGCTTGTGCAGATGCTGTGCCCACTATACTGCAGACCCACACCCCTGACCAGGCATGGGCTGATGACGTCATTGAAGGTGTGCATGGTTTGGGAAAACCGGCACCTCGCGGGCTCCTAACACCACGACCTGAAGGTGATATGTCAAAGGTGAAAGACCTGGTGCATGTCATGACTGACCATGCTGCACGCTCACAGACAAGGGAGAGGCGACTGACAGGACTCGGCCCCAGACAGTCTGCACGGGAGCTGGGGGAGAGGGGGAAGACTGGCTATTTCCTCAATGAACAATGAACAATGAACAAATTGTATTATTAATAATAATAATAATAACAATAATAATAATAATAAATGGAATTTATATAGCGCTGTATCTTGCACAGACAAATCAAAGCGCTTACGCTCAACTCATTCTTACACAGCCATGCAACCAGTAGCAAGTAATAGATTCTAACAAGTCCAAATGCACACACACACACACACACACACACACACACACACACACACACACACACACACACACACACACACACACACACACACACACACAACAAACACACGTTATCCACTTTGGCAAGGTGATGGAATTTTTGGCTGTTGAAAAGCAGGGACAGCTATGAAATGAAACTGGAGAGGAAATTCTTAGGTTTGAAACAAATATGTCTTGAGGCCGGATTTAAAAGTGTCATAAAAAGGTCTTTAGCGAAGAGAGATAGGGAGGCCATTCCAAATCGATGGACCAGAAACAGAGAAAGAGCGACGGCCAACAGTGGACTGGTTGAATCTAGGTGTTTCTAAGCACAAGGAATCTGCAGCAGAGCGGAGGGAACGAGAAGGGGTGTACAGGTGAAGACATTCACAGAGGTAGGAGGGTGCTGTTTTGTGGAGACATTTGTAACAGAGAGTACTGATCTTATAGTTTATTCTTTGTGGCACAGGCAGCCAGTGGAGAGATCGCAGGAGAGGGGTAATGTGCTCAGATTTTTTCTTTTTGAAGACTAGTCGAGCTGCGGAGTTTTGAATACGTTGAAGGGAGTCGATAGATGATGCTGGCAGACCAGACAAAAGAGAATTGCAATAGTCCAGACGTGAAAGAATGAGAGATGCCACGAGTTTATACAGGGTTATAGAATAAGCATAACAATAGCTTTTTTACATCCAGCCCTCTGCGAACAAAAAAAAAAGAAAGTAATTAACGTGCAATACATAGCATGAAGAATGATATAAAGAAAGAAAAAGTACATACATTGATGATGCACTTTCCATGCAAATTCACCCCAACGTGATTTCATACATGAACAAAATATTGAAAGTAAACATAAACAGGAACAAGCCAAGCAAGGATAGGCACGGCTAATTAATTTAATAATGCATACACATGATTATATATATATATATATATATATATATATATATAATATATATATATATATATATATATATAGATAGATAGATAGATAGATAGATAGATAGATAGATAGATAGATAGATATAAAGACAAAATGATGAAGTTCAAAGAAAAGTTATTTCAATAATTTAAATGGAAAATAGAAGAAAAGGAAGCAAACAAAGAAAGAGAGAAAGAGAGAAGAGAGGAGAGAGAGAGAGAGAGAGAGGAGAGAGAGAGACAGACAGACAGACAGACAAATAGACAGACAGACAGACAAAAAGACAAAAAGACAAAAAGACAGACAGACAGACAGCAGACAGGCAGACAGACAGACAGACAGGCAAAGACAGACAGACAGACAGGCAGGCAGATAGACAGACAGACAGACGGACAGGCAGACAGGCAGAGAGACAGGCAGACAGACAGACAGAAAGGCAGACAGACAGAGAGAGAGAAACAGAGACAGAGATATAGGGAGAGACGGACAGACAGACAGACTGACGGAGAGAGAGAGAATAACAAACAGAGAGAGAGAGGGAGAGATAGATAGATAGATAGAGAGATAGATAGACAGACAGACAGGCAGACAGACAAACAGACAGGCAGACAGACAGACTGACAGAAACAGAGAGAGTGAGAGAGAGATATAGAGATAGAGAGAGAGAGAGAGAGAGAGAGAGAAGAGGAGAGAGAGAGAGAGAGAGAGAGAGAGAGAGAGAGAGAGAGAGAATGGATGGCAAGAAATCAAGACAAGGCAAGGCAAGGCACATTATATTCTGTTTCATTATGGCCATAGGAATTAATATCTTCGTGAATCCTGCTTACCATCTGACCTTGGAGCAACAACAAAACAAAACAAAATCCCCCACTCAAATACACACTCACAGCTTCCAAAAAACGATGTGAAGAATACTTGCATCAAAAATACAAATCATACAATTTCCACAAAAAATCACAATCACAACCACAAGGCGAAAAAAATCTATGACAATAAATGTATAGAAAGAGAGAGAGAGAGAGCGAGCGAGCGAGAGGGAGAGAGAGGGAGAGAAAGAGCTCTGCTTGCATCCACTTCATTCATTTTTCTCCCATGGACACATAAAGCGCGCACACATACGGGGACATACGTTCGCCATCACCTACGCACAATTCACGAGCACGCCACTTGGACACATACTCTCACATGCTTATATGAAAAATAATGATAATGGCGGCGTTGCTCCTGTGGCGACGCGCTCTCCCCTGGGAAGAGCAGCCCGAAACACACGCAGAGAAACTTGCCGCGACCCCAAGCGGCATACAATACAATATAATTATAATAATTATTCGTACATAATACATATCATACTCATACATATACTAACACATATACATTACACATTCGCACACGTGCACGCTCGCGCTTGCCGGCTTCCCAACACACGCACACACACACGAACTCACACAAATACACACACACACACACACACACACACACACACACACACACACACACACACACACACACACACACACACACACACACACTCAGTATATGTACAAATGCAAAGAAAGTTATTACTCAACAATGCCGTGAAAACTTTCATAATATACGTTACTTTTTCATATGCAATGTTTTGTCATATAACGCTCATTGCATCAAAAAGGTGATTTTTTAAAGAGCTTCTAAAGGAGTTATGGCTAGAAATCTCTTTAAGAGATGATGGAAGCTGATTCCACAAGGAACCATCACTGTAGAGAAAGCTTGTTTTAACAATATCAACTCTTGGGAGAGGCACTGCTATTTTGAAATGATAAATGTAAAGGAGGTAAAGAAGTCCCATAACCTATAAGGTCGTAGGGGAGCAAGGCGTCAGAGACCTCACTTCTCTAGGGCCAGCATATTGAGGGCGGCGCCCATCTCCTCTCCCTCGCTGCTTTACCTTCCCTGACCCTAAAGAGGGCAGGTACCCATTTACAGCTTGGTGAACTGGGGGAGCTGTACTGAAGCCAAGGCGCACAAACAGTCACCCATCCAACTGGTAACCACGCTCGACGCTGCTTAACTTGGCTGGGGGAAAGCGAGTGCTCCGACCACTGAGCTATCCCGTCCCCGAAATGATGCCTGTTGTTATTTATGTGGAAACAATCTGAAATGGAAGGAGGTGCCGCTCCATTAATTACCTTATGCATCAACAGTGCCTTGTTGTAGCAGCATCTCTGCTTTAATGGTAAAATACCCAATGTTTTATAATCATTTATGGTCAATGAACTTGACTTAAGAAGAACTAATTTTAGAGCACGCTTGTGTAGCCTCAATAAAGGTTTTAGAGCATTTGCACTTGCAGAATCCCACAATGTAGAGGCAAAGTCCATAATCGACTGAATGTGTGCTTGAAAAAACAGTTTACGGGCATGAATGTTTAAAATGTGTTTAATATTTGATAGCTGGAAAACTCTTTGAGAGATTCGTTTGCAAATATGAGAAATGTGGTCAGTCCATAACAGGTTATTGTCAATAATGATACCCAGTACACGATGCGATTTGACTATTTCCACACTTTGTCCGGCAACTGAAATAGAAAACAAATTTGTTAATACAGTTTGTCGTTTCTGTCTAGTAGTTAAACACATGCATTTTATTTTTTGTGTATTTAGGCACAAATGATTGAGTTTTGTCCAACGAACTAATTTGTCAATACTATTTTGGAGGTTAGTTTTGGAGGTTAGTCCTCAGAGGCAAGCTGCATGTGACACATCCTGACGTCCACACTACTCCACATGACACAACATGGAATTGAGCAACACGCCAGAGGGGTGGTGTGGGAATCCCCAGGGTTTCGTATGATGTCACAGCAAGCCCATCCACCCCTTTGTTTGCAGGGGCCTGACACGGGCATGCAGCAGCCAAGAACAGGGGCAGCAGATTCAGTCAGCAGCAGTCCAGTCAGTCAGACACAGGGCCAGGAAGAAAAAGAGGCTTCCTTCAGGCAGGGCAATGAGAAGAAATAGGGTGTGGCCAAGGCTGAGGGCAAAGTTCAAACACATACAGTGACAAGGCTGCACACTCCCAGGCACAAACAAATACACAGGATGGTCCCATTGGTGTAAATAAAGATGGTTTGCTTTCTTTTCTATCATGGTATGTTGGTGGACTAACTACAAAGTTATCAGATGCAGATTGTGGAAATTGTGTAATCTCTTTTGATATAGTTTGTCCTGTTTAAATATTTACTGTTGCTGATTTTGAGTTGATCTACAGTTCTGTAACTTTATGTTGTTCACTGCCCAGAAGTTATGCTGCCTAAATTGGGTGGTTGATGAGGAGGGACTGTGTTATTGATCGGGAACTCGTTAAGTCAGTTTGCTAAAGTTAATGAAACAGACTCCAAAAATATTGTTTGTGTTAAAAAAACATTTTGTTGCGAAGAACGATAGTTTGTTTGTAGGGATTTGCAATCATCCTGTCAAACAGTGTATTACAGAAATCGAACTATTGATAATAACCTTGAAATGCTCAAGCAGTTTCTTCTTAAATCATATGATCTGGTGGAGGTTGTGCATGTTGTCAATGCAGCGGACATGAACGCTAGAAGTTGAGATTATAGTTATGGAAGAAGCAAATGAAGCTGAGATGTTTGAACATAGTGATTTTGTTCTGTTTGCTAGAAGTTCTAAAGATAGTGTTACAAATGGTTTTTTGAATTGTTAATTTTGAACTGTGATCTACTGTTCGGTTAACCCCTTTATATGGTCTTTGTGCTGGGGACAACGACAGTCACTTCACCTTTCCTTCTGAACCGGGAAACAGATATTTGATTGTTTATATGTTCCATTGAACTGTTGGTTTGTGTGAAAGATTTATGTATTGCAAACCATACTGAATCAGACCTTTTACCTGTTATATTGCACTTAAAATGTGCACATGATGATCAATTGGATGAGGAAAGGAAAAAAATGTCTTACCAGAAACCTTAAATGGAATGCTGAAAAAATATAGTTATTTTTTGGAATTTCTAACATTAGAGGAAGCCACAAATATGTTGGCAGATGCTACTTATCTTGTTGACCATAATGTAGGAGCTGCTGTTGACAAATGTACAACCCTACTGCAGAAGGCAGGGGAGTGCATGCAATACAGGGTTAACTTGGGAGCACGTGCAAGGAAAACAAAGCACTGGTTTGTCTGGAGTGAGTACCTGCAGACAAAGCGCGCAGCAGGCAGAGCGCTCAATAAGTCCACTCTGTGGAAGGCAAGGAGGACCAAGAGTCGTATGCGTAGAAGAGGTCCCGGTATCAGAATTGTGTAAAGGGGAAGAAAAAGAGTTACGGTAAAGCTGTTATAGATACTTTGACTCAAAGTAAAGGGGATAGTGGCCAATTTTGGTCAACAATACACACAGTTAGGAGAAGGAAGATTACTTTACCACCTGTTTCAATCGACAGATAGAAAACATAATTTGGAAACATTCTTACTGTAGATCACATTGAAAATGATAGTGGAGATGGACATTTAGAGGAGGAAGAGGTTTATGTTTCTGATCTGAATTTTTAATGTTCTTTGGGCGTGAAGCAGGGCTGTTTGCTGTCTCTTCTGATGTTTCCATTATTCATCACTGAGATAGCGGAAGAAGTGTCACAAAAAGGTACTCAAGACTCAAGACTCAAGAGAAGAGAGAGAGAGAGAGAGAGGAGAGAGAGAGAGAGGAGAGAGAGAGAGTGTGTGTGTGTGTGTGTGTGTGTGTGTGTGTGTGTGTGTGTGTGTGTGTGTGTGTGTGTGTGTGTGTGTGTGTTGTGTGTGTGTGCATGCATAGTATTATATAAAGTACCAGGCAACGAATAAGTGTGAGCTGTGATGGGTGGAGGGGAAATAGTGTTAAAACTTGTTTTAATCAAAATGTTTTTGTCATGTTCTTTTTTTTAATGTAAAGCTACTCGTGATATTTGTATTGATTGTGGTGATGATGTGTTTCATGAGATGTGTTTGAATTATTGTTGTGTTGTGGTTTTGCTTTGCTACTCTTAACCTTTACTGGTGTGTGCATGAGCGCGCGTATGTTGTGTTTGTGTGTGTGTGGATGGGTGTGTGTGTGTGTGTGTGTGTGTGGATGGGTGGGTGCAGGTGTGTGTGTGTGTGTGTGTGTGTGTGTGTGTGTGTGTGTGTGTGTGTGTGTGTGTGTGTGTTGTGTGACGTAGATTGTTGTCGGCTTTTAAAAAACTGTGTTATTTCTTAATCTGTATTGTTTAATAATGCATGCTGTGTAATTATAATTTTAAAATGCCACTCAAAATTTCTCTAGTTGAGACATTAAAGTATTCTTCAGTCTTGATCCCCAAATCTCAAACACTACAATATATGGAGAAACAGGACATTATCCATTGTATATTGCTGTACAATAGATTGTTAGGTAGTTATTCATTTATTTTATATCGAGGATAATGGAATTAGCACTTATAAGTTTTTCACATCCAGTCCCCTGTGTATGCGGTTTTGTAAATTTTGTCATATGTTCCCACCGGCGCACAATGGCCTACTCTTTCGAAAAGCGGAACAGGATTTAACGTGTAGCAAGATGTTCTGCTTGCGTTCGCAGTTGGGGCCTCGGTTTATAGTCTCATCCGAAGGACGTTTGGGGAGAGTGGAGTCTGCATTAATGTTAACTTCAGGGGGGAAATTCCCTTGAATGGATTTGAACCCGGGTCATCAGATTGCGAATGCAATGTTCTAACCACTAGGCTATCCCGCCCCCTGTTACATACTGGTTTAAGCTTCAAAATATGCTTCTGTACAAGTTTCCAAAACAGGCTTATTTGATGACTGTAAACAAACTGCCGGAACTCACCGGACATGTAGATTTCAATAACTGGTCGTACTGTGTTAACAGATGTCTTGAGCTTTTCCGTTTCTCTGAAGTGTGGATAAATGGTGGTGTGGGAAATAAACAAGCGTTTCTAAAAGAAATAAAACAGCGAATGATTGATTGTTTTCATCAAGACTGGCATAAAAAAACTGACACAGAGTGGCAGATTTGAAACATCAAGGTCTTTTGACTTACTGTTGCAGTCTGAAAAATATCTTACTGCTATCACGATTGGTAAATCCAGGTATGTTCTGGCTAAATTTTGACATGGAACTGATCATTTAAATGAAAATAACAGATAAAATAAAAAATCTAGAAAGAACCAATTTTGTGACTAAACCGAAACTGAAAGCGAAAATGAAGGTGGCAGGATGGTTAAGACGTTTGCCTGCCAACAAGTAAACCGTGAGGTTCTGGGTTCAATTCCCAGTCTCGCCCTTTCTTCCCAGTTTGACAAAAAAATCGAACTGAATGTCAAAGTCCTTCAGATGAGGCTATAACTGAGGCCCCATGTGCGAATGCATGCAGAACATCTTGCGCACACGTTAAATCCTGTTCCGCAGTTCAAAAGAGTAGGCCATTGTGTGCCGGTGGGAAGAGATGACAAAATTTAAAAATCAGCATACATACGCATAAATTATTTTTTAAATGTCATCTGAGCGCTTTGATTTGTTGCTTTACAAGATTCAGCACTATATAAAGTCCATACATTATTATTATTATTATTATTATTATTATTATTATTATTATTATTATTATTATTATTATTACTACTATTATTATTATGAAATCCATTTTCTATTTGAATGCACAAAATTTGCAGACTTGCGAGAGAAATATCTGACAAAGGACTTCACAAATGCAAATAAACAATCTCTTCAAACTATTCTGAATAGTGAAAATGCCTCTCAGTTAAGACATTTGGGTATGTATATATGTTATGCTCTGAAATCCTGAGAACTTTGTTAGGTAGAACTGGTGTACAAAAAGTTGAATTAGTTCATGGGTTTTTTTGAAATCACTGTTTATTATGCTAACATTATCTATGTTTTTTGTATTGTTATGTTTGAAGTTTGTTTTGTCAAAATGAATACCCCCTTATATACAGGCCGGGGGCCTTACAATTAAAATCCTGAGATCCTGAGTTTTCTCTCTCTCTTCCTAACATACAAACGCGCACACACACATGCATATATGCAAAAATACGCGTACATGCACACACACAAACACACACATGCGCAAACATGCACGCATGCACACAACACACACACACACACACACACACACACACAGTTCAGAGCACAAAGAAACAAAGCAGCTCCACCAACACGCAGATCAACACGTGATTACTTTCAACAGTCCTTAATTACAACTACCAAATCTCGCCAAGTGTGGAAAACGATTAGTACATTCAGTAATAAACCTATATCAAAAATTCAACAAACAGTTAAAAACATATCAGCTGAAGCATTGAACATCCACTTCTCAAAGATCCCTACTAAAGTAATATCATATGACAAATCAAGAGAAAACGATCTCCATTACTTCGAACGGGATATGGAATCAACAGAAATAAAATTCCCATTTAAACTACTGCAAATGACAATCACAGACGTGTGGAAAGTCTATCTCTTAAAAAAAAATGTTCCAGAACAGGTGTTTAGACAATCTAGATGGAAGAGTAATTAAACCTTGTTGTCAAGTTATAGCTGGAACACTGACATATTTGTATAACTTGTGCATAGAGAAAAACAACCTTCCTGTCATATTTATAAGTGCACAAATTTTACCAGTCCACAAATTAGGTGAGTGTGCTTGTCTTTGAAATTACACAACAATTTTGAATTCTGTCTGTTTTATCTAAACCCATTGGAAAACATATCCAAAAGTCTGTATATTCCTACTTTGAAAAGAGCAATCTTATACATGATCAGTCAGGTTTTCGTAAAAACTATTCCTGTCACATGGCTCTTAACTTACGGACAGTCTCCTACACAATATAAATGAACAAAAATGTACACATCTTCTTTTCCTTGACTTTGAAAAAAGCATTCGATGTAATCATTCACTCCCTGTTATTGTGTAAACTTCACTTGTATAAACTAACACCAGAAATAATAATCTTTTGAGACGATTTTTGTCATATAGACAGCAGCTAGAAACTACAAACAAATCCATCAGAATTAGTACCTATTAAACCTGGAGTACCACAAGGGTCAACATTGGGTCCACCTTTATTTTCAGTCTATGTAAATGATTTGCCCCAATTTCTGTAGCTGTGAAATGTTTGCTGATGATCGTCTATTGGAGTGAATGTGACCCCCACAGAGTAACACTCAATCTTCAAAATAGCATCGACAGATTGGTTACTTGGATTCAGCTGAACCATTATGTCCTTAAATGCACAACATATTAAGTGTAGGTACTTACTAGCAAGACAAAAGAGACAAAAAATGAAAATTAAATTCCAATCTCTGTTGATAAATAAAAGAGTAAGTGAAGAAGTTGACTCCCACAGAATTCTGGGTGTAATTATTGACAAACATCTTACTTGGACTGAACACGTGATGGCACTGGGAAAACCTCTCACTTACAAGCTAATTCAATTATCAAAAATAAAACTATTTCTGAATAGCCACTCATGAAAACTCTTTTTTGCAGCCATATTTTGCCTATAGTTAGCTATGCTTCATCTTTTAGGGACAGCTTTAGTGAAACAAATTTGAAATTGATTCATTGATTATATAAAAGAGCATTGAAACTTGTTCTATTAAAATCAAGCTCCCTAACCATCAAAGATTATTAGCAAACGAATATTCTAACCTTCTAAAACAGCCTTTATCTAAACAACGCTCTATGTGTACAGAAAATTGCTAATGGAAATGTCCCTCCAAAGATTAACAACAGCTTCAAGATCAATGAGCACAGACATAATCATCAACTAACATTTCCAAGACCCGAAACGATCTTTACAAAACAAACTCCTAATATTCAGGTAGTGATTTATGGAACAAGTTCCCAACATGTTTAAAATGTATCCCCAAAAAATCAGTTCAAGTCACAGCAGTTAAAATTCATAAAATGCACAAATGCCTAGAAATTGACTTACAAGCCAAATCAACCATGCTTAAATTAAATTTATCAGGACTTTCTGCCTCCCTTAAATATATTTTCAGGTATGTTTTACTATGACTGGAAACATTACACAGTCACCCACTGCTATATTTGTGGAGGGAGGGGGGTGGGTGGGAGAAAGAGACACTTTTATTAAGCGCAAAAGTGAGAGTAATCTATATAAGCACATGTATAATTTGCATTTTTTTAAAGCCCCACAGAAGGAGAAAACCAAATGGTAGGCCTGATAACTAGATATTGTGATCTCGATCTCTCTCTCTCTCTCTCTCTCTCTCTCTCTCTCTCTCTCTCTCTCTCTCTTCTCTCTCTTCTCTCTCGCTCTCAAATTTTTAAGAGTCAAAAGAACTTCTTCTGCACATGTTACTTAGAGCCACTGATCCTATCCACAGATACACTTGTGTTTCATGCAAGCAATAGGCGGAAGAAAATACTTTAAGTCTACAAGGTAATCAATCCTATGATGTACATCTGTTAAACCACGTAAACATTTTCACCTTTGTTTATATCGCGTATTATCAAGAATTCGTGGCATAACATGATCATGATTTTCTGTATCTCCCCCTTTTATACTAATGTCTATGACTGATCATTTCAGTATATGTGAAATGAAAACTGTGATTTGACAACCATCCTTAAAATTTGAACCGTAGTAGGTATGAGATGTATGTGATTTTCATGTAACCAATGATTGTAGAATATAGATAGGTGCTGCTAGATAAGATATTTTCCTATTTTCTTTTCTATATTGTATTGTGGCCTAAGGCCAATGTGCAATTAAATCATTTCAGAGTTTCAGAGAGAGTTTCTCACTCTCTCTCTCAAACACTTTTTTGAAAAACTGCTACGATTTGATATACTCAATATGGATGATTTTTCTTAAGATAGCATCTTCTCTCTATGATTGGGTTATGGTTGATTTAAGGTTTAAAATCATGTAATTTTCTTCTGTATTCAGTCATAAGTTGTTACTGACATCATCTTTTTGTATGAGTTCGCTATCTATATTTGTGTGTATTTCTTCTTTAATCAGTCATAAATCATTATTTGTTTGTGCATTTGTTTTGCCAGTGATATGAATGAACTCACTGTTCCATCCTGAGCCCAACAAATGTATTGTGGTCCAAGGCCAATGTACATTAAATCATTTCAGAGTTCAGAGTTCAGAGTTCTCTCTCTCTCTCTCTCTCTCTCTCTCTCTCTCTCTCTCTCTCTCTCTCTCTCTCTCTCTCTCTCTCTCTCACACACACACACACACACACAACACACACACACACACACACACACACACACACACACACACACACACACACACACACACACATCTTTTTGACCCAATACAAACTGGAGCTCTGGACTTAAGTGATCAGCTTAATCATCCTATCTCTGAGAAAGAAGTTGCTGATGCCATACCACTGTTAAAACAGGCAAGGCATGGGGTGTGGATAACATATTGGCAGAAATGTTGAAGTCAGTGGACAATCTTGCTATACAGCTGTTAACCAAATTGTTTTACATCTTGTT
>CM054151.1:59744361-59761861 GCA_028751875.1 Rapana venosa | reverse complement strand
TGATGTTTGATTATTTACAGATACAAGCTGCTGCCTATTAGACAGAAAATTTTCTAGTAGTTGGATAACTTCAGGTGGCAGTATGTACAATTCTAATTTGCGCAAAAACAAATGGTGGATCACAACAAATGCTTTTTCAAAGTCAACAAAAAGGAGGCCAGTAAACTTGTTGTCAGTTATATTGTTTAAGAGACTGTCAGTGAGGTGAGTTAGAGCAGTGTGACAAGAATAGTTTTTTACGAAACCCTGATTGATCCTCTGCATTAGATTGTTGTTTATAAAGTAAGAATTTAGGGATGTTTGTATGTGTTTTTCAATGGGTTTAGATAATACAGAGAAAATTGAAATTGGCCTGTAATTCGAAGAAGAAGAACAGTTGTCTGATTTATGGACTGGTATAACTTTTTCCTTTTCAAACTTGAGAGGAAAACATCTTTTCTCAATACACAAGTTGTATAGATATGTCAGTGTTTCAAGGATATCCGGACTAGAGGGTTTTATAATCCGCCCATCTAACTTGTCTAGATCAGGTGTTCTAGAATTCGTTTGCATTTTGATGCTTTCTAATACGTCAAAGATTGTCATCGGCTGGAGATTAAATGAAAATGTAATATGTTTTGAGTTAATATATTCTTCTAGGTAAAGAAGATCATTTTAGCTTGACTTGTCACATGTTATAACTTTATTTGCTACATTTGGAAAATGGCTGTTTAATTCATCAGCTGATATGTACTTCATAAACTGCTGACTTTTTGAAACATGTTTATTACATAATGTATTGATGGCTTTCCAAATCTGGCGAGAGTCACTAATGGTAATTAACAAATGTTGAAAGTAATCACTCTTTGATCTGCGATTAATGCAATTCACTGTATTCCTTTGTATCCTAAATTGTTCATTTGTACCATGGGTTTTCAGATGATTTCTTAAGTTTATCACAGATTCTATGTCTTTTGTTATCCATGGAGGGTTGTTTTTTCTGTAACTTTTTTTGGTATAAAGGGAGCATGTTTGTCATACACTGAGATAAATGTGTTAACCCAAAATTCAGCAGCTTCATTGGGGTCTCTGATTTGGTATACATCATGTAATGGTAAATTCATCAGGTCTAAAAGAAAATTATCCTCACAGAAGTGTTTGAACCTTGAGTAATATATAGTTTTATGTCCAACTTAAGGAATTTTTATGCGACGTTTAAACCAAGTACAGCAGACAGGATTATGATCGCTGCATCCACATGACGGAGCACACACTTCAGTTATGTGTTGTTTTGCGTTAGTGTGTATATGATCAATTAAACTTATTGAGTTATCTGTTATACATGCTGGTTTATCCATTAGTTCTTCCAGACCAAGCATCATATAGTTATGATTCCATTTCGGTTTAGTTTGAGTAAGTCTATGTTACAATCTCCAAGAATAATTGTTTCATAGTTTAAAAATGCAACTTCATCCATTAGAGAATTGAATCTATCAAACTAGTCAGTGGTTTCTGACGAATTTCTGTATATGAATCCTATCAAAAGTGGACCACGGTGCTTTAATATATATATGGATTGAGAGCTAGATAGCAAGATAGATAGATTGATAGATAGATAGATTGATAGATAGACAGATAAACCGATGGATAGATGGTTAGATAGATAGATAGATAGAATAGATAGATGGATAGATAGATAGATCAATACATAGATGGATAAATAGATAGATGGATACCTAGCTAGCTAGATAGATAGATACAAAGATAGATAGATAGGTAGGTAGATAGTTGGATAAATGGAAAGATAGATACATGGATAGATAGATCTATAGATATAGATAGATGGATAGATGGATAGTTAGATAGATAGATAGATATATGAATAGATAGATAGATAGATAGATGGATAGATAAATAGATAAATAGATATATAGATAGATAGATGATAGATAGATAGATAGATAGATAGATAGATCGATAGACAGATAGATAGATAGATAGATATATAGATATCGATGTGTGTGTGTGTCTGTGTGTGTGTGCGTGTGTGTCTGTGTGTGTCTGTTTTTGGGGTGTTTTTTTTTTTTTTTTTGTCTTCCGCTTATACTCGGAGGTGTCGCGGGGAGATATAGCTGTCTGTCGGCAGCGAGGCGTGTAGCCTGGAGGAGGGACATGCCGTGGGCTTTTAGGGTGTCGTCCACGGAATCACTCCATCTTCTTCTTGGTCGTCCTTTGGCTTTCCATCCTGAGTGCCGGGTGTTGTAGGCCCGAAGAGCTGGCTGGTTGTGAGACATCCGTGTCAGGTGTCCGAACCACTTGATCCTCTGCTGGTCGATGTGTTGTAGGACTGGTGTTGCACCTACCATGTCTCTGATGACTTCGTTTCTGATTTTGTCTCTTTGGGTCTTGTTGACTGCTCTTCTTAGGCATTTTATTTCACACGTGACTAGTTTACTTCTGAGGGCCTTTGTGAGGGGCCATGTCTGACACTGGTACGTGAGTGTTGGCAGGAAGATGGTGTTAATCAGTTTTGTCTTTGTGTCCATGGGGATGCTGGGATGTTTCAGGAAAGGGGCGAGCTGGTAACTGACCGCATTAGCCTTCTGACATCTTGTTTCAAATTCACGGTCTAATCTTCCGTTCTCTGCAAATACACTGCCCAGATCTTTAAATTCGCTGACTTGATTTAACTGGGATCCATTCATATTGATGTCCAGAGTGTATGGTCTCCTGCTGACTGTCATGACCTCGGTCTTACTGACACTGATTTTCATGTCATAGGCCTGGCAGGTGCTGTTGAGTTGATCTCTGTGCTCCTGGAGCTGTGCCTTCTTGCTATGTATTATTGCCTGGTCATCAGCAACAGAAACATGGTTAAAACAACAAGGCCATGAACCTATGATAAAACAGCTAACACCACCTGGCTATAAGACTCTTTCCTTCTCCCGACTCTCCCGTGGAGGTGGCATCGCTGTCGTTTACAAGGACACGCTGCATCCGGCTCTTTCTTTCTGCCACTCCCTCCCTTTCTCACCGGAATCTTTTGAAGTCTGTGAACTCAACCTCAACCTACCCGGCCATTCTGTCACTTTCTGCTGCCTTTACCGCCCACCTCCCAGCCCTAAAAACAATCTGACATCTTCCCTTTTTCATCAAGAATTCCAATCTCTCCTTGATCACTACAGCCTCTCTCCGAAGAAACTTATCATTCTTGGCGACTTTAACTTCCACTTTGACAATCAGTCTTCTCCTGATGTCAAGCGTCTTTCTCTTTATTTGTCTAACCACTCTCTGTCCCAGCTGGTAAATGAAGCTACACACAGATCGGGTCATATTTTAGATTGGCTCATCACTGATGTTTCACTAGATCTCATCAGGTCTGTATCCGTCACTAATGAACTGCTTTCTGACCATTCTGCCATTCTTTCCTTTCTCAACATTGCAAGGCCTATTAAAAAGAAAAAGTGCATCACCCGACGCAATCTCAGGGCCATAGATATCCAAACTTTCTCTACCCAAGCTGCTGAACGCCTATCACTAATCCCTGACCACACTGACCCGTCTAAACACTACAACACTGTTCTTGGCCAACTGCTCGACGAGACGCGCCTCCCACCGACCTCATTCTTCCTGATAGGCCCTGCGCCCCATGGTACACCCATGATATCCTGGTCGCAAAACGCAAACGCCGACAACTCGAGTGACAATGGCGAAAAACAAAAACTGAAATAAATAAACAACTCTTTCGAAAACAAATCAACAAAGTCAAAACCTTAATCCATTCAGCAAAGACAAAGTATTACTCTGCTCAAGTTCTTGATGCTACGTCCATGAAATCTCTCTTTTCCCTCACCTCAACTCTTCTGGGATCCGCAAAGGCAACCCCTCTACCCACTGTTCACAGCCCTTCGAACTTCCTGCTATATTTTCTTCATTCTTTTCTGACAAAGTCCGCAACATTCGCTCCAGACTGGATCAGACTTCTTTCCAACCCGCACCTCATGATCCCCAATTCACTGGCATTCCTCTCCTTTTCTTTCATCCAACAAGTGAGAATAAAATCAAGACAATTCTGAAAGAAATGACAATAAAATCATGTGATCTTGATCCTATACCTGCTTCTCTTCTCACTCAGTGCATTCCACAGCTCATACCCACTATCACGAAAATAGTAAACTCATCTCTTCTCTCAGGAATTTTTCCATCAGCTCTCAAAACTGCTATAGTTACACCTCTACTCAAAAAGCACGACCTCGAGCCTAACATTCTGAAGAATTACAGGCCTGTTTCTAACCTACCTTTTATCTCTAAAGTCCTTGAAAAAGTTGTTCTGAAACAACTCAATAGCCATCTTCATTCCAGCAATCTCCTTCCCCCTTTTCAGTCTGCCTATCGTGCCAACCACAGCACCGAGACCACCCTAGTCCACACCTTAAACACGCTTTTGCATGCTTCTGACTCAGGAAAATATCCCTTCTCACTCTCCTCGACTTGTCTGCAGCCTTTGATACTATAGACCACTCAATTCATCTCTACCGTCTCCAGAACACGTTTGGTATTAAAGACACAGCCCTCACCTGGTTCAGTTCATACCTTACAGACCGATTCCACACAGTTACAGTAAATAAGATTCAATCAGCACCTGCCAAACTGGAATGTGGAGTCCCACAGGGGTAGTTCTCGGCCCTGTTCTTTTCACTTTCTACACTGCCCCACTTTCACATATAATAAACCGTCATTAAATCAGCCATCATTTTTATGCAGATGACTCTCAGATTCTTAGCAGTGAAACTCCCAAAAATCTGCCTTCTCTCTTGACCAAATATGTCCTGCTGCCTTCAAGATATCCAAAACTGGATGATAGAGAACAAGTTACAACTAAATGCAGATAAAACCAAAGCCATGCTTATAGGGACCAAACACAAACTCTCTTCCATAACAACAGCTTCAATAGAATTCGGCAATACGTCTGTCCCTCTATCCACTGTAGTGAAATATCTAGGGGTAGTTATCATAACACGCTCTCCATGCAAAAATTCATCACCCAAACCTGCCAGTCGTGCTACTATCAATTACGGCGCATTAGTGCAGTTCGAAAGTATCTGTCCACTGATGCAACATCCAAACTAGTAACATCTCTCATTCTCTCACGTCTGGACTATTGCAATTCTCTTTTGTCTGGTCTGCCAGCATCATCTATCCACCCTCTTCAACGTATACAAAACTCTGCAGCTCGACTAGTCCTCAGAAAGAAAAAATCTGAGCACATTACTCCTCTCTTGCGATCTCTCCACTGGCTGCCTGTGCCACAGAGGGTAAGCTATAAGATCTGTACCCTCTGTTACAAAAGTCTCCACAAAACGACACCTTCCTACCTCTGTGAATGTCTTCACTTGTACACTCCCTCTCGTTCCCTCCGCTCTGCTGCAGATACCTTGTGCTTAGAATACCTAGATTCAACCAGTCCACTGTTGGCCGTCGCTCTTTCTCTGTTTCTGGTCCAGTGATCTGGAACGACCTCCCTCTGTCCCTTCGTCAAAAGCCTACTTATGATGCTTTTAAATCCAGCCTAAAGACGCATTTATTTCAAACCTGAGATTCTCTCCTCTTGTTTCATCTCATTTCTGTCCCTGCCCTCAATAACCAACCCTCCCCCCCCCCCCCCTATTAGCCTGCCCGAGTGTACAACCTTTGTGTGTGTGTGTGTGTGTGGGCGCGCGCGCGCGTGTGTGTTTACATTTTTATTTGTAAAAAAAACTGTTAATTGTGCGCATGTGTGTGTTTACATTTGAATTTGTAAAAATCTATTAATTGTAACTGGCTGCATGTGAAAGACTAGGATGAATGAGAGCGCTTTGATTTGTTTTTTGCAAAATTTAGCGCTGTATAAATTCCATGTATTATTTATTATTATTATTATTAAACATGAGTTCATTGAGTGCCTCAGGATCTGGGTTGGCCTCCTTTGCAATCTGGTCCATGTAAATGACAAAGAGCAGAGGGGAGAGGCAACAGCCCTGTCTCACCCCGGATGTAACTGGGAACCAGTCAGATGTTCCACTGGTCGTGGGGACTGCGCTCTTGCTGTTGGCATAGATAGCTCGGATGTTGTCCAGCAGCTGCCCCTTCACGCCATACTGCTCTAGGACCTTCCACAACTTGTCTCTGTTTACTCGGTCAAAAGCCTTCTCTTGATCTACAAAGATAAGGTGGAGATCTCGGTTGTATTCGATCGACTTCTCACACAGCTGTCTGAGAGCAAAGATTGCATCTGTGCACCCTCTTCCTTTCCTGAATCCAAACTGAGCATCACTGAGGAGATGTTCTGTTTTTGTTCTAGTGCGCTGATCTAGGATCTTTGCATACATTTTCCCTACATGGCTGAGGAGTGATATGCCTCTGTGGTTACTGCAGTCTTTCTTGCTGCCCTTCTTCTTCCAAATTGGCACTACTATTACATTCTGCCGGTCCTCTGATACTTTCCTCCCAAGCTTTTTTGAATATGGTGGTGAGCCGCATTATACTGGTTTCCCCACATGCATGGATGGCTTCAGTTGTTATGCCATCGTCACCTGCTGCTTTCCCTTTAGGGCTGGCCTTCACTGCTCTCTGACTTCACTCTCCAAGATGGTAGGTTCTGAGTGGTCTGGGTAGTTGGGGGTGAACTGGAATTGGGTGTTCTGTGCCTGTTGTCCTGCAGGGTTGAGCAGTTTCTTGTAGTACTCTTCCCATCTGTTCACTATCTCTTCTTCCTCGTTCAGGCCTTGTCCTTTTGCATCGTTGATTACAGCGGTGTGGTCAAAGGGTTCGTCTCGCATTCTCATTGCTTTCACACTCTTGTAGAACTCTCTCATGGAGGTTTTGCATTTTTCATTAGCTTTCCCCTATTTTCTCCAAATTTTCCTTTGCTGTTCTGACAATTTTCTTAGTGTGTCTTCGTGCAATTCTGTACCTGATGTAGTCCCTTCTTTCTTGACTTAATCCAGGTTTGTAAAGACCTTCTTCTCTCTGATGCTTCTTTCACTTCTTTGTTCCACCAAGCTGTTGCCTTTCGGTATTTTCCTCTAGTCTTCTTCACACCACATGCTTCTTTCAAAGAGTCCTGCACAGCGGTTTTAAAAGTGTGCCAGGTTTGCTCTGCATCCATTGATGTGGTGTCAACAGAGTCCAACTTCTCTCTTACAGTGCGCTCTATCTGAAACTTGTGTGTGTATGTGTGTGTGTGATATCACTGTAGACACAGAAACACACTCATCACGGCAGAAACATGGCGCGTAAACCCAGAGGAGGCAGAGGTCAGTACAGGCACTGAAATACACAGACAACAAGGAACACACAGACACTGAAACACAGACAACAAGGAACACACAGACACTGAAACACAGACAACAAGGAACACACAGACACTGAAACACAGACAACAAGGAACACACAGACACTGAAACACAGACAACAAGGAACACACAGACACTGAAACACAGACAACAAGGAACACACAGACACTGAAACACAGACAACCTCTGAACCTTTCTGGGGTCAGTACAGACACAGGAAGGCAAGGTGTTTGCCTAATATAATATTATGACACTGAAACACAAACAACATGGCTGAGACATGCTGGGTTAAGCTGAACCAAGCTGAGGTGACTGCAGACACAGGAACGCAAGGTGTGTAATATAACGACACAGACACCAAACAGTACGGTAGAAACATGTTTAAAGCTGAACCACGCTGAGGTCACTGCAGACACAGGAACCAAGGTGTGTAATATAACGACACAGACACCAAACAGCACGGTAGAAACATGTTTAAAGCTGAACCACGCTGAGGTCACTGCAGACACAGGAACCAAGGTGTGTAATATAACGACACAGACACCAAACAGCACGGTAGAAACATGTTTAAAGCTGAACCACGCTGAGGTCACTGGCCTCAGGCCTTTTTGCCAAGTGCTTTAGAAGCCTGAATGATGGACGGCAGAGCAAGAACGCACAGTGCAGCGCAATGTGTGTGCACAGTGAGCCTTTCCTTTAAGCTGTGTTGGTCTTTGGCATTTTGCACTGCCTCTTCTAGCTGCTGTGGGAGTGGGATGTGTGGCTTTCCCGGCAGGATTAGTGTCGGCAGTGTGATCTATTTTAAGCAATATATATTCGCTTTTTTGAAATAGTGGTAAGTTATTAAATATAATGTAAATTATCAACAAAATACTCTCTCTCTCTGTCTCTCCCTCTGTCTCTTTCTATCTCTGTCTGTCTGTCTCTGTCTCTGTCTGTCTCTCTCTCTGTCTCTCTCTCTGTCTCTCTCTCTGTCTCTCTCTCTCTCTCTCTGGGGGTGGGGTATTTTTAGGATTTTCTTTTAATTGCTTGCTTTGGGGGGGGGGGGGGGAGGGTTGTTGGGGGGGGGGGGAGGGTTGTTGGGGGGAGCTGTTTTGAAAAGGGTTATTTCCCCTTGTTTTTATTGTGAGACTGTATAAGTATTGGGTTATTATTATTAAGATGTATCCCTAACGGGCGGGGACTGGATGTAAAAAAGCACATGTGTGCTTATTCATTATCCTCGAAATAAAAGAATTTGTCATTGTCATTGTCATTGTCATTGTCATTGTCTCTCTCTCTCTCTCTCTCTTTTGAACAGTGTTGATTGTGCTCATCACTTTCTATTCTCTTTTCTTTTTTCTTTCTTTCTTTTTTAAAATCATTTTTTTCCAGGAAGTGTGCTGATTGTAGTTGTGCTTATTATTCATATTCTGGCATCTTTTATTTACAGGTGCTTTACTGTATTGTCTGGCCTCGCTTGTTGAGGGTAATTTGATGCTCTATTGTTGTTGTTTTTTATTATTATATCTCCCCTTTCTCTCGGTAACCAACCACGCCACCTGTGGATTTTTTTTTCTCCCCAGACTACTGTCGGACTGATTGAGTTATACACACATTGTGTGCTATAGAGTGGTGATTGATTTTACTCCTTTATTCACCCTTTCATCCCTATACCCCTATTAAGTATTCACTTTCCCCCCTCCTATTATTATAATTCATTGTCTCTCTTTTCTTCCTTATCTTCACCGTTCTTGTACACATTAATACATTCCTCAAAAAACTAACTTCAATAGATGTTTTCAAGACACAATTCATGGCCCTCCAAGGATGGCTTACGAAATTGCCACCTAAATATAAACCATGCAGTCAGTAAAATCGAAGATATAACAAGACTCATCACAAACCAAGGCAAACCATTTCATATACTAGGGCTTTCCGAGTCAAGACTTTCAGAACACGTAACCAACACTGAAATTTCCATTGCAGGATATAAAATCGTGTGAAAAGATCCCCAAAAGCCCAAAGAAACAGGTATCCTAATCCATATTAGTGAGTCTGTAACGTTCAAACGTCTTTTCCATCTTGAACGGTATGAAGTAGAATCCATCTGGATCGAAGTAGCTATAAAAGGTGGAGCCCCTATTATAATAGGGTTCTGCTACAGAAATCCAACAGAAAGAAAAAATTGGATAGACAAGTTTAACTCCATGATGAACGTAGTCCTATTAGTATTTAGGGAAATTATCTTACTAGGTGATTATAATATTGACCTAGCAAAAGTAAACAACCATGGACCCAAGTTATGAACTCATTCAATCTTCACCAATTAGTTACTTCACCCACAAAATTCACATCAAATTCTAACACATCTATGTATCAGACCCTAAACACATCATAGAAATGTGTGTCCCTGTATATATAACTGTAGCGATCGCCTCCCAGTCTGTACCACATGGTCAAAAAAAGGAACAAAAATTCCTAAACCTGGCCATAAAACTATAACTTATCGGTTTTTTTGCAAAATTTAATGAGCAGCTTTTCATACTAGAGTTAAGCAGTTCCATGCTCTCGGAAACATTCAATAATGATTTAGACCTGGCCATTGAGTTCTGGATAAAAGTTTTTACTGAAATTTATAACAAACATGCCCCATTAAAAACCATAAGGATCAAACATGTCCGCAAACCGCCTTGTTTTACAAAGGAACTAGAAGACGCATATTATCTTAGAGATTTCTTAAAAGAACAATGAATATTATAAGGAGTCAAAAAAATTAAGAAATGACATAAACTCACAAAAACGGCGAGAGAAAAAGAAATATTTCCAAGATCTACTATCATTCAAACAAAATTCAAAGACTGTATGGAAGGCAATCAATCAAATAACAAATAATCAGTTGTCTTCCAAATCTAATGTAATAAAAGATATTTCTGCTGAAAAACTTAGCATTCACTTCATTAATATTTCTTCTAACATAATTAACAATGATAACTCGAAGTCCAATGATCTCAATGAACTAAAACAATACTGCCAAGAAAAGCGTATTCCATCAAAATTCCACATGCCATTCATATCTGTTTCTGAGGTCTTTAATTATCTGACTCACCCCAAACGATCAAGTACGCGTGGTTTTCATGGAATAGATGGCAGAATACAGAAACTCTCAGCTCTAGTTATTACAGACACTCTGACACATATCTATAACCTTTGTTTTTATAAGAACTATTTCCCCAACACCTTCAAAACTGCTAAGGTGATTCCGATCATCAAGTCTGGAGACACTTCCGATCCCTCAAACTATAGGCCAATCTCCTATTATATCTTAACTTTCAAAACCATTGGAAAAACATATGAATAAACACCTAGTCCATCATATAGATATTAACAACTTACTTCACCCAATCAGTCTGGATTTAGACAAAATCACTCGTGCCATACGGCATTGACAAGTCTTGTAGACAATTGGCTGTCAAATAATGACAATAAATTTTGTTGAGTATTATTTATAGATTTCAAAAAAGCATTTCATACAATTGACCGCAGACTTCTCATTAAAAAGCTAGACCTATATAACCTCTCTACAAATACTTTAGAACGTCTTGCTTCTTATCTTACAAGCAGGCAACAGTGTGTTTCAATAGCTACGTCCACATCCACACTAAAACCCATTCATTATGGAGTACCACGGGGATCCATCTTAGGACCAATTCTCTTTTCGTTATACATAAATGACCTTCCTCTCCATATCAAATCCAAATGCGAACTTTTTGCTGATGAAACAATCATACATACAAGCCATCTCTTGCAAAGACATTGCAAAAAAGCACTGAAGTTGTTAATCAAAATGCACCTCCAAAGATTACCAAAGCTTTCAAAGTTAACCAACATAGACACAACCATTTGCTAACATTTCCAAGACCCAGAAATAACCTATATAAATCGAGCCTCTTGTATTCAGGCAGTGATCTATGGAATAAACTCCCCAAAAATTTGAAATGCATTAAAATAAAAAAATCAGTATAAAACACATCTAAAAAGATGTTTCATGAATAAAAGTTCAGAACACGACTTGTAAACTTAAGAGAGTGATTTAAGTGTCACTGACGTTATTCTTGTCATGAAAATCAGATATGACCCAAGTTTTCATATTCATATAGAGTACATGTGTAAGCATTGATCTATATGTGGGTTGATATGATATCGACCCCAACACGCTTTGACTCTGGAGTGTGTGTGTGTGTGTGTTTATTTATTTATTTATTTATTTTATATCGAGGATAATGGAATAAGCACTTATGTGCTTTTTTACATCCAGTCCCCGTGTGTATGCGGTTTTGTAAATTGTCATCCGTTCCCACCGGCACACAATGGCCTACTATTACGAAAAGCGCGCGCGCGCGCGTGTGTGTACAAGTGTGTGTGTACAAGTGTGTGAGTGCGTGTGTGTTGTGTAATTGGTTCGGTTTTGGATTTTTACTTTCTTGCTGTTTTGGCTTTTTTACGTTTTTGTGTTACACAAAAATATGCTGATTTATTTAATTTTGTTGCTGTTAGTTTTCTTTTTCATTGTATTAGATGACCTAAATTGTTATTGTTGATGTTAGTACTGCTGGGTAGGTTTACATTGCCTGAATGTATTCTTTGATGGAAGGATTAACGTTGTTCTTCCTCAAATCAAAAAGCACATGTACATGCGTGTATATGACCAGGGGAAAGGGAGGGAATGGTTGTTATACTCTTTGCTCTGAGTCCAATGGCTGCTTGGTTATTTTTTTTTATATATATATATATGAGTATATTATGTGGTCAAGGGGATATGGGTGAGGGTGTGTATGTGAATATAAGTGTTAAAATGATTTGAAAGGAAACTATACATCAGTTTCCTCTGTTTATATCCATTTGGTTGTTGTTGTTGCTGTTGTTATTATTGGTGATGGTGGGGGTGGAGTTCTGGTTTATTTTGCTTTTTATTTGTTTTGGGTTTAAGGGTGGTTTTCTTGGGGAGGGGTATTTTGGACTCTTTTTCTCGTCTTTTGTTAGTTCTATATTGTTCTTCACTTGTTTTGGCTGTTATTCTTGTCTTATGTTATTATTATCGCTGTTGTTGTTGTGTACGTATGTTTGTGTTTGTTTGATTGTTCATTTGCTTGTTGTGGTTGTTCTTGTTGATTCTTTTTGTGTGTGTTTTATTCAGTTGTTTGTATGGTAATGTTTTTGTGTGTATGTGAGTATGAGGGGTGGGGGGGGGGGGGAGGGAGGGAAGCAGTTGGTGTGTCTTTTAAAAAAATTGTTTTGTCTTCTTTGTTTGTTTTAGTTTGGTTTTCCTTGTTGCTTGATTGTTTGTATTATGATGGACATTTTTTCAAGATTTTTTATTTATTTGAATTGTATGGTTTAATATTTTTCTGGTTTTTTGGTTTTGTTTTTAATTCCATATATGCATAGTTATTGTCTTTTCTTGTTTGATTTGTATAGTTTACCATACATTAGGTTTGTTATTCTATGTCTGCATATACATTATCTTTTTTTCTCGCTTTTTTCTTTAGATAGATGGCTTGATGAAATAAAGCAAATAAACTGCTTATTCAATGTACCATTTGAAAAAAAAAGTTTGACTTTGACTTTGACACACACACATACACTCACACACACACGTGTGCGCGCGCGCATGCAAGCACTCACGCGCGTACACACACGCACAGGTTATGCACGTCGGCAGGATGATGGGAATTTTTGCCATTAAAGGAAGGGGCAGATAATTATGAGATGAAGCAATAGCGAAAATCTTATGTTTGAAATAAGTATGTCTCAAGGCTGGATTTAAAATTGCCGCAACCACATGGCCTTAAAGGTAAGGTAAAGGTAAAAGTATCCCATAGCCTATGTGATCTTCGGTGAGTGAGTCGTCAGAGACCTCAGCTTCTCCAGGGTTAGGGTTAGCATATTGAGGGTGGCGCCCATCTCCTCTCCCTCGCTGCTTTATCTTCCCTGACCCTAAACAGGAAGGTGCCTATTTATAGCTGGGTGAACTGAGGAATCGTCTTAAAGCCAAGGCCTGCAAACAGTCACCTATCCAGCTGGTAACCACACTCGATGCTGCTGCCGGGGGAAAGCGAGTTCTCTGACGACTGAGCAATTCCATCCCCTCACATGGCCCTACATCCAAACAAATCTAAATTCATGTTAGTTACAACACGCCAGAAAGTCAAAATATTAAACTTATGTCAAGCAACGTAAATGTATTCACAATTTGACCATCGATCTGGAATGACCTCCCTCCCTCTCTCCGCCAAAAGCCTTCTTTTGACACTTTTTAATCCAGTCTCAAGACATTTATTTCAAACCCTAATTTTTTCCTCTCCTGCTTCATTTCATAGTTTTCCCTACTTTCAACAGCTGAGATTCTATGGCCCTGCCAGGATATGTGACCTTTGTGTGTGTGTGTGTGTGTGTGTGTGTGTGTGTGTGTGTGTGTGTGTGTGTGTGTATGTGTATGTGTGTGTGTGTGTATGTGTGTTTTGTGTGTGTGTGTGTGTGTGTGTGTGTGTGTGTGTGTGTGTGTGTGTGTGTGTGTGTGTGCTTGTGTGCATTTGGACTTGTTGGAACTATTCATTGTCACTGGTTGTATGACTGCATAAGAATGAGTTGAGTGCAAGCGCTTTGATTGGTCTCTGCAAGATATAGCGCTATATAAATTCCATGTATTATTATTATTATTATTATTATTATTATTATTATTATTATTATTATGTGTATGCGTGCTTGTGCGCGCGCGCGCGCGCGCGCGCGCGTGTGTGTGTGTGTGTGTGTGTGTGTCTGTGCGTGCGTGCGTGTGTGTGTGTGTGTGTGTCTTCAATTCAACGTCTGTTCACACTCAGTGATTAGTGTGTGGTGTGTGTGTGTGTGTGTGTGTGTGTGTGTGTGTGTGTGTGTGTGTGTGTGTGTGTGTGTGTGTGTGTGTGTGTGTGTGTGTGTGTGTGTGTGTGTGTGTGTGTGTTAGCTGGTTCTTCAGTTTAACGTCCTTCTACTAATGAGTGCTATCGGAGGGGGAAATGAGGGCGGGTGGGTGTGTGTTTGGGGAGGTAGAGGGTGGGGCTGGGGAATGTGCACATAGCTAATTATCTGCATTAAACAACTAGTAAAAAAAAACACCCGAACACATTAACGCAAGAATGTTGAAAAGAAAGAAATTACTCCTTAAACGCTAACTTTGCATATTATAATTATAGCTAGTGAACATCATTGCGGCATAAGATACTAGGACACATGATTGTGCAGCAGGTGACGCCTTCAATCTGCCAACATCAGAACTGTCTCATGACCGTTGTCTGCCAATTCTTCCCCCCAAATACAGCAGATAGAGAGAGTGAGAGAGAGAGAGAGGGGGGGGGGGAACACTGAATACTGAACACTGAACACTGAAAAGTGTTACTGTCTTCGGCCTTGGGCCACTATACAAAACCTAGTTGAGGAAGGGGGTGGTAGACATCATTACATGAAACGTTTTTATCCATTTCACATTTCCAATTCATACAGAATAAAGCATACAGAATCACACCCAATATCATCACCCCCATCATCCCCTTCACCATCTATACAATCATCGCCATCAGCATCTTCATTACCTATAGCAGCAGCTGCAGCAAGTATATCAACGTCACCATCATTACTTCCATTCCCTACGTCATCATGACCAACATCATCTTCAACATCTACGCTACCATAATCTTCTTCAACCTGTATATTTATTATTGTCACGGTTATCGTCTTCCTTGTCTGCATCATGGTCATGATCATCTCCATCATTGTTATCTTCAATGAATACATCATTGTCACCTTCTTCATCGTTGTCATCTCCATCATAGTCACTGTCACCACTATCACCATCAACATCTAAACCATCGTCACCATCATCACCTTCAGCATCCACCTCATCATCACCATCGTCACCTTCATCATCTACATCAGCATCACCTTCAATATTTCCATCATCATCGACATCATCTTCCTAAATATCCACATCATCATCGCATTCCTTAAAAAAAAAACACACAACAACAACAACAACAAAACCCCTCGTCTTCCCCATCTGCAACATTATCACCATGTTCATCTACTATATCAGTATCAATATCAACCCCATTAACACCTGCATAACAATGTTATTGTCACCATCATAATCCTTTATTCCTGCATCACCATTTTCAACATCCATATCATCATATCTATCTTCAACATCTACCTAATCATCATCAACATCATTAACATCAATATATGTATCATCATCAGCCACCCTGAAATATCTGCATCATCCTTGGGAGAGTGAACTCTGAAGTGGTTTAATGGTACTGCAGCCTTAGTCCACAATACAACCAGTCAGGGAAACAGGTATAGAACTAAAGGAACATGTTGCTAAACTTCAAACATACAGTGATCCAAACTTCGAACAAGGAAAGCCAAAATCATTTAAAGATCAAGCCACATTGAAAAGAATTTAGCATCGCGCAACATAAACATGTGCTTGGCCCACGATGGAAGAGAGAGAGAGAGAGAGAGAGAGAGAGAGAGAGAGAGAGAGAGAGAGAGAGAGAGAGAGAGAGAGAGAGAGAGAGAGAATGACAATGACAATGACAATTACAAATTATTTTATTTCGAGGACAATGAATAAGCACTCATGTGCTTTTTTACATCCAGTCCCCGTTCGTAGGGATACATCTTAATAATAACCCAACACCTATACACTCGAACAGTAGAAACAAGGGAAAATAACCCTTTTTCAAAAACACCGCCCCCCCCCACCCCTCCCCCAACAAAAACAAATAAAACAAAAAACAAAAAACCCACAAACAAAGAAAACACTAAAAAAAAATAACAACCAAACTTAATAAGTCATAAAGATAAACATCCACACATTGTCAAATGGTACATATACTTGTTACATATAACAATAAGATATTGAAATAGGACACTCATTAAAACTTAAGTACAGCGGACAAGCCCAATATAGTATTGAAAATATAAAATATGAATCCTTCATCAGGATACACTATAACTATAAGCAAAACGATAAAAGGTGAGAGAGAGAGAGAGAGTGACAGAGACAGAGAGACAGAAGTGTGTATGTGTATTTCAGAGATAATATCCAATATATAACTCCCAAAACAGTACACGATCACCATCAACACTCAATTTTGATTATACTCGTTCAAATTATGTCATGATAATGAAATAAACCCAATACCCATACATTCACACAATAAAAACAAGAAACAAAACAAACGAAGAAATCTAAACCTATACAGTCATTGAGAGAGAGAATGTGTGTAAGTGTGTGTGTGTGTGTATGTGTATTTGTGTGTGTGTGTGTGGTGTGTGTGTGTGTGTGTGTGTGTGTGTGTGTGTTGTGTGTGTCTGTGTGTGTGTGTGTGTGTGTGTGTGTGTGTGTGGTGTGTGTGTGTGTGTGTGTGTTTTAGGGATAATACTAATTATATAATACTCACATAGCACACGAACAACACCAACACTTTTTGATTATACTCATACAAATTGAATGTCATGATGATAAAGTAAGTGCACTACCCACTCACTCAGTCTGGCTCCGCGACTGACCTAATACTGTCGTTAGTAGGGGGCTTAGTAGGTGGTGTCCTGCGTATGTTAGCTCAGAACAGGCACCACTGAACAC
Organism: Rapana venosa; assembly: GCA_028751875.1. Lineage (NCBI taxonomy): Eukaryota > Metazoa > Mollusca > Gastropoda > Neogastropoda > Muricidae > Rapana > Rapana venosa. The sequence goes on along the minus strand of CM054151.1, from coordinate 59,744,881 downwards.
CGCCAAAGTGACCCAGCAGCAGTGCAGGGCCCCTCTGGCTGGTGGCCCCGCGGCGGCCTGATAGTGATTGGCTCCCTGTGAACCTCCGACTCTGAGGAAGAGACATAACAAATCTGGATATGGCTGTGGCAGGGAGATTGAAATGAGCGGCGTGGGAACAGTAGGACGGGGGACGTCACAGAAGATGAGGCAGCAAAAAAAAAAAAAAAAAAAAAAAGTAAGTGCACTACCCATATACTCACACAATAAAGAGGGCAGAAAAACCCCAATAAAGTCATCAAAAGAACATCTACACATTGTAAGTAAGAGAGGCATTTTTTTTACCAGGATAATGAATAAGTACTCATGTGCTTTTTTACATCCAGTCCCCGACCGTAGGGTCACATATTAATAATGAGCCCAATACTCATACTTTCAAACAGTAGAAGCAAAGGGGGAAAAAACTTTTTTTAAAAGAGAAAAAATCAAACACACACACACAAAACCCAGACAGACAAGAAACAAAATAAACCCCAGAAAA
>CM054151.1:59686861-59739361 GCA_028751875.1 Rapana venosa | reverse complement strand
CTAAAAATGGTAATAATCAAATAATATATATGTATACATATAATAAAGAAAAACCTAAACAATGACAGACCAGAAAGATCAAACAAAATATAATTATGATATATGTATACAGAGAATTAAAAAACCTAAACAATGTTAAATGTTAATAGAAAATGCCACTCACGCATCTTTTTCCTTGAAAACCTCCCGAGTCTTAAAGTGAATGTAAAAGTTGTACAAAATTTCTACCGATGCTTTATTGAATCTGTCCTTTCATTTTCCTTAGTTTGTTGGTATGGGCGCCTGACTGTTAAAAACAAAAACATAGTAAACAAAATTGTAACCAAATGTGGCAAAATTGTGGGCTGTGAGCAAATGAAACTGAATGACTTGTATCAATGCTGTGTGAGAGACAGAGCGAGACAGATTGTGAGTGATGACACACATGTGCTTGCAAAATATTTTGAACTCCTGCCTTATCAAAAGCGCTACAGAGTACCCAAGTCTAGAACCCTTCGATTTAAAAATAGTTTTATTTCAACCTCAATTCTGCTGCTTAATAAATGTATGACAATAAATCTGAATTGAACTAAAGCCCACAACAGAGAGAGAGAGAGAGAGAGAGAGAGAGAGAGAGAGAGAGAGAAGAGTGAGAGAGAGAGAGAGAGAGAGAGGAGACAGAGAGAGAGAGAGACAGAGAGAGAGAGACTAAAGGCTACCTTTTATTAGTGTAAACTGTGTTCAATTTCTAATAGAATAGAGTATTAACTTCACTGACATTTGTCTTATCATACATGTTGTACAAATGATTTTTTTTGGTCATAAAAATACGTGTTTCCCAAAGTCCAACCCCTCGTCCACGTCGTGGGAAACGGAAACAGGTCAAGCTGGCTAACGGGGCTCTGGTGAAGCTGTGACTGGCCTAGCAAGCCGACAGTCGATTTATCAACTGCTAAGAAAACTGAAAAGAGACACAAACGGACGGATACCAACGGAAAACTACCTCGCAATGGAAACGGACATCGAGATAGGAACAGTGACTACATTGGAACATGGAACATCTGCGGCCTAACAAACAAGGAACCAAAATGTGGAATTCATGACCAAAAGAAAGATCTCCATCATGGGCATTTCAGACACTAGGAAGAAAGGAGAAGGATCGAAAGAAATCCATTCAAACTTTGTTCTCATCTGGAGTGGAGTCAGGAAAGACCAGAGAGCAACGCATGGTGTGGGATTCATCCTACACACAGACATAGCAAAGAATCTCATGAGTACAGAACACATATCAGAAAGACTGATTAAAATCGGTGTAAGAAAGTCCAACAAAATCTTCCACTATATCCAAGCATATGCACCGTGTAACGATTCGTACTCAGAAGAGGAGAAAGACTCATTCTATCAAGAGCTCTCCGACCTCATCAACAGCACCCCTGACAAAGAGGACCTGTATGTCATGGGTGATTTCAACGGCAGAGTTGGTGAGAGAGAAACCGTGGACAAACATCTTGGACCCCACAGTGACCACAGAACACCTTGCAATTACAACGGGAACCACGTGTGGAACTATGTGCAGAGCATGATCTGATCATCACCAACACCTTTTTCCAACACGGAGCCTCCAAATTTACACCTGGTACAAATGGAACGATCTCAACATCTCGTCTCAAATCGACTTTATACTTGCAAGATCTAGAACACGTTACGCCATCAAAGACTCAAAAGCCATCCCCAATGCCAACCTTGACACTGACCACAGGCTGTCATTCTAGCCTCCAGTACTCAGAAGAAGAAAATAACAACTGCTAAGAAGAACCAGCCTGAAAAGATCAACCCCTCAAACTGGAAGAGAAAGAAGTGCAAGAACAGATTCACAGTGCTATCAAGGTGAAACTTGACTCCATTGATACAACACCTCTCAACATGGAGCAAGTCTGGGACACCTTCAAGCCAGCTCTCTTGAACACCTTAAGGGAAGTTTGCGGGACAAAGAAATGTGGAGGTAAAAACAGGAAAGCTACAGCTTGGTGGAACCAAGAGGTGAAGGAAGCCATCAAAGAAAAAAAGCAGCTATATAAAGCTTGGGCCAAGACCAAGACAGAAGGACTACGCCAAGTACAGAATCGCAAGAAGACATAGTAATCGTGTTGTGAAAGCCTCCAAAGAAAAATCTTGGGCGACTTATGGAGAGAAGTTAAGTGAAATTTGCAAGAACTCCCCAAGAGAATTTTTCAAAAGTGTGAAGGGACGATGAGAGTAAGAGATGAGCCATTCAATCCAACAACAGTAGTGAATGATGCAAATGGAGAGGCACTGCACAAAGAAGAGGAAATTCTGAAAACGATGGGAAGATTACTTTAAAGATCTTTTAAACCCATCTGGAGTACAAGCTTCCAGCTCTCAGTTCTCACCACGCTATAAAGACCAGTTAGAGCCCCAAATCCTTGAAGCTGAAACAAGAAAAGCAATAAGACCAGCCCAAAGGGCAAAGCGGCAGGTGATGACGGCATAACAACTGAAGCCATCCTTGCATGCGGAGAAACGGGAGTTAAGTGGCTCACCATCATCTTCCAGAAAGCATGGGAAGAGAGGAAAGTACCAATGGACTGGCAAAATGCAATAGTGGTGCCAATTTGGAAGAAGAAGGGCAACAAGAGAGACTGCAGCACCTACAGAGGCATTTCACTTCTCAGCCATGTAGGGAAAATGTATGCAAAGATTCTGGAACAGCACACAAGAGCCAAAGCAGAACACCTACTGAGGAATGCCCAGTTTGGCTTTCGGAAAGGAAGAGGGTGCACAGATGCCATTTTCGCACTCCGACAGCTGTGTGAAAGAGCCATCGAATACAACCAAGACCTGCATACAGTATTCGTTGATCAAGAAAAAGCTTTCGACCGAGTCAACAGAGACAAGCTCTGGAAGATCCTGGAGCAGTACGACGTGAAGGGGCAGTTTTCTTGATAACATCAGAGCAATCTATGCCAACAGTATGAGCGCAGTCCGAACAGCCAGTGGAACATCCGACTGGTTCCCAATTACATCAGGGTCAGGCAAGGCTGCGTACTCTCTCCCCTTCTCTTCGTGATCTACATGGACCAGATCACAAAGGAAGCCAACCCAGATCTTGAGGCCTGAACGAACTATTATTGCTGACGACCAGTCCCTGATGAATCAGGACAAAGCAACTCTTCAAGATCACACAGACCAACTCAACACAAGCTGCGAGAGGTATGACATGAAGATCAGTATCACCAAACAGAAGTTATGTCTGTCAGCAGAAATCCAGGAAAGCTGGACATCAACATCAACGGCACCCAGCTGAAACAGACCAAAGAATTTAAATACCTTGGCAGCCTCTTCACTGAAGATGGAAAATTGGACAGAGAGATAGAAACAAGATGCCAGAAAGCGAACGCAGTCAGTTACCAACTCGCCCCCCTTCTAAAACATTCCAGCATCCCAATGAGCACCAAGGCAAAACTCATCAACACTCACATACCAGTGTCAGACATGGGCCCTAACAAAAGCCTTAGAGAGAAAATTGGTCACATGTGAAATGCGCTGCCTGAGAAAAGCTGTCAACAAGACCAGACGCGACAAGATCAAGAATGAGGTGATCAGAGACATGGTCGGACTAACACCAATTCTCCACCATATGGAACAACAAAGGATCAGGTGGTTTGGTCACCTCACTAGAATGCCGCCCAACCAACCACCAGCCCTACGGGCATACACCACCAAATACAATGGCTGGAAAGCCAGAGGTAGACCAAGGAGACGATGGAGCGACTCCATGGCTGACACCCTGCGAGCCCATGACCTGTCACTACATCAAGCCTCCCGCCTAGCTGCAGACAGACGTCTGTGTATCCCTGCGACGCCGAAGGGCACCAGCGGAAGATGAAAGATGAAAGATGAAGAAGAAGATAAAAATACGTGCGTGAGTTATTATTTTAGACTGTTCAATATCTTAATAGAACATAGTATTAATTTAATTGATATTTGTCTTATACAACATGTTATAACAATTTGACTTATATTATTAAAATGCGTGAGCATGGGTACCAATGTTTACAATGTGCGAGCGTGTGTGCGCGAGTGAATGTGCTGACGTACGGGTTTACTAGTGCGCACATGAGTAAAGTGATTTTTGTTGGGGTGGGTTTGTGGCTGGCTGAGATATTGCTGATTTGTGGATGCTTTTTATCTCATGATAGGTGCGTGCTGATGTTGGACAGTGTGTGTGTGTTTTAAATATTATGTTTATTGTTTTTATGTATGGCGAGTCACCCGCGGGAATTTCTCTGTCTTTGAGATACTAAAGCTTTGAATTTGAATTTGAGTTTTGAATTTGAACCATACAAATCAAACAAAGAAAAAAAATTGTAAAAATATAAAAAGTGTGTGTGTGTGTGTGTGTGCGTGTGTGTGGTATTTGTGTAGGCGCGCGTAGTTTCACACTTGCACGTGAGCACACGTCTTGTATGGCGGGTCATGTGGAGCCCTTGCACATCTATGTTGCAGAAGCATGTGTGGGAGTATGTCAGATAATAATGTGTTGCTTGCACACAGAGAATCATGTGCTGATTGTGTTGGGTGCGTAAGCTCTCTAATGGCATGTGCGGGAATTATTCTTTTATCCTTTAGATGGGTAATCGTTATACAAGTTCTGGAGGTGGTCAGACCAATATTTGTGCTCAGTCAAAAATATCGTATTTATGGCAGTTATTAGTTTTAGACTGAAGTGAATTTTGGCAGGTGGGTGTATACAGGTATGCTCATCACTAATCTGACTTTAGTGATCGGAATTCTTGTATAATTAGCCTGTAAATTATATTTCAAACATTAATACTTTATCAAATAAGGTTTAATTTTCATCCTATTGCCGAGAAAAGATTAACATTTGTGTATTCAAACTGGACGTGAAAAATTGCAAACTGCATGTGAAAAATTGCAGCTTGTTCTGGGTTCATGAACTCTCCCCTTCTTCAGCTGCTGGCTGTCATGATGCAGTGTGCATGGGAAACTCAGCATGCCTGTGACACTTTGATGCAACTGGAGATGGGAACTATGACAGCATGTGAGTGTCAATAACTTTTGTTTTGATTTGTTTTAAATATGGCGGAAGATTCCACAAGTGGCACAAAACAACTTAAATCCACCAAGGATGAAATCCAAAAACGATTTTCTTGTGGGACTGAAGAGCTCACTCCATGGCGTAATTCCTTTATTTATCGCTATACAGCAATCAATGAAAAGTCAATGGTAGTGACAGTGTCTGACTTCAACCAAAATGACGAAACCATTTATTCAATGCCTCAGTTTGTTCCACTACTGCAACCCCCTGAACTTGCTAAAACAGTAATCAGACTTTTTCATAAATCTTCAAAAAGCGTCACAATTACTCTGTATTTCACACAGCAGGGAGGGGGGACCTTGTTGTGTCAAGGAAGAGACTGTGTGCAGTCGCGTGATCAAGAGTGTGAGAAAATCAAACATTTTATTTCAGCTTTCGTAGAAACAAAGGACAATAAAGAATTAACTAAACATCTCCTCAAAACTCCTCTGTTAGTCATTAGAAACTTCCCAGGAGTTGTTTCTCTGGAAGCCCCCCTCAAAGACGAAGTCTGTCTGGATCCTGTCACCATGACTCCAGACCATCAGTCTCCTGATGCACAGAGTACAACCCCTCCTCCAGACTCCAATCTATTGCTGTCCAGTGAAGTCACTGACGCTGCAATGTCTACCACCCAAAAAACAGTTTTCCTTCCATCTACACCATCCATTGAAAATGAATCAGTGTCTACAAAGTCAAAAGAAAGTCCTCACTTTGACACAACTCTCATTGGTAAGAGGACCCGTATCCAATAGAAAAAGAAATCTTTTTTTCTTCTGGGTTAACGAAATTTCATTTAACGATAACGAAATTTTATTTTCTGAGGGTAATAGAATAAGTACAAGACTTTTTTACATCCAGCCCTCGAAAAGAAAGAAAGAAAGAACGTAAACAGACAAAAATATAAGCAAAGTGAATCATAATAATTACAAATTACAATAATTGGGTTGAAACCCAATAGAAAACAGCCGTCATCATTATCACTGTCATCCTGTAAACAAACATTAAAAAAAAAATTAAGATTGCACAAAGTCGTTAACCTCAGCACAAGAAGAACATGAATCAAAGACAGCCTCACTCATTAAAGACGTCAAAGTTTCATTGAAAAATGAGCTGCCAGTTCATGTTTCTGAAAAGCTTGAGTCACTACTTTTTGAATTTGACAGTTTGAGAAAGAAAATAAATTACCTAGAAGAAAAAAAAATGCAAAACTAGAAAAGGACAATCACTCAATTAAAACTCAGATGGGAACGATGCAGTCTCAGTTGAAAAGAACCAGTTCCAGAAACAATGAGACAACATCCACTCAGACTTCCCCCCATCCTCAATCAGAGCAACTTCCTGATGCTTCACTGCAACAAACATCTGAATTAAAACAAAGTGGGTGTTCCAACCATGAAGAATTAGGATCTTCAGTTATTGATCCAACCATCCAGCCATCTCAGGCAGAGAATTCTGTCACCATGACTGATGCAGCTTTTCCAGCTACTTCAAAAGCAGCAGACCATGAAATCACAGACCCCAAACTACACTACACTGTACCTGTTAAAAATTCCTTTGAGGCACTGGCTGATGTGGATCCTGGCCTTACAACTACACAGCAAACAGAAGCACAGCCAGGTCCTACAGGAGGAAGCATCAAAGACCAGTACAGCAAAACCATGGACTCTGGAACCAGTAGAACTACCAAACCATCACCCCATGAAATATTGTCCAAGATTTCTATTCCAGATACTACAACTATGCTATTGATAGGAGATTCTGTCATTAGAAATATTGATCCATACAGACTGGCCCTTCAGGGTGAGATTATGTTCAAGATCTGTGTATCTGGAATGAAGATAACAGACTTATCAACATGGCTTTCTTCTCTTCCTATCATATTCAATATTAAATGTGTTGTGGTTCACGTTGGTGTCAACAGCTGCAAATCTGGTGTCATTTCAGAAAAAGAATGGACTGATCTTATCAAACAATGCTTCTCCTCCTTCCCCCAGTCTGCAGTCAGTATGAGTTCCATGATCCCAGCTAGAGGTCGACATCATCGTAACACTTTCATTATTCCTTACAACAGAAACCTTCAAACAGTCTGTCATCAGTCAAGCACCACATTCATTGATCACACAAATACTTTCACTACTAGTTCTGGATCTCCTCGTTTAGCTCATTATTTCAATCTTACTCAGCCCAGTGAAAGAGGCACTTCCAAAATTGCAAACAATCTCTGGCTTACCTGGAATAACACTGAGCACCGCAATTCTGATAAGAATAATGCAACTAACATGCATGAAACTGATGGCCGTCCTTATGATCTTAATGACAGAAATGATCACCAACAAGGCAAATTTCAGGACAGTTATTCTTCAGGGAGCAGGTTATATCAACCACCTGCTTACCGCAACAGACGAACAGGGCGAGATATTTCCACCTCACTCCCAAGTAGTTCATCAACAGATGACAGGTATCATCAGACATTGTTCAGCAGCTATAGACCACAACAAAGTAGGACAAGTAGAGGCCCTAGGATATATCCTCAGAGGTTCTCCCCTTTTCACACTTCTAATTCTACAGAAACTCTGTCTAGGTCTCATGCCAACCATCAGGATCACCACGCATACAATGGCAATGCAGCATGTCCTCCTCCCTCCTCACTTTTTCACTACCCACCTCTCAGATCAAGGCCACGTGAAAACATATCTAATGCTCCCTTCCCAGTATCTTCTGTTCAACATCCCTCGTTGCATTCAAACTACACAAATCTTGGAAGAAGTTTATCCTATCCCTTTCCACCTCCTCTGTCATCCCATGAAGCACACAACCTCCTCCTTCATCCAGAACAAGATGCTTCTGTAACATATGATCAGTTCCCTAGCAACCACCCTCCTTTTAGAGGACATATCCATCCATATGCTTTAGATTTGCTCTCCATGGCCTCTCAAATAATGGCAAATCAGAGTAGAACACCTTACGCCATGCATATATAGAAATGGGAATGTGTATATTGCATGTTTTTACTTTTTGTTTAGAATTTTCAAATGAATAATGATGTGTGATGGTGTTTGAATGTTGTAGTTCCAGATGCTCCAATGGCTGTGTGATTGACCTGAGAGAAAAACATTTGTTCGGAGATTGGTAACGGAAACAAGGTTTTGGCCTTTTTTGAGGTTTTTTTCCTTTTGCATGTTTTATCCTTTTGCTTATAGAGATTTTGCAGGGTTTGTTGCTGTTTTGTTGGTAAAATTACACTAAACATTGTGTTCTTTGGAAAAGTAACACTTCATCGCAAGTGGGGTCATACTTCCCTGTGTAAATATGTTTGTGCCTTGGGATTTTTCATATATAGCTTACTTGATCTTGTTTCATTTTTCCTATAGTTGTATTTTATTGCCATTATATGTGAGTGTTATTTGATGACAGTACTCTGATCTTGTGTTGAAAAACTGTATGAATTAGTGATTAGATGTGTATGATACAAGCAATTCATTTTGACTATGGATCATCAAAACAATCTTTGGTTATCTAAAGATGGCCTGCGAATTGATCATCTAAATATGAACCATGCAGTGCAGAAAATGACTGAAATATCTTCTATATTGTCAAATTCAGGAACAAATTTCCATGTATTTGGTTTTACAGAAACCCATTTATCCTTCCATATTTCAGACAATGACATCTCAGTACCAGGCTACAATACTATTCACAGAGACTCCCTTATTCCTAAAGAAACTGGTATAGTTGTTTATATTCATCACTCAGTTCAGTTCAAAAGAGTTAAAAGTTTAGAACAACTTCATGTAGAAACGATTTGGATTTAAATTAAACTAAGGAATTCCAGACCAACTCTTTTATGCTTTCTTTACAGAAATCCCAAAGAAAAAGCAGAGTGGATTGATCACTATATTTTAATGATGGATAGCATAGATAAAGATTATGATGATATTGTTTTATTAGGTGACTTCAATATTAATTTATTAAAACCTAATAATCATTGGATACACACAATTGAATCTTTCAACTTGAAACAATTAATAACCGTACCAACTCGTATTACAAATATTTCAAAAACTTTAATAGATCATATATATGTTACAAATAAAGACACTATTGTAGAGATAAATGTTCCACTTTCCGGTTGCAGTGATCACTTTCCTATATGTATAACATGGTCCAAAAAAGGAGTAAAAATTCCAAAAGTTAGCCATGAAACTATCACTTTTAGGAATTTCTCACACTTTAACAGCAACGTTTTTCTACAGGACCTTCTGTATTCACGTTTGTGTGATGTTTATCAAATCACTGATCCTAATATAGCCACTGATATTGGTATTTTACCTTTTATAATGTTTACAATAAATTTGCTCCATTACAATAAAAAGAGTTAAATACAAAACAAAACCACCATGGCTTACTAACGAAATACAGAAAAATATACATCATGGGGATTACCTATTAAAGAAAGGTTTCCGAGAAGATTATAAGAAACAAAGAAATTATGTAACTTCACTTTTACGAACTGAGAAAAAAAAGTATTTTGGAGAGATTCTTAAAAACAACAGGGAAAGTAAATCTATTTGGAAAACTATTAACCAGCACACCAACAAAAGTTTTAATAAAAGCTCAAACGTTGGCTGTGATATAACTGCTGATACATCAAATCTTCATTTCTCAACCGTTGCAGACCAGTTAATCTCTGAGGACAAATCAGAAGAAAATGACTTAAAAAACTCGAAAGCTTTTTGCCATAGTAAAAATATCGAATCTAAAATTGATATAAGATTTATTACAATTAGCAAGGTTTTCACTGCTTTAAATCGTCTGAAGCAATCATCAACTCGTGGACTTGATGGATTAGATGGGAAAATTCTTAAACTATCTGCATCAGTTATAGCAGGAACACTTACATATATTTATAATCTTTGCATAAGTAAAAACACATTTCCTAGAATCTTAAAACAGGCAAAAATTATTCCTTTAAATAAATCAGGAAATACCGCAGAACCATCAAACTACAGACCAATTTCAATATTGTCCACTCTTTCAAAACCATTAGAGCAGCACATTCGTAAATGTTTACTAGCCCACTTAAACAAATATAACCTGCTACACCCGAACCAGTCTGGATTTAGAGCAAACCATTCCTGCCACACTACCCTTGTAAAAATGACAGACAGATGGTTGCTTAATATGAATAAAAAGGAATTTACAGGTATACTCTTTATTGATTTTGCTAAAGCCTTTGATATTATAGACCACAGACTTCTACTACGAAAGCTTGCAGTCTACAAACTATCCCCTAGTACCCTCACACTTATTTCATCATTCCTATATGACAGACAGCAAAAGGTATATCTAAAGAACACTTCTTCAAGTTTTCTTCTTAATAGCTTTGGTGTTCCACAAGGATCAGTGCTTGGTCTCTTGTTGTTTTTTTTCTGTATATAAATGACCTGCCATTGAGTATAAATGTACAAAATGAACTATTTGCAGATGATACAACTCTTGATACTAGCCACAAAAACCCTCTCCAAGTATGTCAAAGTTTACAAGGGAATATCAACATAGTTGTCGACTGGACACAAATGAACCACATGGCCCTTCATCCAGGTAAAACAAAATTCATGCTATTATCAACAAGACAAAAACGTCAAAATCCTAGCATAAACTTACCTTCTATTTATGTCAACAGTGTTAAAATTGAAGAAGTTTCTAGTCACAAAATTTTGGGGGTAACCATCGATAACAATTTGTCTTGGTCTGTACATATACGTAATCTAACAAGAAAAATTGCCTCCAAAACCTACCATTTAAATAAGATCAAACACTTTCTGAATCTGCATGCGATAAAAATATATTTTAATTTATTTTTTCAGTCTACTGTGGATAATGCATCTACATTGTGGGATTTAGCCAGTAATAATAATAATAATAATAATAATAATAATAAAAAAAATAATAATAATAATGGAATTTATATAGCGCTATATCTTGCAGAGACAAATCAAAGCGCTTGCACTCAACTCATTCTTACACAGTCATACAACCAGTAACAAGTAATAGTTCCATCAAGTCCAAATTGTGCATGCACGCACACACACACACACACACAGCACACACACACAACACACACACACACACACACACACACACACCATACAGGTTACACACACACACACAGAGGTTACACACCCTGGCAGGGCAATAGAATCTTGGCTTTTGAAGGCAGAAAAAAAACTATGAGATGAAGCGGGATAGTAAAATCTTAGGTTTGAAATAAATATGTCTTGAGACTGGATTTAAAAGTGTCATAAGAAGGCTTTTGGCGGAGAGAGAGAGGGAGATCATTCCACATCAATGGACCAGAAATTGAAAAGGGAGGATTTCCCCGGGATTTTGGAAATTGGTTGAATCAAGGTTTTCGCAAGGACAAGGTATTTTGTAGCAGACGGAGAAAAACGAAAAAGTGTACAAGTGAAACTTTCAAAAGGTGGGAGGTGCTTTTTTTGTGGAACATTTGTAAAAAGGGGGCCCTTGATTTATATTTTTTACTCCTGTGGCACAGGAAAGCCATTTGGAGAGTTGAAAGGGAAAAGGGGAAAATATGCCCCAAATTTTTTTTTTTCCTGAGGATTAGTCGAGCTGCAAGTTTTTTAAAAATTTTTTAAAGGGGATTGGATTGATGATCCCTGACAAAACCAGCCCCAAGAATTGCAATAGCCCCAGAACGTGAAAGAAGAGAGATGAAACCCAAGTTTGGAGGGTTCATCGGTGGACAGGTATTTTTTCCAAATTTTGGCACTAATAGGGCCCGTGTTTTAAATAGTAGCAGGACGGCAGGTTTTGGGTGATGAATTTTTGCATAGAGATTGTGATGTCAATAATGACCCCAAATATTTTCAAAAGGCAGGGGGAAAGGGGGACTGTTTCATTCCCAAAGTTGTATTGAACTGTTGTGATGGAAGGGGAGTTTGGTTTGGCCCCTAAAAAGAAATGTTTTTTCGGTTTTATCGCTTAAAGCGTTTTTTGGGTTCTTGAAATCCCCCTTTTTTTGGATATTTTTGAAACAGTGGCCATATTTTAAAAAAAAGGAAGCAGTTTTTCCCGGAGTTTCGCTGCAAAAGAATCGGGAAAAGCCCATCTCCCAAAAAAAATGATGGTTGATCTGATTGCTTTTTAAATTTTATGTGACAGTGGGCCCTGTTGAGGTGAAAAGAACAGGGCCCAGAACAATCCCTGTGGGAAATCCACATTCCAAAACTTGCAGGGACTGGGCTGAATCTTTTTATTGTTTTTTGGGCTGGAAAACGATCAATTTAAAGGGATGAAACAAAAACCAAATTTAAAGGGCCCGTAAACCCTTTAAAACCAAAAAGTTTTTTTTGAAGAGGGGGGAGAAGAATAAAGTGGGCAATAGTGCAAAGGTTCAGATAAGTTGATAAAGTAAGAAAAAAGATTTTTTCCCCAGTCAGAAACGAAGAAATTTTGCCTTTAAGGGTGGGCAAAAGGGGGGTTTTTGTGTGTGGGGGCGACCCCGAAAAAAGGGCAGACGAAACGCAAGGGGAAAAGCTGTTGGAAAGAAGGTGGGGTTAGCATTTAAAAACCTATTTAAAAACATCAAACAGTAAACACAAACGAGCGTCAAAAAATAATAGGGAAATTTATCTTCAATTAACATTTTTCCCATTTCAAAAATGTCAAAAATCCTTTCCCCCAAAAAAAATATTTTTTCTTCCTTGACAGCAAAGTTCAACGAAAAAAACTTTTTGGGCACTCACATAAAATTAACCTTCCTTTACCACATTTCTCGTTTAAAAACAAGTCCTAGTTTTTAATAGGGGGGGCTGGTTTTGGAAAAGGGAAACCCTACCAAAACTGACCCGTCTAAAAACTAAAAACACTGTTCTTTGGGCCCAAATGCTCGATGACAATGCGCCCTTTCCCCCCCCACCCCCATTCTTTCCCGATAAAAGGCCCCCGCAAACCCCCTGCAAAACCCATTATTTCCCCGGTTGCAAAAAGCAAAACCCGGGCAACACAAACGACAAGGGCAAAAAAAAAAAACCCGGGAAAAAAAAAGAACTCTTTTTAAAAACAAATCAAAAAAAAAGTCAAAACCCCCTTTAAACCAATTTAAACAAAGACAAAGTATTCTCTGCTAAATTTTTTAATGCTACGTCCATGAAATCCTCTTTTCCCCCACCTCACCTCTTCTGGGAAACCGCAAAAAGGGAAACCCTCTGCCCCACTTTTCACAGCCCTTCCGAACTTCCTGCTATAATTTTTTTCATTTTTCTCTGAAAAAAAGGGCCCGGCCAAAATTCACTCCAGACTGGAACAGGGCTTTTTTTCCCAAACCCCAAAACCCCCAAAAAAACCCCAAAAAAACCCGGCATTCCTCTCCTTTTTTTTTCATCCAACAAAATTAAAAAAAAAACCCAAGGGCAATTTGAAAAAATGACAATAGAATCATGGGAATTTTCGATCCTATACCGGGTTCCTTTTTCACTCGGTTCATTTTCCCCACTAAAAAACCCCCTTCACGAAAATAGTAAAATCATTCTTCTCTCAAAGGAATTTTTTTCCCTCAGCTATCAAAAACGCTTTTAGTTACTCCCCCACCCCAAAAAGCACCCACCTCGACCCTAACATTCCCAAGAATTAACAGGGCCCGTTTCTAACCTACCTTTTTTTCTCTAAAGTCCGAAAAATTTTTTCCAAAAAAACCCCAATAGCCATCTTCATTCCAATAATCTTCTTTCCCCTTTTTTTTAAATCCGCCTTCCTGCCAACCACAACACCAAAAACCACCCTAGTTTCCCCACCTTAAAAAACGCTTTTGCACGCTTCTGACTCAGGAAAAATATCCCTTCTCACTCTCCTCGACTTGTCTGAAGCTTTTGACACTATAGAACACTCAATTCTTCTCTACCGTCTCCAAAACACATTTGGTATTAAAGACACAGCCCTCACCTGGTTCAGTTCATACCTTACAGACCGATTCCACACAGTTACAGTAAATAAGATTCAATCAGCACCTGCTAAACTGGAATGTGGAGTCCCACAGGGGGTCAGTTCTCGGCCCTGTTCTTTTCATTCTCTACACTGCCCCACTTTCACATATAATAAACCGTCATCAAATCAGCCATCATTTTTATGCAGACGACTCTCAGATTCTTAGCAGTGAAACTCCCGGAAATCTGCCTTCTCTCTTGACAAATATGTCCTGCTGCCTTCAAGATATCCAAAATTGGATGATAGAGAACAAGTTACAACTAAATGCAGATAAAACCGAAGCCATGCTTATAGGAACCAAACACAAACTCTCTTCCATCACAACAGCTTCAATAGAATTCGGCAATACGTCTGTCCCTCTATCCACTGTAGTGAAATATCAAGGGGTAGTTATGATAACACGCTCTCCATGCAAAAATTAATCACCCAAACCTGCCAGTCGTGCTACTATCAATTACAGCGCATTAGTGCAGTTCGAAAGTATCTGTCCACTGATGCAACATCCAAACTAGTCACATCTCTCATTCTCTCACATCTGGACTATTGCAGTTCTCTTCTGGCAGGTCTGCCAGCATCATCTATTCACCCTCTTCAACGTATACAAAACTCTGCAGCTCGACTAGTCCTCAGAAAGAAAAAATCTGAGCACATTACTCCTCTCTTGCGATCTCTTCACTGGCTGCCTGTGCCACAGAGGGTAAACTATAAGATCTGTACCCTCTGTTACAAAAGTCTCCACAAAACAGCACCTTTCTACCTCTGTGAATGTCTTCACTTGTACACTCCTTCTTGATCCCTCCGCTCTGCTGCAGATACCTTGTGCTTAAGAATACCTAGATTCAACCAGTCCACTGTTGGCCGTCGCTTTTTCTCTGTTTCTGGTCCAGTGATCTGGAACATCTCTCTCTCTCCCTTCGTCAAAAGCCTACTTATGATGCTTTTAAATCCAGCCTAAAGACGCATTTATTTCAAACCTAAGATTCTCCTCTCTTGTTTCATCGTATTTCTGTCCCTGCCCTCAATAACCAACTCACCCCCCCCCCCCCCCCCCCCCATCGGCCTGCCCGAGTGTACAACCTTTGTGTGGGGGGGTTGGGGGGGGGGTGCGCGCGTGTGTTTACATTTGTATTTGTAAAAAACTGTTAATTTGTTGCGTGTGTGTGTTTATATTTGAATTTGTAAAAATCTATTAATTGTAACTGGCTGCATGTGAAAGACTAGGATGAATGAGAGCGCTTTGATTTGTTTTTTGCAAGATATAGCGCTGTATAAATTCCATGTATTATTATTATTATTATTATTATTATTATTATAGGTTCCCAACCTTTCTAAAAAAATGAAACAACGTTTTCAAGATTTAAAAGTCTGTTCTATGATTTTCTGATGACTCATTAAAACGTCACACTCTGTTTTCACGCAAATGTTTTGATCAAACCGTTAGTAGCTTCAGTCACATAAATTGTCTCCCCGGATGGTATAGTTTTGTTATCATGCATTCCTATGAATTTTGTTTGTTTTCCATCATTTTATTTTAACTCTCTCTCTCATCTCTCTCTCTCTCTCTCTCTCAATCCCCCATCTCTCTCTCTCTCTCATCTCTCTTCTCTCTCTCCCCTCTCTCTCTGATGTATTCTATATCTTGCTTGCTTTTTAGTGTGTGTGTGTGGTGTGTGTGTGTGTGTGTGTGTGTGTGTGTGTGTGTGTGTGTGTGTGTGCACGCGCGCGCGCACACACGTATATGTGTGTATTGTTTTCTATGCAGTTCTATGTCATTATGCACATTTTTTCCTTATTATTTATCTCATCTTTATTTTGTTTTCTTTTTTCTTCGAGGGCTGGATGTAATAAAGCAATGTAATGCTTAATCTATTACCCTCTGAAAAATAAAAATTGTTCAAAAATTGTTCAAAAATTGATCGTCTACTCTAGCCTAACTGATTTCTCTCTTTTGAAATAATAAATAATTGGAATCGGAAATACAATTTGCACATGATTCCATAGTTCTTCAGCACTCTGCCACAATTTTAATAAATTGATTCCATTCTTTCTTTACCACGCTGTCATGATTGTAATGGAATAATTCCACCGTTTCTTCAGCACTCGGCTACAATCGTAGGCAATTGACCCTGTTGTTTCTGCAATACACTGCCATACTTGTAATTAACCTATTTTATTGTTCCTTCAGCACACCACAATAAGTGTTATGATCTGATTCCGTAGTTTTTTCCCCAGTACAATGCCATGTTGTAATATATGACTCCATGATCCACTGTTTCTTCAGTACAGCGCTATGTAATGAATTGATTCCGTCGTTTCTTCAGAACACGGCCATAACTGTAATGAATTGATTCCGTCGTTTCTTTTGCACTCTACTTAGACAGCAAATCACACAGGGTGCAGAGGCCAAAAGGTGAAAGTGTTGCCAAAAAAACACATCCCACACAAGGTGGCATGCTGCAAACTGCTTACAGTTGTGGAGTCTGAACAATCGGAGTTGCCAGACCATAGAAACGGAGACCGTCAGAATAGGAAAGTGTCAGGGACTGTAGGATAGGTAGGTAGTCTCATCTCATCTCATCTGCCCCCGTAAACCCCTCCAGGGTCGTAAGGGCACTGCAGTGAGGAGTGTTGCACCAGCTGGCTCCATTTGTGGCGGTTGTGTGCAAGTGCCTGGGTTGTGGAGAAGCTCTTCCCGGTACACTTAGTGATGTCGTCTGTCCATTTCTTCTTCGGCCTGCCTCGCCTTCTCTTCCCCTGCACTGTTCCTTGCAGTGTGGCTCGGAGAGCCCATCTGATCTTGTCACATGTTCACACCATATCAGCTTCCTTTTCTTGACTGGTCAGCAGGTCTTTGTAGTGCTGTACTTGTTGGGTGATAGACCCAATCACTCATTATTATGTTCCCAATGCAGGGATTCTACAGCAATGCCAGAACTATCGAACAATCAGCTTCATAAGCCATGCCATTAAAAAAAATGTTCAAAGTCAACTTGAACAGACTAAAGCCATGGTAAGAGGAGATCATCGCCGAACAACAGGTAGGCCTTTGCCCAAGCAGAAGTACCACAGAACAACTAATCAACCTGCGAGTTATGTGTGAGAAATACTGCCAGCACCAACAGAAACTTTGATATGTTTGCTTTAAAAGATTCAGCGCAATATAAATACCAAAACATTTATATTATTTTAATTATATTATTATTAATTCAATTATTATTATACATTACTATTATATTATTATTATTATTATTATTATTATTATTATTATTATTATTATTATTATTATTATTATTATTATAATTATTATTATTATTATTATTATTATTAAGCTGTAACATGTCTTCAAAGACTTCAAAAAGGCGTTTGACCGTGTATGGCATGACGCATTATAAGCCACAATGAAGTACAACATGGATGAAAAGATAATTCGGACCATCAAAGAGCTGTACCCAAAAACCACCAGCGCAGTGCTTGTCCAAGGCACAGTTGGAGAATGGTTCCATACTTCAGTGGGAGTACGTCAAGGCTGTTTCCTATCGCCGACACTGTTCAATGTCTTCCTTGAGCGCATAATGACTGATGCCTTAGAAGATCACACTGGCACAGTCAGTATTGGAGGGCGGACAATCCCCAACCTCAGGTTTGCCGATGACATCGACAGACTGGCAGGAAATGAACAGGAACTAGCCCACCTAGTGTACCACCTGGACAACACATCCTCCAGACAGGGCAAGAAGATCGAGGGCGAGAAGATCGAGGGCGAGAAGATGGAGGGCGAGAAGATGGAGGGCGAGAAGACAAAACCCATGACAAAAAGTGCCCAGCTAACTAACCTCTACAAAGATCACAGTCAGTGGAAAAGAGCTTGAGGTATCAGATCCCTTCAAGTGCCTTGGAGCCATTGTTAGTGAAGAAGGTTTAAAGACCGAAATCCTCGCAAGATAGGTAGGAAAGGCACTTTATTTTGGAAAGCGTTCTAAAAGGCTAAAAGGCCAGTAATGACGGCTTCAACGGAAAGCTACCACAACGTAATACCCCCCCCCCCCCCTCTCTCTCTCTCTCTCTCTCTCTCCTCTGATAGAGAAACATACGTTTGTTCTCAAATCCTGCAGGAAGAAGAGGTCTCTGTGGTCTATGAAAATCCCTTTCTTGTGAGCTTTGCAGACCACGGTGCTCTTTCGCCTTTGTGGTCTGGATCAGTCCTAGACCATGTTCAAGTTATCACCGAGTTCTTCCACTGCTGTGATGAGGCATATCTGGAACTGAATGTTTTGTTTCTAAAAACACAGGTCTTTCTATGGGTTTTAAAAGATCGGGGCACACTTTCGAGATGATCATTGTCCATGATCTAGAAGTTGGAAACGGTTCAAACTATCAGTATCTGGGAACTGTCTTTGATCACAACCTAAACTCGGACGCTGTCACTGAGGCTGTGGTCAAAAAGGGACGTGTGTATTATCAGAGGAAGCTTACTACATTCTCGTTGCCAAAACCACTCCTTCTTTGTTTAACGGCAGCCTAACACATTGTCGCTCATATGAAGACAACAGTACTTGCTGTCTGAGCCTATGACGAAGAAGACGAAGGAACAAGTTTGTCTGTCCGTATGTTTTGTTGCTGTTGTTGTTGTTTAATATTTTCTGTATCTGTTGTATCAAAGACTCTTTTTCTCTATCCCAGTCACTCGCTTTGTTTCTGACTCTCTATGTGTCTGCCTCTCTGTCTCCCTCCCAACAATTTGTGAGTGGATTCGCTCATATCGCTGAAGATCATCAACAGCCAGGCCTCAATGTATAATACATCTTACGCACCTCAACGGCTAGGGCTTACTGCACCAAACATCTTACATAATCAACGGCTAACTGCAACATACACCTTACATAATAAACGGCTAGGGCTTACTGCACCATACATCTTACATAATCAACGGCTAGGGCTTACTGCACCATACACCTTACATAATAAACGGCTAGGGCTTACTGCACCATACACCTTACATAATCAACGGCTAGGACTTACTGCACCATACACCTTACATAATCAACGGCTAGGGCTTACTGCCCCATACATCTTACATAATCAACGGCTTATTGCACCATACATCTTACATAATCAACGGCTAGGGCTTACTTCACCATACATCCTACATCATCAACGGCTAGGACTTACTGCCCCATACACCTTACACGCCTCAACCTCTAGGGCTTAATTATCTTACACACCTGACACAATCATTTTAAAGCTAGGGATTAACATACTATACACCTGACACAATCATTTTAAAGCTAGGGATTAACATACTATACACCTGACACAATCAACAGCTTGGGATTAACATACTATACACCTGGCACAATCAACAGCTAGGGATTAACGTACTGTGCACCTGACACAATCAACAGCTTGGGATTAACGTACTGTACACCTGACACAATCAACAGCTAGGGATTAACGTACTGTACACCTGACACAATCAACAGCTAGGGATTAACGTACTATACAACTGACACAATTAAAACCCAGGGATTAACGTACTATACACCTGACACAATTAAAAGCCAGGGATTAACGTACTGTACACCTGACACAATTAAAAGCCAGGGATTAACGTACTATACACCTGACACAATTAAAAGCCAGGGATTAACGTGCTGTACACCTGACACAATTAAAAGCCAGGGATTAATGCATTATACACCTGACACAATCAACAGCTAGGGATTAACGTACTGTACACCTTCCTTCGGATGAGACTATAAACCGAGGCCCCGTGTGCGAACGCACGCAGAACATCTTGCGCGCAGTTAAACCTTGTTCCGCTTTTCTTAAGAGTAGGTCATTGTGTGTCGGTGGGAACGGATGACAAAATTTACAAAACCGCACACACATGGGGACTGGATGTAAAAAAGCACATAAATGCTTATTTCATTATTCTCGATATACAAGAATAAATAAAATAAATAAATAAAATAATAATAAAATACACCTGACACAATCAACAGCTAGGGATTAACATACTATACACCTGACACAATCAACAGCTAGGGATTAACGTACTGTACACCTGACACAATCAACAGCTAGGGATTAACGTACTGTACACCTGACACAATCGGCAGCTAGGGATTAACGTACTGTACACCTGACACCACAATCAACAGCTAGGGATTAACGTACTGAATACCTGACACAATCAACAGCTAGGGATTAACGTACTGTACACCTGACACAATCAGCAGCTAGGGATTAACGTGCTGTACACCTGACACAATCAACAGCTAGGGATTAACGTACTGTACACCTGACACAATCAACAGCTGTTGGACATTGGGTGGGAACGGACAACAAAAAATGTCACACAACCACATCCTCACGGAGATTGTTTCATCAAAAAGTGTCACACAACCACATCCTCACGGAGATTGTTTCATCTATAATTATCTCTTCCTGCCTTCAAAGACCAGATTTCCCATCATCCTGCCGAAGTGTATAACCTGTGTGTGTGTGTGTGTGTGTGTGTGTTGTGTGTGTGTGTGTGTGTGTTGTGAGTGTTTTGTTGTGTGTGTGTGTGTGTGAGTGTGTGTGTTGTGTGTGTGTGGTGTGTGTGTGTGTTGTTGTGTGTGTGTGTGTGTGTGTGTGCGCGCGCGTGTGTGTGTGTGTGTGTGTGGTGTGTTGTGTGTGGTGTATGTGTGTGTGTGTGTGTGCGCGTGTGTGTATGTGTGTGGTGAGTGTGTGTTGTGATGTGTGTGTGTGTGTGTGTGTGTAGAGGAGTGGAGAGAGAGAGAAGAGAGAGAGAGAGAGAGAGAGAGAGAAGGAGAGAGAGAGAGAAGAGAGAGAGAAAACTAATTATTGTTGGTTGCATGTGGGGAGTGAAACGAATGCAAGAGCTTTGATTTTTTTTTTTACAAAATATCGCAATAAAGTTCCTTTTAATATGTTATTAAATTAGTAGTAGTAAGTATCATCATCATCATCATGATTATTTTTATTTTTTTGAATATTAAAAAGCACCCCGGGAGCTTATACCCTAAATCCAAGAATAAGAGAAGTAAGGAAGAAAGACAGAAAGAAAAATTTTTTTTTATTACGAAACATTCTGCATTTTTTTTCGTACATAAATGCACTTTTTTTAACGTAAAATTTAAAATGCTGTTTTTTATGCGCTTCTCTTTGCCCAAAAGGGTCATCAAAACTACAAACTGGAATCTGCCCTCTACAATGCGTGCATTCGTCTAATACCCCTTTGATCAACAAAAGTAAAATCGAAGCAACAACAACAAAGCGTGCATGCATGCTTGCTGGTGCCACGATCGGGGTTTGTGGCGGCTTGTGCCTGAAAGCAGCGACGGTGTTGCGGCAATATATATTTTTTTTTATTGTTAACATTCTTCTTCTTCTTTGCAATTCTTTGCAATTCTTCTGCTTCCTCGCAATTCGTCGTCTTCTTCACAATTCTTCTGCTTTCTTGCAATTCTTCTTCTTCGAAATTCTCCTTCTTCGCAATTCTTCTTCTTCTTCGCAATGGTTCTTTGTGTATCCTCTTTGCAATTCTTCTTCTTCTTTTCGCAATTCTTCTTCGGAATTCGTCTTCACAGCAATTCTTCTTCTTCTTCTTCTTTTTCTTCTTCTTCTTCTTCTTCTTCACATTCTTCTCTTCCAATTCTTCTTTCTTCGCAATTGTTCGCAATTCTTCTTCGCAAGTCTTCTTCCATTCTTCTTCTTCTTCGCAATTTTTCTTTTTTTTTGCAATTCTTCTTCGCAAAATCTTCGCAATTCTTCTTCTTCGTAATTCTCTTCTTCAAAATTCTTGTTGTCGATGTTTGTTTGTTGTTGTTTGTTGTTGTTCTTTTTCTTCTTCCCTTCTTTTTTCTTCTTCTTCTTCTTCTTTTTCTTCTTCTTCTCTTCTTCTTTTTTCATAATTTTCTCTTAATTTTTATTCTTATCTTGTTCTTGTTCTTGTTCTTCTTCTTTTTCTTCTTCTTCTTCTTCTTCTTCTTCTTCTTCTCTTCTTCTTCTTTCCTTCTTCTTCTTCTTCTTCTTTTTAGCATTTCTTCTTCTCTTCGAAATTTCTTCCTTTTCTTCGCAATTCTCTTCTTCTTTCCTTCTTTCGAAATTCTTCTTCTTCCTTCTTCTTCTTCTTCTTCTTCTTCTTCCTTTTCTTCTTCTCTTAATTCTTCTTCTTCTCGTAATTCTTCTTCTTTTTCGTAATTCTTCTTCTTCTTCTTCGCAATCCTTCGCAATTCTTTCTTCTTTCTTCTTCTTCTTCTTCTTCTTCTTCTTCTTCTTCTTCTTCTTCGCAATCTTTTTCTTCGCAATTCTTCTTCTTCCAATTCTTCTTCTCTTCTTCTTCTTCTTCTTCTTCTTCTTTTTTCCTTCTTTTTCTTCTTCTTTTTCTTCTTCTCTTCTTCTTTCTTTTTCCCACAATTCTTCACAATTCTTTTCCCTTCTTCTTCTTCTTCTTTTTTCTTCTTCTTCTTCTTCTTCTTCTTCTTCTTCTTCTTCTTCGCAATTCTTCTTCTTCTTCTTCTTCTTCTTCTTCTTCTTCGCAATTCTTCTTCTTCTTCGCAATTCTTCTTCGCAATTCTTTCTTCCTTCTTCTTCGCAATTCTTCTTCTTCTTCGCAATTCTTCTTCTTCAAAAATCTTCTTTTTCGAAATTCTTCACAATTCTTCTTCTTTTTCACAATTCTTCTCTTCTCACAATTCTTCTTCGTCGTAATTCTTCTTCTTCTTCTTTTCACAATTCGTCTTCTTCGTAATTCTTTTTCTCTTTTTCTTCACAATTCTTCTTCGCAAGTCTTCTTCACAATTCTTTTTCTTCTTCCCTTCTTCTTCTTCTTCTTTCTTCTCCTCTTCTTCTTCTTCTTCTTCTTCTTCTTCTTCTTCTTCACAATTCTTCTTCTTGACAATTCTTCTTTTTTTCTTCTTCTTCACACTCTTCCCGTAATTCTTCTTCTTTGCAATTCTTCTTCTTCTTCTTCACAATTCTTCTTTTTCACATTTCTTCTTCTTCATAATTCTTCTTCTTGTTCGTCTTCGTCTTTTTCTTTGTCTTATGATCATTTTTGCTATATTTCATCATGATTAACATTGTTATAATTAAATGTCGTCACGGTATTGATATTGCACCATTATTGTCATTATTGTTACTTTTAATTTGTTTCTATTTTATTGTTATTTTGATTGTTTGTTACTCTTACCCTTGCCATTATTATTTTTGTATATCATTATTATCAATCTTGTTATTACTTGTATTGTTCTTGACTATACTGTTTTTGTTCTTTCTGTTGTTAATGCTGCTGTTGCTGTGCCATCACCATCATCGTCATCATCATCATCATCACCATCATCATCATCATCATCATCATCATCATCATCATCATCATCATCATCATCAACATCATCACCATCATCATCATCAGCAGCAGCAGCAGCAGCAGCGACAACAACAACAACAACAGCAGTAACAACAACAACAGCAGCAACAGCAGCAGCAACATTATCGTCAACACCATCGTCATCCTCGTCATCGTCATCAGTATCATCCTCCTCCTCCTCCTCATCATCATCATCGTCGTCGTCGTCGTCGTTGTCAATGCCCTCGTCATAGTCGTTATCGTCTTCATCGTCGTCGTCGTCGTCGTCATCATCATCATCATCATCATCCCCACTATCATCAACAGGGTCGTCAGCATCATTCTCACCATCAAAATAGCCAGAAAATGAGGATATATTAATGAAGAAGGCTGTCCCGGCAAAGTATCACCCACTCTCTCCCCTTTTCCAGTGACAGAAAGATCTTTTTCTTCCTTGTGCCCTACCAATTTCCCAAAACCCCAAAATGCTTATGGGGTGGAATTACTAGCCACCACCAAACAAACAAGGGGGGAAAAAGCTACTTTTCTGCCTGGGTCCGTTTGCCGCCCCCTGCCTGTCTGGCGTTCCCTGGCGGGGGGGGGGGGGGGTTTTTCCGCCGCGCGGCCTTCCCCGCGGTCCGTGCCGGCTGCTGCGCTGCCCCTGGTCTAGGGAGCCCCCACCCCACCTCCATGCTGACACCACTCCAACGGGAAAAAGCTACCCAAACAAAAAAGCTCCCGTTTGGCCTCCCTGTGTGACTGTTCTGTTTGGGGGGGTTTTTTTAAATCCTGATGGGAAAGAGATTTTTCCCCCCTTTTTTTGGTTTGGCTTTTTTAATTTTTCGCTTCTCGTTTTTTTTTTTATTGTTGGGGGTTTTTATTTTGTTTTATTTTTTTTTGTTTTGGTTTTTTTGGGGAAAAGGGAGTTTTTTCTTTTTTATTTTTTAGAGGGGGGGGATGTGTTAGGGGGTTTGTTTTACTGTTGTTGTTTTGTTGTTGTTTTTTCAAAAAATGGCTTGTCGCTTCTGTTTTACATGTGGCTGTTGCGGTCCCCCCTGCCCTTTCATCGTTTTTTTGTTTGTTGTTTTAGTGGTTACTGTTGTCTGACCCGTTTTGGGAGTTATCGTGTTGTTTGGGCGAGCGGGCGTCAATCTTTTTTATTTATCGACCATTATCATCGTTTGTTTTGTCAGCAGATTTGGGGCCTGATTTAAAGGGTATGTATTACGCCTTTTCATAAACGAAGAGCACGACCTAAACTCTGGATCCTTATTTTTTTCTATTTGATCTATTAAAAAAGCTAAGAAAACACAAGAATAACAGAGAAACAAGAAACCCCAAAGACCACAAGGCGTTGTAATCCCCCGGGCTTAAAAAAAGAAGAACAACTAAGAAGAAAAACATTTTTTACCCACATAAAAACACAATCAACTATTCAACAGGGACCGGGTAATTATGTTTATCGGAGTAAAAAAGAAAAACCAATACAAACTGTTAGCAAAAAACCGTTGACAGATGCAGACAAACGTTCACTGAACCGGGGGAAAGGGAGCAGCAGCAGCAGGCCCGGGAGAGATGCAGCGCTGTGAGCAAAAACACCGCTCTGCCCTTTATGGAGAGAGCTCAAGGTTCCCTGCCGTGCCCAAGGTGTGATCACAAACACCGCCCGTCCGTCCACACCAAATGATGGAGGGGAACGGCCCTAAATTTGGGGGAAAACATTTTATACATGACAAAAAAAGGATAAAAAAATGTCAAAGATTATTTAAAAATAACGATACAACCACTACAAATTCTACTACTTCTATACACACTACTAACTATTTTACATACAAAAAATACACTACTACTACTACTACACACTGCTGCGTGCCGGCTCTGCTGCTACTTCTGCTGCTACTACCCCCTTATACTACTACTATTTCAACTACCTAACAACAAAAACAACAACACAACCAAAATAAAAAATAAAAAAAAAAAAAAAAATATTAAAAAAATAATAATAATAAAACGACGAATAAAACACAACAACCACACCACCAGCACCAGCCACACCCCCAAACACCACACACAGATCTCCAAAAGAACCACACACACACAAACCATTTGGTTTTCCCGGAAGAAACGGCCACCTACCTCCAGCAAAGCAAGCCCCGGCACCACAATTTGGTTTTTAAAAATTTTTTTTTTTTTTTTTTTTTTTTTTTTTTTTTTTTTTTTCTTTTTTTTTTTTTTTTAAAATTTTTTTTTGTTTTTTTTTTTTTTTTAACTTTTTAATTTTTTTTTGATTTTTTTTCTTTTTTTTTTTTTTTTTTTTTTTTTAAAATTTTTTTTTTTTTTTTTTTTCTTTGTTTTGTTTTTTTTTTTATATTTTTGTTTTAAATTTTTTTTTTAAAATTTTACTATTGATATTGCACCATTATTGTCATTATTGTTACTTTATTTTGTTCTTTTATTTTTTATTTTGATTGTTTGTTTTTTTTCCCTTTTTGCTTTATTTTTTTTGTATATCATTATTATCAATTTTTTTTATTACTTGAAAATGTTTTGACTATACTTTTTTTGTTCTTTTGTTGGTTAACTGTGTTGCTGTGCCATCACCTCATGTCACATTCTCTCACCTTCATCATAATCATCTCTATCCCCCATCATCATCTCATCAAATCATCCCATCACATCATCACAGCAGCAGCAGCAGCAGCGACAAACAACAAAAACAAAGCAGTAACACAAAACAGCAGAAACAGCAGCAGCACTTATCGTCAACACCATCGTTTTTCCTCTCTCGTACAGTATCATCCTCCTCCTCCCCTCTATCTATGTCGTCGTCGTCGTCGTTGTCATCCCCTCGCATAGCGTTTCGTCTTCATCTCGTCGTCCCCCGTCGTCTCATCCTCATCATCATCCCACACTCAACAGGGTCGTCGCATCATTTCACCATAAAAAAAAGCCGAAAATGGGAAAATTAATAAAAGAAGGCGTCTGGAAAGTAATCACCCCTCTCTCCTTCCCATGCAGAGATTCTTTCTCTTCCTTTCCCCCCTACGTCAGATTTCCCACATAAAAATGCTTTTGGTGGGGAAATTTAGCTAGCCCCACACAAACAAGAGCAAGGGGGAAAGAGAAAAAACCAGTTTCGGCTTGAGCTCCTGTGTGAAGTGAAACCCCCCCGCGTCCCCGCTAGTTGACAGTGAGGCCCTGGAAAGGGAACAGGGGAAGGGGAGGGGGGGGGTTTTTTTATCCACCCAAAAGCTAGGGGCCCCTTCCCTGCCTGTCCCAGTGCCGGCTGTCTGTCTGTTTTGCCAGCCTGGTCTCAGGTACCCCACCCCCCCCTCCTGGAGCACCAATCCACCACGCGGAAACGTGACCCTGACAAGAAAGCATCCCTTTGGGCCTCCCTTGTGCTGTGTCTGTTGTGGGGTTTTTTTTTTTTTTAAGCCCTTGAGGGAAAGAATTTTTTCCTCCTCTCCTTTTTTAAAGATTAGGCTATAATATCGGTCTCTCGGGGGTTGTTTTGTTATTGTTGGGGGTTTTTTTGTTGTTTTTTTTTTTGTTTGGTTTTTTGAGAAGGGGATTTTGGTTTTTTGTTTTTTTTTCAAAAGGGGGGGGGGGGAGGGTTTTTGGGATTTTGTTCTCTGTTGTTGTTGTTGTTGTTGTTTTTTCTAAAATCGATGGCTTTTTCTGCTTTGTGTGACTGTTGCTTTTGCTGGTCCACCCGCCCTTGTCATCGTTGTTGTTTTTGGTTGTAGTGGTTACTGTTGTCTGACCAGTTGTGGTAGTTATGTTGTTGTTTGGGCGAGCGGGGGGTCAAGGGCGTTGTTGTAAATTGTATTTGGACCTTTACATCGTTGTTTTTTTTGTCAGGGATTGGCGCCTGTTTTAAGGCTATGTATTTTTGCCCTTTTCAAAAAACACAAGCACGACCAGAACTTGGGACTTTTTTATTTCTATTTGATTATTAAAACACTAAGATAACTACAATGTAACAGAGAAAAAAGAAACCCCAAAAAAAAAACGCACAAGGCGTTTATTATTCCCCCGGTTTTAAAAAAAGGAAAAAGAAAAACTTAGAAAGAAAAAACATTCTGGACCCCAAAAAAAAACAATCAAGCTATTACCAGGTACCGGATAATTTTGTTCATCGGAGGGGGTTAAAAAGAAAAACGCAAATTTCAAAGCTGTTTGCGCAGCCGTTGACAGATGGGCGAGACAGAAGTTCGCTGAAACGCTGGCGGGGAAAACAAACCGCCGCAGCAGCCCGGAGGCTGCAGTCTGCTTTTGGCAACAGAACCCGTCGCTCCCTTTATGGGGGGAGAGCTCAAGGTTCCCCGGCCAGTGCCAGAGGGTGTCACAGAACCCGCGCCCTGTCCCCCACACCAACTGATGGAGGTAACGGCACCTAAAAATTTGGGGGGGGAAAACATTTTTATACGTTTTACAAAAAAAAGGTAACCAAAATGCAATGATTAAAAAAAATTTTCGATCTCTACTACTATTTTCTAAAATTTTTATACCTACTATACTACTTTTACTATTACTACTACTACTACTACTACTACTACTACTCTCTTGGCTGCTGCTGCTGTGGCTACTGCTGCTGCTATACCTTATTACACACTATTACAACACACTAACAAAAACCAAAAAAAACAGCAACAAACCAAAAATAAAAAAAAAAAAAAAAAAAATAATAAAATTTTAAAAATAATAAAAATTTAATAAACACGATGATAATAAAAAAACAACCAACCACCAGCACCGACTATCAGCCCCAAACACCACCACAGATCTCCAAAAGAACCACACACCCCCAACCCCGATTGGTTTGGGGGTGGTGTGGTGGGGTGGGTGGGTGGTGGGTGTGGTGTGATGTATTTGGGGTGGTTGGTGTGGGTTGTGGTGGGTTTTGTGGTGTGATGTGGTTGGTTTATGGTGTGGTGTGGTGGTGTGTTGGGGTGGGGGGTGGTGGGGTGTGGGCCAAGTTAGGTTTCCCGCCATCCGGGCTGACTGTCCTGCCCCTGCCTCCAGAGAGAGAGAAAGGGGAGAGAGAGAGGAGAGAAAGAGAGAGGAGGGAGGAGAGAGAGAAGGAAAGAGGGAGAGAGAAAAGAGAGAGAGAGAAAGAGAGAGGGGTAAAGAAGAGAGAGATAGAAGAGAGAGAGAGGAGGGAGAGAGAGAGATAGAGAGAGAGATATAGAGAGAGAGATAGAGAGAGAGGGGATAGAGAGAGAGAGAGAGAGAGAGAGAGAGAGGGAAAAGAGAGAGAGAGGGAGGGAGGGAGAGGATAGAGAGAGATAGAGCGAGAAAGAGGGAGAGAGAGAAGGGGGGGGGGAAGAGAGAGAGAGAGAGTGGGCGTGGATCTGTCAAATCGTGTGAACGGATCTGAACCTGTCTTTTTTATTTGCCAACACAGCTGTCTGTCTATTTGTCTTTGTCTCTCCTTCTCTGTCTCTGTATCTCTGTCTCTCTCTGTCTCTGTCTTTCTGTCTCTGTCTGTCTCTGTCTCGGGCCTCTCTTGTCTCTCCTTCTCTGTCTCTGTCTCTCTGTCTCTGTCTTTCTGTCTCTGTCTGTCTGTCTCTGTCTCTGTCTCTCTCTGTCTCTCTCTCTGTCTCCTGTGTTTCATTTTGTTCCGTTGTCTGTTAGTGGATGATACTATAAACCGAGGCCCTGTGTGCGAACGCACGCAGAACATCTTGCGCACACGTTAAATCCTGTTCCGCTTTTCGAAAGAGTAGTCCATTGTGTGCCGGTGGGAACAGATGACAAAATTTGCAAAACCGCATACACCGGGGATGGAGTAAAAAGCAAGGTGCTTATTCCATTACCCGATATAAAAAAAAAATAAAAAAAATAAAAAATCTAGTTCAAGACTCAGATGTGAAAAAACTGTTATTACCGAGTGGTTGCATGAAAGAGTTTAGCTTCTTTTTTTAAAAAAAATTAATTTCAATTTGGTTTTTAACTCAATTATTGCTTTCTGAATCTTTTTAAAAAAAATTCCCATTTTTAGAGTCCATTATATCCCTCCTCTCTCGGGGGGGGTGGGGGGATCAGTGATTGAAGAAAAGACGTATGAAATTGCCCCGGTTTTTTTTGGGGAAATAGTAACTAGCTTAAGGGGTTTTTACTTTTTCATTGTTGGAGGTAGTTAATCAGGGGGATGGAATTTTAGGAAACTGTACGGGGCTTTTGGGGGACATTTGCGGCGTTTTTTGCCTGTTTCTGTCAAAAGGGGCAGAATTAAAAATTGCCATGGGCCCTCCACCCTAAAACCCTAAAAACCGGGACGGTGTCCTGTTGGGGCGACCCCACCTATCTATTTTTGGGAATTTTTTGTGTGTGGTGACGTGGAGACCCCCCGGGCCCCCCCCCCCCCCCAAAATCTCGGGCCCAAAGCCCCAAGTGAGGCGACGAGCTTGAAAAGGGTGGTGGTCAAACGTCGCAAGGAGTTTCTCGTAGGACCAAAACAGTGCGGGGTGGCTCCCAAAACATGCCTACACCCATTACCACAGAAGGTTCCTCCCCTGCAGCATCTCCCCGGAATGGGGAAACCGATACACCCTAAATAGTGAAGCGGGAAAACCCTTTTAAAATACAGTGGCGTTTGAAAAGAGGTTTAGGTGTTGAAACATGTTTGTTTTGAAAAAAAGAAATGTTCCCCTAAAAAAGACTGGACAATATCAGAAAAAACAGAATACGAAGACAAATAAGAATAAATGAACAGAGGGATAATAAAAAAAAGGGCAGACGTCGTAGGATATCATGTCGAAACAACATTATTGTTCATGGCATAGAGAAGAAAACAAATGAAAGTTGTACTGACTGTGAGATGGCTGTGAAAAATCTTCTCTCTGAAAAAATGGATGTCAAAGATGAAAAGTTTGATAGAGTGGCCCATATAAATTCAAAAGTTAACTCTCCTATTATTGCCAGATGCTGTTTTCATCAGGATAATATTAGAATAATGAAGGCAAAATCTCGCCCGAAAGGCTCTAGTATTTTTTTAGATAAAGATTTTTCTCAGTCTGTTAGGGAATTTAGGCGTAAATTGACCCTATATTTAAAGAGCACTAGAGCAGAGGGGAAACAAGTAAGAATGGTTTTTGACCATCTGATAATAAACGGAGAAAAGGTGACCCTCAATGATCTCCAAAGAAAGGAATAGCTCTTTGGCCGGACCATACACACATCCATCCCTAATGCAATTCCCACAGGTACGTTGAGAAAGTAACCACAACGGTCATAAGTGGGCCAGAGTCAGTCACACAGGCAATAGGGCTTTATGCTGTGGAGCATGAGGGAGACACAACTGGCTTTAAGAAGCAAGACAAAGATAGGTCTGACCAAGGTTTACTAGGCTTGGCCCTAACATCTGTCCCCAAGGATTTGTCTGGTTGTAGGAAGCCCTCCAATAAAGAGCCCTTGTTAATAAATGATGATGGCAGTACTGATGATAGCATTAACTTGGTTTCTAGTCTCATCAATATCAATAGTGATAGTGTCAGTTTAGATGATGTAGACTCATTGGATCATAGCAATAAAAACGAAACAAATAAAACGTTTTCTTCTTTAGCTTGGAACATAAATGGGTTGCTTTCTAAACTCACTGACACGACTTTGTATCGTATGTGCATAGCTTTGATTTTATTTGTCTGTCAGAAAAATTCCTGGAAAATATCCAGCCAGATGTTTTTTAGTGGCTACAAGGCCTTCTGTAAGTCCGCAATTAAAGTTAGTCATCAAGGGAGACAATCCAGTGGGTTAGTTTGTTTAATAAAGTATTAGTTATCAGCCCTTGTGAAATGTTTGGATGTTCGTTATTTTACCATTTGTGTGTTTCTCTTTGACAAATCTTCGTTGTGTACTTCAAGGAATGTATTATTTGTATGTGTGTATATACCACCTGAGGGGGACGGGACAGCTCAGTGGTCGGAGCACTCGCTTTCCCCAGCCAAGTTAAGCAGCGTCGAGCGTGGTTACCAGTTGGATGGGTGACCGTTTGTGCGCCTTGGCTTCAGTACAGTTCCCCCAGTTCACCCAGCTGTAAATGGGTACCTGCCCTCTTTAGGGTCAGGGAAGGTAAAGCAGCGAGGGAGAGAAGATGGGCGCCGCCCTCAATATGCTGGCCCTAGAGAAGTGAGGTCTCTGACGCCTCGCTCCCCTACGACCTTATAGGTTATGGGACTCCTTTACCTTTTAACTTTACCTTTATATACCACCTGAAGGTTCACCATTTTATAACATGTTTGATAATGATAATGGAATTGCTATGCTGATAGAATGTTCAGTCAATTGTGTGGTGACATTGGATGAGGTAGATATAATACTGTGTGGAGACTTAAACAGCAGGACATCACATTTTTCTGCTTATCATGTAGCGAATGACTTTCATTCAGATTCTCATAGTAAAAGCATGTCTCTCAGTAGTAATCGTAATTCTGAAGTTTCAGATATCAATAATTATGGTAAATTATTATTGAATATGTGCACTGCTCTTGGGTTACAAATTATAAATGGTGTATGCAATGGTGACCAGCTAGGATGCTATACATTCATTTCTGATGGAGGATGCAGTGTTAATAATTATTTTTTAGTGTCAGATGATTTGTTCTCTAAGATGTTTGACTCATGTCGTTTGTTGCTGAGCGTCCTTTGTCCAACTCTGTGAAGTATTTAGGAGTAGTTCTTGACAACACTCTCTATAAAAATATTCATCACCCAGACCTGCCAGTCTTGCTACTATCAACTATGACGCATAAGCACAATTCGCAAGTATCTGTCCACTGATGCAACTTCCAAGCTTGTCACATCCCTCATTCTTTTACGTTTAGACTATTGTAATTCTCTTTTGGCTGGCCTACCAGCATCGTCCATCCACTCTCTTCAATGCATACAAAACACTGCAGCTCGACTGGTCTTAAGAAAGAACAAATCTGAACACATCACTCCCTTCTGCGATCTCTTCACTGGATGCCTGTCTCACAGAGACTGAAGTATAATATCCTCTGTTTCAAATGTCTTCACAAATCTGCACCCTCTTATCTATGTAACTGTCTTCACCTGTATGTGGATCGGTGGTCTAGAGGTAACGCGCCTGTCTAGAAAGCGATAAGTCCGGGTCTGAAGTGTGCGGCGGTTCGTACCCCGTTTGGACCGGAAATTTTTCCCCCATCCATTAGACCATGAGTGGTGGTCTGGGCGCTAGTCTTTCGGATGAGACGATAAACCGAGGTCCCGTGTGTTACACGTAATTATTTAGCGCACGTAAAAAAACCCACGGCAACAAGAGAGTTGTCCCTGGCAAAATTCTTAGAAAAAAGCCACTCTGATAGGGAAACAAATACAGCTGCAGAAAAAAAAAGGGTGAAAGGGTGGCGCAGCGCTAAGTGGCGACGCGTTCTCCCGCTCTCCCCGGGGAGAGCAGCCCGAATTTCACGGGGAGAAATCTGCCGTGACTTAAAGTGGTATGAAATAAAATCTGAGCGCTTTGATTTGTTGCTTTACAAGATTCAGCGCTATATAAATTCCATACATTATTATTATTATTATTACTCCATCCCGTTCTCTTCGCTCAGCTGCAGATACGTTGTGCTTTCGAATGCCCAGATTCAAACAAACCACTGTTGGCTGTTGCTTTTTCTCGGTTTCTGGCCCATCCACATGGAATTATCTCCCTCTTTCACTTTGCCAAAAGCCTTCACTTGATGCCTTCAAATCCAGCCTCAAAACGCACTTATTTCCTACCTGACACTTTTCCCTCATATCTGTTCCTACTTTTCAACAGCATCTTTCATCTCCCTCATCACCACCTAAGTGTGTGTGTGTGTGTGTGTGTGTGTGTGTGTGTGTGTGTGTGTGTGTGTGTGTGTGTGTGTGTGTGTGTGTGTGTGCACATACATTTGAAATATCTTATGTTATTTGAGGAAAGTTGCATGTGTGTAAATGATTTGAGTGCAAGCCTTAAATTTGTTTTACAAAATTCAGCGTTATATAAATTCCATATTTTTTAAAAAATTATTATTATTATTATTATTATTATTATTATTATTATTATTATTATTATTATTATTATTATTATTATTATTATTATTATTATCAGTAGTAGTAGTAGTTGTAGTAGTAGTATTCTGATCACCTTCCTGTTGAATTACATATTAATCCAGTTTATGATACATGTACAGTGACTGAGGAGCCAGCAGTTGTGGAAAAGTTTGTGTGGGATGAAAACAAACTCTCAGTTTATAAAGAAAATCTCTGTGAAGAGAACATGTGTGAATAATTTCTTAATGCCTTCCAGATGATTGATGAGAACATTGATGAAGCTCTAAATTTTTTTAATGATCTCATTAAAACCAGTGCTGTTTGTATGAAGAAACAGGTTCATACAGCTGCAGAAAAAAAAAAAAAAAAAGAGTGAAAGGGTGGCGCAGCGCTAAGTGGCGACGCGTTCTCCCGCTCTCCCTGGGGAGAGCAGCCCGAATTTCACGGAGAGAAATCTGCCGTGACTTAAAGTGGTATGAAATAAAATCTGAGCGCTTTGATTTGTTGCTTTACAAGATTCAGCGCTATATAAATTCCATACATTATTATTATTATTATTATATCAATAAAAGTCTATCAAATAATACATGGTTTGATATTGAATGTAAAAGAATGAAATATAAGGTCAGAAAACTTCTGATGTCTTACCGTAAAACGTTAAAGAATGAAGAAAAAAACTTGTACTGTATCTCAAGAAGGGAATATTAATACATGCTTGAAAGGAAAAAGAAACAGTATAACAAGACATTATTTGCAGATATGATGTCTTCCATCACTTCTCAAGTTCAGTTTTGGAAGAATATTAATAAGGCTTCATTTAGAAAGAGTCAGCCAAA
This sequence comes from Rapana venosa, assembly GCA_028751875.1. Taxonomy (NCBI): domain Eukaryota; kingdom Metazoa; phylum Mollusca; class Gastropoda; order Neogastropoda; family Muricidae; genus Rapana; species Rapana venosa. The sequence goes on along the minus strand of CM054151.1, from coordinate 59,705,025 downwards.
GAATAATATATATGTCGGCAGATGGTTGCAGCGCTTCAAAACACTACTAGAGAAAGACTCAGTAGACAACTCCATGAACACTGATGGTGACTATGAAGAAACTGAGCAAGATTTTGATCGTCCTATATCTAAAGATGAAATATTATTGGCATTTAGAAAACTTAAGCATGATAAAGCAGCTGGTCCAGATCAAATCATTGGAGAATTACTAAAAAATTGTGGTGAAAATGTTGTACTTTTTCTGCTAAAATTATTCAACAAAATCTTTGACAATGGTCTTTTTCCTGATAAATGGACTGAATCTATCATTCTAACTTTACACAAAAAGGCGATGTTGACAACCCTAATAACTACAGGGGAATCTCGCTTAGTGATATAAGGAGTAAGCTGTACAGTACCATCATTTATAATAGGTTACAGGGATGGGTTAAGAAAAACAACATTACAAGTGAACACCAAGCTCGTTTTAAGAGAGGGTATTCCACTATAGATCATAATGTTTACTCTATTTGCATTTATCCAGAAACAGTTTGCTCATAAACGTAAACTCTATGTAGCATTTATTGACTTTAAACAGGCATTTTATTCTGTTAATAGAAACTTGTTATAGCCTATTCTCCTGAAAAATGGTGTGAATGGTAAATTATTATGTTGTTTTAGAGCCATGTATCAGAATGTCAAAAGCAGAATAAGATGGATCTAAGCTGCCGGACATAATATACTGTGCCACCGGGGTCAAACAGGGTGATGTATGTAGCCCTCTTTTGTTTTCTGTTTTCATTAATGGGTTAGCCATAGAAGTCATTAATAAGGGTAAACAGGCTGCCACTTTCCCCCAAGATTTCACAGAATTGTTTATTCTTCTGCTTGCTTCTGATGTCATCCTGCTATCTGAAACTGTTGTAGGCTTACAACAGCAGCTGAATAGCCTAAGCAGTGCTGCAACGCATTTGATTTTAAGGAAAACTGAATAAGAGTAAATTGTTTTTCAGAAAGGGGTTTTAGTGCTCAGAAAAGTGGCTGTACAATGGAAAAGCTGCCTTAAATTAATTATATAAATACTAGGAACTTTTTTTACATTTCCCAAAGTCCAACCCTCGTCACGCGTGGAAACGGAAACAGCAATTGGCTAACGGGGCTCGGGTGAAGCTGTGTTTTGGCCTAGCAAGCCGCATGGTTTTAAAAACCCCCAAAAAAAAAAAGGAACAAACACGGTACCAACGGAAAACAACCTCGCAAGGAAACGGACTGAGATGGGAACATGACAAATTTTGGGAAAATGGAACACCTCGCCTAACAAAACAAGGAACCAGAAATTGTGGAATCATGACCAAAAAAAAATCTCCATCAGGGGGCATTTCAGACACTAGGAAGAAAGGAAAAGGGATCAAAAGAAATATTCAAACTTTTTTCTAAACTGGAGTGGAGCGGGAAAAACCCAGAGGAAATGCATGGTTGGGATCATCCTACACCCAAACAACAAAAAAATTCAGAGTCCCAAAACACATATCAGAAAGACTGAATTAAAATGGGTTGTAAAAAAGTCCAAAAAAATCGCCACTATACCCAAAGAAATTTTCACCGTGTAACGATTGATCAAAAAGGGGAAAAAGACCTTTTTCTATCGAGCTCCCCGACCTCATAAACAGCCCCCCTGAAAAAGAGGCCCTGTAGTAGGTTTTTCACGGCAGAGTTTGGAGAAGAAACCCGTGGAAAAAAACATCTTGGACCCCACAGGACCAAGAACACCTTGCAATTACAAGGGAACCCCGTGCTGGAATATGTGCAGGCTGACTATATCCCAACCCCTTTTTTCCAACCCCCGGCCTCCCAAAATTTACACCTGGTACAAAGGGAATATCTAAACATCTCGTCTCAAAGATTTCAACTTGCAAATCTGAACACGTTACGGGCCCAAAAGACTCAAAAACCCCCCCTTTCCAACCTTGAATGACCACAGCTGTCATTTAGCCCCCCATCCCCAGAAGAAAAAATAACAACTGAAGGAAGAACCACCTGAAAAGATACCTCCTCAAAGGGAAAGGGAAAAAGAAGGCAAAAAGATTCACTTGCTATCAAGGTAAAAACTGACCCTTTGAACAACACCTCTAAACTGGGAAATCGGGGCCCTTCAACCGCTTCTTAACACCTTTAAGGGGAAGTTTGGGGGACAAGAAATGTGGAGGAAAAACAAAAAGCTACAGCTTTGGGGGGAAAAAAGGGGTGAAAAGCCATCAAAAAAAAAAAGCAGCTTTTAAAAAGCTTGGGCCAAAGCCCAAGACGAGGGGACAACGCCCAAATAAAAAATAGCAAGAAGTTTAAAACGTGTTGTGAAAGCCCCCAAAGAAAAAAAATTTGGGCACTTTTGAGAGAAGTTAAGTGAAATTTGAAGAATCCCCCAAAAGAATTTTTCAAAAGTGTGAAAAACGAGAGTAAGAGATGACCTTCAAACCAAAAAAATAGTGAAAGGCAAAAGGAGGCACTGCACAAAGAAGGAAATTCGAAAAGATGGAAATTATTTAAAGATCTTTTTTAACCCTCTGGAGTACAACTTCCCGCTCTCAGTTCTCACCCCCGCAAAAAGACCTTAGAGCCCCAAAATCCTTTAGCTGAAAAAAGAAAAACAATTAAACCCGCCCAAAAGGGGAAACCGGCAGGTGATGACGGCATAACAAATGAAACCTCCTTGCATGCGGGGAAAAGGGAGTTAAGTCTACCTCACTTCCGAAGCATGGGGAAAGAGGAAAATACCAATGGGCTGGGAAAATGCAATATGGTGCCAATTTGGAAGAAGTGGGCGGAAAGACTGCGCCCTCAAGGGGATTTCATTTTCAGCCATGTAGGGAAAAAAGTATGCAAAATTCGGAACAGCGCACAAGAGCCAAAGCAAACACCTATGAGGAATGCCCGTTTGGCTTTTTGGAAAGGAAGAGGGTGCCAGATGCCAATTTTTGCACTTGACACTGTGGAAAAAGGCCATCGAAAACAAAAAAGACCGCAACAGAATTTGTTTTATCAAGAAAAACTTTCGGCCCACCACGGGGCAAGTCTGGAAGATCCTGGGCATACACGTGAAGGGGCATTCTTGAAACATTAGAGCAATCTATGCAACACTAGCGCAGTCCGAACAGCCGTGGAACATCCCCTGGTTTCCCGGTTACATCAGGGGGCAGCAAGGTCATACTCTCTCCCCTTTCCTTTATGATCTACTGGGCCAATCACAAAGGGAAACCAACCCGATCTTGGGCCCCGAACGAACTTTAATTGCTGACGACCAGTCCCTAGAAACGAACAAAGCACTCTTCAAGACACAAGCCCAAATCAAAAAAAGCTGCGAGAGGTTGAAATGAAATCATATACCAAAACAGAAGTTATGTTGTCAGCAGAAAAACCAGGAAAGCGGACATCAAAATCAATGCACCCCCTGAAACAAAAAAGAATTTAAAAACCTTTGGGAGCCTCTTTACTGAAAATGGAAAAAGGAAAGAGAAAAAACAAGATGCCAGAAAGCGAACGCAGTCAGTTACCAACTCGCCCCCCTTTTAAAAAAATTCCCCACCCAAGACACCAGGGAAAACTCACAACCCTCTTCGTTTCCAAAAACACTACCCCCGTTAAAATATGGGCCCAAAAAAAAAACCTTTTGAGAGAAAATTGGCACATGTGAAAAGCGTGCCTGAGAAAAGCTGTCAACAAACCAACCGACAAGATCAAAAATGAGGTGATCAGAGCTGGTGGACTAAAACCCAAATTTTCCCCCCATATTGAACAACAAAGGTCGTGGTTTGGTCACCCCACTAGAATGCCACCCAAAAAACCAGCCCTACGGGCAAACACCACCAAAAACAAGGCTGGAAAACCAAGGAACCAAAAGGAACGATGGAGCGCCCGTGGTGACACCCCCGCGAGCCCATGACCTGTCCCTCCATCAAGCCCCCCCGCCCTTGCCCCCGCAGACCCGACGCTGTGTTTCCCCCGACGCCGAAGGGCACCAGGGAAATGAAAGAAAAAAGAAAGAAAGAAAAAAGAAAAATTTTTTTTTACAAAGCTTATTTCACAAATGCATGTAAAATTGGCAAATTAGGTAAAAAAAGCTTGTTAAATTTTTTTAAAAAAATTCATATTTATAATAATGCTTTTGACTTGTTTATTAAGTATTTGATGCACAAATACAACCCACTGTGTTATACGGAAAAAAATTGGGGGTGGATGCAGCTTAAACATTGTGAATAAAACACCCTTTTTGTTTAAAGCATTTTTTGCTTTAAAAACTACCCCTAATGATTTGTTTTTTAGTGAAAACCAAAAGAAATCCTCTTTTGTCAATGCTCTGTAAGAACGTTTGATATGTTATGTCCTATGGAAGTCAGGTTTCCTTTAACTTTTCAAGATGCTTAAAAATTTAATGTCAAGGAAAAGCACCCGGGTTACAAAACGTACCTTTTATGTGAACTTGGCTTTGGGGTTGTTTGGGGGTCAATCTGGGGTGTAAAAAATTTGTAGAGATTTTTTCAACCTTTAAAAGCAAAAATTGATTGATTTTCCCCTTTGGGCAGCAGTGGAGTGGCATAAACAAAATAGAAAAAATTTTTCAAATTTTTTGGGACAATTTTATAGGTTCACACATGTCAAACCCTTCAAAAAAGCGGGAAAGGGGATAAAATTTTTTGAAAAAAAAGTTTTTGCAAAATTTTTAGATTTGGGTGTATCGCCCTTAAATGTTTATAAATTTAATATATAGAACATGAGATAAAAGACCCCCTTTTGGGTTATGCCCATTTTTTTTTTAATAAAAAAACAGTTGGGAAAGATGAAAGTAAATTTGGGTTCTTTTTGGCTTGTCCCAAGGGGGAATTTTTAAAAAAATTTAAGAAAAAAAAAAAATTTCCCGGAAAGGTTTTAAAAGGGCCAAAATTTTTTTAAAAATTTGATTTTTTGGGGTTCAATAATTTTTTGGTTTTTGTGGCTTTTTTTTAAAAAAATTAAGTTTTTAAAAAACCCCGAACCCCTTTTTTTAAAGGGCAATTTTTTTTAAAAAATTGGATTTGAATTTTTGGGGGGTTGGAAAAAAAATAAACATTTTGGGTTTTTTTTTAAACTTTTTTTAAACAAAATCCCCTAAAAGAGTTTGGCCCCCCCGGGGCCCCCCCCCAATTCCCTTTTTTAGGGCACAAAGGGGCCAAAGAAAAATTTCCTGTCAAAACCCAAAATTTTAAAATCTTTCCGGAAGGGTTTTGTTAAATTTTCAAGAAAATTTTTGGGGTTTTGGTATTTTAAAACAATATTTAAAAACAAAAAGGGAAAATATCACCTTTTGGGGGCCTTTGGGATTGCTTTGCCAAAATAAAAAAAAAAAGTTTTGATTAAAAAATTTACAACATAAAAGTGGACGAATTTTTTAAGAAAAATTTTAATTTTTTTTTCCCAAAAAGAAAGGAAAAGAAAAAAAGGAATTTGTTTTTAATTTGTTTTTTATTTTTGGTTTTGTTTTTAATTTTTTAGGATTGGGTTTTTTTTTAAAAGGGGGGTTTTCCATTCTTTTGGGAAAAGGGTAAAAAAATTTCCTTTTTGCCCCCCCTTTCCCCTTTCCCCCTCTTTCTTTTTTTTTTCCCCCCCCCCTCCGGCCCCCTTTCCCTTTTTTTTTTTTTTTTTTTTTTTTTTTTTTCCCCCAAAATTTTATTTAACCCTTCTTTTTTTTCTTTTATTTTTCTTTTTCCCCCTTTTTTTCTTTTTCCCCCCTTCCCCTTTTTTTTTTCCCCCTAATTTGAATTTTTTCCCCGGTTTTTTTCCCCCTTTTTTCCCCCCCTTCCCCCATTTTCTCCTCCGCCCCAAACCAAAGTATTGGCCAAAGGGCCCAAATACTTTAAATTTCTGAGTTCTGTTTTCCTGAGTTTCCTCTCCCCTCTCTCACTCTGCCCCTTCTCTGTCTCTCTCTGTCTTCTCTTTCCCCTTTCCCCCTGCCCTCTCTTTTCTTTTCTTCTCTTCTCCTCTTTTGTCTCTCTCTCTCTTTCCTCTCTCTCTCTCTCTCTCCCCCCCACTGATCTTTTCCTTTTGATTTATTTCAGTTTAAAAATTAAAAATTTAAAATTTTCAAGTATAATTTCCTTCTTCTTTTTTAAGAAGGAAAATCCATGTCGAGTGTTTTCTTTTTAAAAACGTACATGCACTACACAGGATTTTAACCTTTGTTTTTTTTTGGTTTTTTTCTGTGTGTGTGTTGGTGTGTGTGGTGTGTGTGGGGGTGTGGTTTTTGGGGTGTGTTGTGTGGGGTTTTGTGTGGGGTTGTTTTTTTTTTGGTTTTTTCTTTATATTTTTTTTTAAAATGATTTTTTTCCCTTGGGTTTGTTTTTTTTGGGTTATTGTTTTTTTGTTGCTCTAAGAAAGTAGTGGTTGGGGGGTTTTTTTACATAAAGTTATCCCTAAAGGGGGTAGGGACTAAAAGTAAAAAAAAAACATTTTCCTTAAATGATTTAAAAAATTTGATTTGATTTGATTTGCTTTTTAAAATTTTTAAAATATTCGCGCCGCGCGCCCCGGTTGGTATTTTGTTTATTGCATTTTTTGCAAATTCGTTTAAAAGGGAAAATAAGATTGGCCCCTAGAGAAGTTGTGTAAAAAAATTTGGGAGGGGGTGGGCGGCAAAGAAAGGATTTAGTGGGGGAGGGTGGGGAAAACATAAAAACCAGATTTTTGGGGGGTTTTGGGCCCTTTTTCTTATATTAAAATCGTTTGTGTCAAACTCTATTGACTACATTTGTGTAAAGTCAAGTCAAGTCAAGTCAATTTTTTTTTTTCCAGATAGTACATTAAAATGAGCAATCCCATTTGGTTTTTTTTCATAAAGCAATCGGTCAAAAGAACAAATTTTTTAAATGTTTAAAACGGAAAAAATTGGTGCGTGGGGTGCTTGCTGCGGGTGTTTTTTTGGTTGTTGTGTGTGTTTTTGTGTTGTGTTGGGGCGCTTTGTGCAATGCCCATTTTGCTTTTTTTTTTGCTTTTGGGGGTTGAAAATTTCAAATAAAATTTTTCCCTTTTTGGGAAAGTGGGGGGGGAAATAGGAAAAAGGTTGGGAAAGAAACTCTGTGCTTATTTATTTTCCTACTAAGAGTGTTAAATTTAAATTTTTATTTTTCTGGGGGTCCCGCTGATTTTCTGTCTGTCCCTTCCCCCGGCTATTCGTTCTCCCCTATCTTTTTTCTGTCCCGTCCCTCTCTGTCTCGTCGTCTGTCTCCATTTAAGCATTTACTGTACCACATAGTATTATTTAAGCGTTCCGTTTTTCTACCCAAAATACAATATAAATCTTCAAACCCTTTCTACTGTTTAAATTTTCTGGTTCCCGTAACCCCCAGGGGGCGTAGGGGGACGCAAAAATGGGCGAACGTGGGCCAACTGGGTCCCACTTTGCGCGTCGTGGGCGAGTGCCCGGGGACACGAATCCCCCCCCTGTCCAATCACGGAGTTTGTCGCCCACTTTCCCCCTCTTCTGCCCCGGCCCTTTTCTTCCCCGGAAAGTTCTTTGCAGGGTGGTCTTTGAAAAATCCTTTTTGACGTGTTTCGTCCCATACCATCTGGTTTTCCCCTTTTTTTCCCCCTGGTCATAGGGCCTTTTATAAATCCCCGCACTTGGGTTTAATGATCTTTTTTTCTGCGGGGCTTCATTGTTGGGGACATTTGGGCCTTGTTTAATGCCAAGGAGCCTTTTTAGGCATCACATTTCACGGGTTGGATCCTCCTTTGAGGTTTTGCGTTTAGGGGCCATTTCCTCATGCGTAAAGCATTTAGGAAGACTAGCCGTTTTTAACTTTTCCTTGGGTTCCCCAAGGGATGTTTTTTTCTCTTTCCCTTGGGCCTTCATTTTTTGCCCTGCTGCTGCGGGTTTTTGGGCCCCTCTTCTAGGGTTTTTGGTCCTTTGATCTTTCCCCAAATTATGAAAGGCTCCCCAAAGGACTTTAAATGGTCAACTTTTTTTTCCAGTTTTTTTTCCGCTGAGAGGTCTTGGTGGGTTTTAAATTTGGGTTTGGGGACGTTTTTACATGAGCTTGGTTTTTTCCGGCGCGGGTTTCCATGCCTATCGTGAGGATATTTCGTCCATTTTTCTTTACAGGTTGGCCAGTTTCCCTTTATTTCCTGGGGCCCGACCCGGGCCCAATTTTCATCGGCAAACCGGGGTTGGTGAGTTTCGCCCTCCAATCTTTAAAAATGTGCCTGTGTGGGCTTCCAGGGGCCAGTCCCTGATTCCCTTTTAAGGAAAATATTAAAAAGTGCGGGGACAGCAACAAACCCTGTCCGGGCTTTAACTGAGGTACGGAACCATTCCCCCACCGGCCCTGTAGAGTACTGCACTGGTGGCCTTTGGGGTAAGTTCCTTTATGGTGGGGAAACAGCTTCTGGCCCCTGTTGAATTTTTTTTTCCCGGGGGGCCCACAAGCGTCATGCCATACTCTATCGAAAGGGCCTTTTTAAAATAATGAAGACTTTGGGGATGTCTTGGGTTTTGCGGCTGTTTTTTTCACACAGAACCCCAGATTTGATATCTGTTCGTGGGGCTTTTTATTTGGGCGGAAACCGGGCCCCTCTTTCGGTGAAAAGATCTCTTCTGCCTGGGGTTTTATCGGTTTTTAGGATCCTTTTAACATGACTTTTAAAATGGCATGAACTTATGAGGCTGAACGTCCTGTAGTTTTTGGGACTGCTGGAGATTTCCTTTCTTTTTTTTAAGTGAATAGTGATTGGGTCCATGGGGGTGGCCAACCCCCCTCCCCGGCCCAAACCGGGAAACTTTTTGGGAAACTTTTAAAGGGTTCTGTCCACTGCCCTTTTCCCCCGTTTGGAACACCTCTGCTGGGGTGTTGTCGATTCCCTGCTGATTTCCCCCTTTTTTCACGATCTAATTGCTAAATTCAAATTCCTCCGAGAATTTGGGGGGTTGCTTTTTTTCGATTAAAGGGTTGGGTTTTCAAAATAAAGCCCGGGCGCCTATTTTCTAATGAATTTTAGAGGTTTGGAAGTCCATCCCCAACTTTTCTTTTCTGTTAGGCCCAAAAACCCCTTCTTTGTCCCCCGGGTTTTCGACTCTTGCCCTTTTTCTGTTTTGGGAAAACCTTTTTACAATCCCGGTATCTCCTGCTATTTAATTTTTTTCAGGGTCTCTTTTGTTTCTGTACATTTTTTTCCCCCCTATCCATTTTCCCCCTTTGGGCTTCCTCTGTCTCTCCTGATTTTCTTGTTTACTTTTTCTGTACTCTTTTGCTCCCTTGGGGGTTCTTTTCTCTTCTTTAGGTTTTCGCTTTTTTTCACACATATTCAAATTTCATTTTGTGACCCATGGTTTGGGGTTTTTTTAGCTATGTTTGCCAAGGAGTATGCTTTCGTCTCTGTCATCACTTCGTTTTAAAAAAAATGGGATCTTTCGGCCCTCTTTTTCAAGGCCCCAAATGGTGCGAATTTTCCCTCCTATTGTTGCTTGGGAAGGGGCCTCGGCGATGGGGGGGTCCTTCACCCCGTCCCGTTGAACTTGATTTTGATGTTCTTTTTTCCCTTTTTGACTTCTTTTATCGGGCCTAAAGTTCAGGAGCACGAGGTCCGATTGCTGCCCCCTGCTGGCCCCCCTGGAATGCCTCGGGCTTGGGTCCTTTTATCCCGATCGAAACTGGTTCTGCACCAGGGTTTTAAATCAATCTGGGTTTGATTGGGTCCCCCCATTGGGTGCATGCCATGTCCCCGCGTCGGGATCCCCTTTTGTTCTCTTTAAAGGGGATTGGGGACACCGGTCTTGTAAACTGGCAAATTCCCTTTGTCGGGGTCCCGCCATTGGGGATCCCCATTACAGGGGGGACCGCAGAAAAATTTCTTCAGTCTTTCGTTGCGTCTCCTCCCCCTTGGGGTTCCAGTTTTCCCTGGGTGAACAAGATGTCTTTTCCTTTTCACCTTATCGATATGCCCTGTAATTGGTTGTAGAATTCCCCTAAAGGGCTTCATCATCGTGAACCGTTGTTGGTGCGTAGGCTTTTAAAACACTGTGATGTTGAATGGGGGTGGCCCCCAGGCGGATGGCCAAAAAGCCGGGTGTTTACTGGGTATACTCCAAAACCGAATTCTTGATGTTTTGTTTACAAACATGCCTACCCCATTTATAATTTTTTCCGCTCTCCGCTATAGTAGAGTAATATCCCTCGTCAGAAAGGTGTTCACCGTGCTCTTTTCCTCGACTTCACAGAGACCCACCAAAGCCAGGGGTACCTGTCCACTCGTATAGCGGGTTTAAAAATAAAAAAATAATAATATTAAAAAAAATTAATAAATTAATTAAAAAAATTTATGGAATTTTTATACACTGAATTCCTTTTAGGGGGCAACAAATCAAAGCGCCAAATGGGAGTTTTTTGGAGTTTGCCTGTTTGGGGCCCGACAAATTACTTTCCCGTTGAGAAAGGGATGTGTCCCCTTTCCCTGATCTTTTTGTAGGGTTCCACCATAGCAACCTTTTCGCCTCCCGCCTTTGGGGCAGACGGGAAGGGGGCGGGCCTTTTTGACCCGGGGGGCGACCGAAACCGGGATAATTTTTTATTGAGGTCCTTTTCCCTGTACGTGTTCCCTTTGGGGAAAAATGCCTGGGGGGGCGTCCAACCATCCCAAGGGGTTATTTTGGGGGTTTGGGGTTTACTCCCCACATGTCACAGGTGGTACCGGATTCCATGGTTACCGGTAGCAGAGGACACCTCTGACCTGACCAGTTCACTGCGTTAATGACTGTTTAACATAAATCTTCACTATGTTAGTGACTGTACAATATAAATCTTCACTATGTTAGTGACGGTACAATATAAGTCTCCACTATGTTAGTGACGGTACAATATAAATCTTCACTATGTTAGTGACTATTTAATATAAATCTTCACTGTGTTAGTGACTGTACAATATAAATCTTCATTACGTTAGTGATGGTACAATATAAATATTCACTGTGTTACAGACGGTACAATATAAATCTTCACTATGGTAGTGACTGTTTAGTATAAATCTTCACTGTGTTAGTGACGGTACAATATAAATTTTCACTATGTTAGTGACGGTACAATATAAATCTTCACTATGTTAGTGACGGCACAAAAAAAATCTTCACTGTGTTAGTGATGGCACAATATATATCTTCACTGTGTTAGTGACTGTTTAGTATAAATCTTCACTATGTTAGTGACGGCACAATAAAAATCTTCACTATTTTAGTGACGGTACAATATAAATCTTCATTATGTGTGTAACGGTACAATATAAATATTCACTATGTTAGTGACGGTACAATATAAATCTTCACTATGTTAGAAGAATTTTATGACCAGCTACAAGAGGTTCTGAATCAAACTCCCAAGAAAGACATCCTCGTTGTGCAAGGTGACTGGAACGCCAAGGTAGGAGAAGATGCATGGAAAGATTGGGAGGGCGTTTGTGGGCCACATTGTAATAACCAATCAAATGAAAGAGGCTTGAGACTCCTGGAGTTTGCCAGTAACAACCACCTCCAGCTAGTGAATACACTTGGCCCACACAAGAAATCCAGAAAATGGACATGGCATAGCCCAAATGGAGAACACCACAACCAAATAGATGACATCATGGTGAAAAGACGGTTTCAGTCTAGCGTTAACATCGCACAGACACGAAGTTTTCCAGGAGCAGACATAGGGAGTGATCATGATCTTGTGATGATGACTTTCCGACTACGCCTAAAGAAAATCCACAAACGGAACAACATCAGGATCAAATTTGACCTCGAGAAGCTGAAGGACCCAGAGGTATTAGAATTTTTTCAAGCAAGGATAGGTGGAAAGTTTGCAACACTCACTGTGATAGACTCAGACATAGATACACTGACGAATAGTTTCAATACAGCAGTGACTGAAACAGCAAGCGAGCTTCTTGGCAAACACCGACCAGTCAAAAAACCATGGGTCACACCTAACATCCTACAACTATGCGACAAGCGTAGAGAGTTGAAGAAAAAGAAAAATGAAACAAAAGAAAGAGCAGAACAATATAGGGCAGTCAACAAAAGAATCAGGAAGTCCATGACGGAGGCAAAAGAGAAATGGATCGGTGAACAGTGCCAAGACATTGAAGAGAACATCAAGAAAAACAATAGCAAGAAGCATATCAGCTGGTGAAAGACCTGACTAGCACAAAACAGGGAAAAGGTTTAACAATCCAAGACAAAAATGGGAAGTGTCTCACTGATGACCAGGATATTCTGAACAGATGGACGGAATACTGCTCCGACCTGTATAACTATAGAACCGCAGGAGATCCAGGAGTCCTTAATGTACCAGCAAGCAAAGACACAGACAGTTACCCTATCCTCCGAGAAGAAGTGGAAACAGCAGTTAGATCGCTGAAAAAGGGAAAGTCAGCAGGGGCTGACAACATTCCAGCTGAGTTGGTTCAAGCTGGAGGGGAAGCCATGATCAGCACCCTACTAAGAATCTGCAACAAGATCTGGCAGACAGGAAAATGGCCAACACCATGGACACAGTCACTCATCATCACCCTCCCCAAGAAAGGAAACCTACAACAATGCCATAATTACCGCACAATCAGCCTCATATGCCACCCAAGCAAGGTCATGCTGCAGATAATATTGAATAGACTGAAGCCACAAGCAGAAACCATCATTGCTGAGGAACAAGCAGGTTTCAGAGCAGGGCGCAGCACAACAGAACAGATATTCAACCTCAGAATACTATGTGAGTGGTACCTTCAACATCAACAAGACCTTTACCACGTATTTATCGATTTTAAGAAGGCATTTGACAGGGTGTGGCATGCAGCTTTGTGGGCAACCATGAATTTGTACAGCATCAATGCAAACCTGATCAGAGTCATCAAACAGCTGTACAGCGAGGCCACCAGTGCAGTGTACTACAACAACATTGGAGAATGGTTTCGAACAACAGTTGGAGTAAGGCAGGGCTGTCTACTCTCACCCACTCTTTTCAACATCTTCCTTAAGAGAATCATGGCTGATGCACTGGAACATCATGAAGGATCAGTCAGCATTGGTGGCAGAACTATCACAAACCTCCGCTTCGCAGATGACATTGATGGAATAGCAGGATCAGAAAAAGAGCTTGCCAGCCTAACAGAACACTTGAATAAGGCCTCCAAAACATACGGCATGGAAATCAGTGCAGTGAAGACCAAACTGATGACTAATAACACCAACGGCATTAGCACTGATATCAGGGTTAATGACCAGAAGCTGGAAACAGTTCAAAGCTTCAAGTACCTGGGAGCCATTGTATCAGACCAGGGGTCCAAGCCAGAAGTAGTATGCAGGACTGCACAGACAATAACAGCTTTGTCAAAACTAAACACCATATGGAGAGATTAAAATATCTCACTTATCTCCAAGATCAGACTAATGCGCTCCCTTGTCATATCCATAGTTCTGTATGCCTGTGAATCATGGACCCTGACTGCAGATTTGGAGAGAAGAGTACAGACGGTGGAGATGAGATGCTTTCGGAGACTCCTTGGCATCTCCTACAAAGACCACATAAGCAACGAAAGCGTGCATAACAGAATCCAGCAAACCATTGGACCCTATGAGAACCTTCTAGCGATCGTGAAAAAACGTAAACTTAAATGGTATGGGCATGTCACAAGATCCAAAGGACTTGTAAAGACAGTTTTGCAAGGCACTGTCCAGGGAGGAAGAGCTGGGAGGATAACATCAGCGAATGGACAGGCCTAGAACTCAACAAAACCCTGAGAAAGGCAGAACAGAGAGAGGAATGGAGGGAACTGGTTGTTGAGTCTTTGAGGGTGCCCCCACGGTCGTCAGACTACGGGCCAGATAGATAGATAGATAGATAGATGTTAGTGACGGTACAATATAAATCTTCACTATGTTAGTGACGGTACAATATAAATCTTCACTATGTTAGTGACTGTTAAGTATGAATCTTCACTATGTTAGTGACGGTACAATATAAATCTTCACTATGTTAGTGACTGTTTAGTATGAATCTTCACTATGTTAGTGATGGTACAATATAAATCTTCACTATGTTAGTGACGGTACAATATAAATCTTCACTATGCTAGTGACTATTTAATATAAATCTTCACTGTGTTAGTAACTATTTATTATAAATCTTCACAGTGTTAGTGACTATTTAATATAAATTTCCACTAGGTCAGTGACGGTACAAAATAAATCTTCACTGTGTTAGTGAAGGTACAATATAAATCTTCACTGTGTTAGTGACTGTACAATATAAATCTTCACCGTGTTAGTGACTATTTAATATAAATCTTCACTGTGTTAGTGACTGTACAATATAAATCTTCACTGTGTTAGTGACGGTACAATATAAATCTTCACTGTGTTAGTAACTATTTAATCCACATCTTCACTATGTTAGTGACAGTACAATATAAATCTTCACTGTGTTAGTGACTGTACAATATAAATCTTCACTATGGTTGTAACGGTACAATATAAATCTTCACTATGTTAGTGACGGTACAATATAAATCTTCACTATGTTAGTGATGGTACAATATGAATCTTCACTGAATTAGTGACTGTACAATATAAATCTTCACTATGTTAGTGACTATTTAATATAAATCTTCACTATGTTAGTGACTATTTAATATAAATCTTCACTGTGTTAGTGACGGTACAATATAAATCTTCACTATGTTAGTGACGGTACAATATAAATCTTCACTGTGTTAGTGACTATTTAATATAAATCTTCACTGTGTTAGTGACTATTTAATATAAATCTTCACTATGTTAGTGACTGTACAATATAAATCTTCACCCTGTTAGTGACTGTACAATATAAATCTTCACTATGTTAGTGACTATTTAATATACATCTTCACTATATTAGTGACGGTACAATATAAATCTTCACTATGTTAGTGACTATTTAATATAAGTCTTCATTGTGTTATTGACTAATATAAATCTCTACTGTTGGTACAATATAAATATTCTTTGTGTTAGTGACGGTACAAAATAAATCTTCACTGTGTTAGTGACGGTACAATATAAATCTTCACTATGTTAGTGACGGTACAAAATAAATCTTCACTGTGTTAGTGACGGTACAATATAAATCTTCACTGTGTTAGTAACTATTTAATTTAAATCTTCACTATATTAGTGACGGTACAATATAAATCTTCACTATATTAGTGACGGTACAATATAAATCTTCACTGTGTTAGTGACGGTACAATATAAATCTTCACTGTGTTAGTGACGGTACAATATAAATCTTCACTGTGTTAGTGACGGTACAATATAAATCTTCACTATATTAGTGACGGTACAATATAAATCTTCACTGTGTTAGTGACTGTACAATATAAATCTTCACTATGTTAGTGACTGAACAATATAAATCTTCACTGTGTTAGTGACTGTACATTATAAGTCTTCACTGTGTTAGTGACTAATATAAATCTCTACTGTTGGTACAATATAAATATTCTCTGTGTGAGTGACATTGTTTTACACCCCGTTATAGGGTTAAAGGCTGCATGGTATACATCTCTGCTGTGTGAGTCATTGTTTGGTGCACATGTTTACTATAAGAGTCATTGTTTGGTGCACATGTTTACTATAAGAGTCATTGTTTGGTAAAACATGTTCCTTGTGAGAGTCAATGTTTGGTACACATGTTCCTTGTGAGAGTCAATGTTTGGTACACATGTTCCTTGTGAGAGTCAATGTTTGGTACACATGTTCACTGTGAGAGTCAATGTTTGGTACACATGTTCATTGTGAGAGTCAATGTTTGGTACACATGTTCACTGTGAGAGTCATTATTTGGTACACATGTTCACTGTGAGAGTCATTGCTGGGTACACATGTTCATTGTGAGATTCAATGTTTGGTACACATGTTCACTGTGAGAGTCAATGTTTGATACACATGTTCACTGTGAGAGTCATTGCTGGGTACAGATGTTCATTGTGAGATTCAATGTTTGGTACACATGTCCACTGTGAGAGTCATTATTTGGTAGGCATGTTCACTGTGAGAGTCATTTTTTGGTAGGCATGTTCATTGTGAGAGTCATTGTTTGGTACACATTTTCACTGTGAGAGTCATTTTTTGGTACACAAGTTAATTGTGAGAGTCATTGTTTGGTACACAAGTTAATTGTGAGAGTCATTATTTGGTACACATGTTCACTGTGAGAGTCATTGTTTGGTACACATGTTCACTGTGAGAGTCATTGTTTGGTACACAAGTTAGGCTTGGTACACATGTTCACTGTGAGAGTCATTGTTTGGTATACATGTTAAGCTTGGTACACATGTTCACTGTGAGAGTCATTATTTGGTACACATGTTCACTGTGAGAGTCATTGTTTGGTACACATGTTCACTGTGAGAGTCATTGTTTGGTACACAAGTTAGGCTTGGTAAACATGTTCACTGTGAGAGTCATTGTTTGGTACACAAGTTAGGCTTGGTAAACATGTTCACTGTGAGAGTCATTGTTTGGTACACATGTTAAGCTTGCTACACATGTTCACTGTGAGAGCCATTATTTGGTACACATGTTCACTGTGAGAGTCATTGTTTGGTACACAAGTTAGGCTTGGTACACATGTTCACTGTGAGAGTCATTGTTTGGTACACATGTTAATCTTGGTACACATGTTCACTGAGAGAGTCACAGTAGTAGAACCTCCCTCCCCATGCTTGTGACAGTATGATACAAACCTTTATTGTGTAAGTCACAGTATGATACAAACCTTTACTGTGTAAGTCACAGTATAAATTAAACCTTTACTGTGTAGGTCAAAGCATGATACAATCCTTTACTGTGTAAGTCACAGTATAAAATAAACCTTTACTGTGTAAGTCAGAGTATAAAATAAACCTTTACTGTGTAAGTCACAGTATAAAAGAAACATTAACTGTGTAAGTCACAGCATAAAATAAACCTTTACTGTGTAGATCAAAGTATAAAATAAACCTTTACTGTGTAAGTCATAGTGGGGTGCATTATCAGCTGTACACTGGCTTCCAGCAGGATTATCAGCATCCGGGTGTCGGCCAAGCCCAAGAACATCACAATCATACAAATCTATGCACCATCATCTGACCATGCAGATGAAGAAGTAGAAGAATTTTACGAAGATCTTGAAGAGACCATTATGAAAATACCCAAGAAGGACATTCATCATCATCCAAGGGGATTTTAACGCCAAAGTAGGTCCTGACTCTTACAACCAATGGGCCGGAACAGTTGGTCAGTTTGGAACTGGAGAGACCAACGACAGGGGACTACGTCTGCTGGAGTTTGCCTGCACCCACAGACTTACCATTGCCAATACCTCTATCCCCACAAGCAGTCAAGGAGGACAACCTGGCATGCGCCCAAACGGCGAGATCCATAACCAAATAGATTTCATCTTAACACCACGGCGCTTCAAATCCAGCATCAACAGAGCCAGAACAAGAACCTACCCTGGAGCTGACATAGGCAGTGACCACGACCTTGTGCTGCTGGTATTCAAAATGAAGCTGAAGAAAAACAAACAGCCTGCAAACCCACGTATCATATTTGAAATGGACATACTGAAAGATCCAGATGTCGAGGAGATCTTCCAAGGTCAGCTTGGCGGACGTTTTGCGGCATTAACCCTCCTGGACAATGACATCAATGACCTCACCAACAACTTTAATGAGGCAGTCCGAGAAACAGCAGAGGAGGTACTCGGTCGTCAGAGGAATAAACACCAGCCATGGACTACCAATGACATCTTAGACCTCTGCAATACAAGAAGAGCACTGAAACCTACCAGGTCTTCCAACCCTAAAGAATACCGAGAGCCCAACAATCTTGTGAAGAAGTCAATATTAAAGGCCAGAGAGAAGTGGATCAGTGATCAATGTGATGAGATCGAAAAAAGCATGAAAGTGGGCAACAGTAAAAAGGCATACGATACCATGAAGAAACTCACAAAACCACTTCAAACCAAATCATCAGTCATTGAAGACAGCTCCGGAAACCTTCGCACAGAAAGCTCAGCTGCATTGAACAGGTGGTCTAAGTATTGTCAAGAACTGTACAATTACCCAATACAACCTGACAAGAGCATAATAGAAGAGAAAGCAGCAACATCAAG
>CM054151.1:59669361-59681861 GCA_028751875.1 Rapana venosa | reverse complement strand
CCGGCATTTGCTTGTTTTCTGTTGTTGTTTGTTTGGTGTTAACAGTGATTGTCTTTTGGTTGCTTTTGTTGTAAATCTATCACCATGTGTAATACACATAAGGAAGGGGACTGGATATAAAAAGCAATCGAGTATTCACTCATTATTCTCAAAATAAAATAATTTGATTTGATTTGATTTGATTTAATTTGATTCTCTCTATGTGTCTCTGTGTCTGTCTGTCTGCTGTCTGTCCGTCTGTCTGTCTATCTGTCTGTCTATCTGTCTCTCTTTCTCTCTGTTGTTGCTGGCTTTTATTCTGCTTTTGCTTTCTTTGCTATTTGATTTTTGTGTTGTTTTGTCTGTTTTGTTTGGTTTGGTTTTGCTTTATTGTACTATTGTGTTGTATTTTTTTCTCTTTTTGGGATTTGTGTGTTGTTTTGGTGTGAGTAGTCTGTCTTCTTTTATCTGTGTAGTGTATGGTGTTGGGTTTATTTTATTATCATTATAATGTATCCTTAAGGGCAGGGACAGGATGTAAAAAAAAGCACATGGGTGCTTTCTTATTCATAATCTTCCAAAAAAAAAATTGTCATTGCCATTGCCATTGACATTGCCACTGTCTCTGTCTCTGTCTCTGTCTGCCTGTCTGTCTGTCTCTCTCTCTATCATTCCTACAACTACTACTGCTGTTATCATTACAACTACTACAACGACTACAACAACAACTACTACTACTACAGTTTCTACTACTACTACTGCTACTGCTACAACTACAACAACAACTACTACTACTACAACTACGACTACTACTACCACCACTTCCACGACTACTACTACGACATCTACTACTACTACTACTACGACTACTACTACTACTACTACTACTACTACCACTACCAGCACCACCACCACCACTACTACTACTACTTTCAACCAAACTACTACTACTACTACTACTACTACTACTACTACTTTCTACTACTCCTACTACTACCACCACCACCACCAACACCACCACAATACACCACCACCACAAACACCACCGCCACTACTACTACTACTACTACTATACTACTACTACTACTACTACTACTACTACTACCACTACTACTACTACCACTACTACTACTACTAATTTTATTATTATCAGCACCAAGATCATCAGCAACGGTACCACATCGCCACAACCACACACCCCACTATGATCACCACCACTGCCACCATCACCCACAACAACAACTACCACCACCACCACCACTGCCACCATCACCCCAACAACACAACCACCACTACCACTGCCTTCATCACCCAACAACAACAAACCCACCACCACCACTGCCTTCATCACCCAAACAACACAACCACCACCACCATCACCCCAAAAACACAACTACCACCACCACAACTGCCACCATCACTCCAACAACACAACACACCACCACCACCACTGTCATCATCACCCCCAACAACCAAAACCACCCCCCTCCACCCTACCCCAACAACATATAAACCCTACCACTTCCCCAAACCCCCAAAAAACACCTACCCACCACCCCAGCATCTCACCCCAACAACAAAACCACCACCCCCTACACCACACCCCAAAAACCCAAACCTACACCACCCCCACTTTCACATCACCCAACAACCAATACCACCACCACCACTCCCCATCACCCCAACAACACAACACCCACCCCCCCTTCCAATCCCCCCCAAAACAACAAAACCCCACCACCCCCACTGCCCATCACCCCAAAAACACAACCCCACCACGTACACACCCCAAAAACACACCACCACCCCCAACCCCCGCCCCTATCACCGCCACCATAAAGGGGATTAAATTATATGCGGCACTTAGTCGGGGTAGGGTCTGCGTAAAGGGAGAAAATGAAAAAGCAATCTTGCTGCCATTGCTTGCAAAGGTTTCAGGGGACCCAAAGGGCGCGTCAGTTGCCCGTCCTCTGCCACCTGACTGAGTATAGTATATACATCATCATCACATCATCGTTTTTGTTTTTTTTTATTTTATTTTTATTTTATTAATTATTATTTATTATTATTTTTATTATCTTTGGGTGATCCCAAAATTGATGTTCGGATGGCTTGTGGGGATGGAGTTTTTTGCCAGGTTAGTTTGTGCTTATGTCAAATTTCCCAGCAGCCGCTTCCTCTTTCTTTTGTTTCTCCTAGTCCAAAAAGGTTTCCCTGGGGTTCCCTGCCCAAGTTCATACATGGGGTCCACCTTAGCTTCCGTCCCCTTTCCACAAAAGAATATTTTTTTTTGGGCGTTTTGAAGATGACTTTTTCAAGTTGTTATAAATTCTTCTACTGGTCATAAACGAGTCAGATTTTGGGCAACACTTGGTAATGTGAGATTCGGGGGTTTTTGCAAAAACTTGATTGGATGAGTAGCTGGATACGGGGTGTCAGTGAGATGCTTGACAAATCTCTTTCCTGACAATAAAAACCTACTCCGGGTTTATTAGTTCTCTTCTCCACAAAACCCAAACTTGTGGCCGTCTTGCGTGGTTTTTTCTCCGAAACCTCCATCGACTTCCGCAGGCCCCTAGGATGCCCATTTTATCTTTTTTTGTTCATTGTGGTTCCTGTACCTTCCTGTTTGGATAGAGTCCTTACATTCCATGTTCCGAGGTTTTCCTTTATTTGGAAGCTTTAGAGTGGTTTGCTCGTAGCGGTTTGCATCCCAAACCCTGGGGGCTTGCAGTGGGTAGCGCGGTCGTTGTTGATCCGGGCCCGCCCGACCGGCATGTCTTTTTTTTTTTTTGTCTCATCATGTTTGCAGTGGGCTTGGGGAAGTTTGGGTGGCCCATCTCCCTCCAAGACTCCCGGTGGTAAGAAATCACCAGCCCTCACAACGTTTTCCCCGCCAGAGAAGCGGTACGGGGTGTGGGTGGGCAAAAGGACCCGACCAAAGGGAGTTTGAGTGCCAAGTGAGGCCATTCTTCCGTTACCCGGGGGGATGAACTGCCAGTTACAAAGGAAACCACCTCTCCTTAAGCGCCCCATACACTCACCAAATGGTCTGATTCACAATCAAATTGACTACATTCTGTCACCCCAAAGATTCAAATCCAGCATAAACAAGGCAAATACAAGAACATTCCCAGGAGCTGACATTGGCAGTGACCAACGACCTTTTTACTTACCAACCATCAAGCTGAAACTGAAAGCAAAACAACACCCAAAAAACCCCCAAACGCATAAGATTTGATCTGGAAAAACTCAAAGACCCAACAGTGGTTGAGATCTTCCAACCCAAAACATTGGGGGAAAAGTTCGCCGCCCCTCCCCCAGCCATCGACAATGAATGTGACAAAACTAGCCAACAACATCAAAGAAGTGCTATTGACAGCAGCAGAAGAAACATTAGGAAGAAGCAGAACAAAGAAACAACCCCTGGGTGACAAATGAGGTTCTTGACCTCTGCGACAAAAGGAAGAGCTTAAAAAACAAAAGTTCACAAGTAAAAGAAGCAACCAACAAATACAGGAATAGCCAAAAGAGAAGTGAGGAAAAGATGAGAGAACCCAAAAGAAGCGTGGATAAGAAGAACAATCCCCACAGCATCGAAGTTAGAATGGCAAAGGGAAACAGAAAAAACAGCTTACGACACTATGAAATCACAAACAAAAACAACACAAGCCTAAAGCCTCTGTTATTGAAGACAAAGAAGGAAATCTTTTAACGGAAAGCAATGCATCCTCCAACGCGGAGGGAAAATACTGTGAGGGATTGTATAATACCCACTACGCCCAGAACCAACATAGTTTCTGACAAACCCCCTGAACACCAAGAAAAAAGCCCCACCAATAAAAAGGTTGTGAAGTAATACAGCTATTAAACAATTGAAGAAGGGACAGTCCCCTGGAATCTATAAATTCCAGTTTGAACTCATAAAAAAGGGAGGGAATGCAACAGCAAGGCGATTCACAGAACTATGTCAGAAGATTCACGACACCAAGAATGGCCAGTGAATGGACACGTCTTTTGTAATACCCCTACCAAAGAAAGGAAACCTCAAGCAATGCCAGAACTACAGAACCATCAGTCTCATAAGCCATCCTAGCAAGATCAGCTGCGGGTAGTCCTCAACAGACTAAAAAACCAAGCAAAAAAACTCCTGGCAGAAGAACAACCCGGCTTTAGGACCAAAACGCAGCACAATGGAACAAAATTTTCAATCTGAGATTCTGATAGAGAAATCCTAACACCAAAAAGACTTGTATCACAATTTCATAGATTTTCAAAAAGGCCTTTGACAGGGTATGGCATGACGGCCTCTGGCAAGTAACTCAGGCACTTCAAACTTTGGGAAAACTGCTTCATTGAAGTCATCAAGGCACTGTACGAGAACGCAAAAAGTGCATTTTTTCATGAACAATCACAGGGGCGAGTTCTTCAAGACCAGGGTTTTGGGGTCCGTCAGAACTGCCTTCTCTCACCTGTACTTTTCAACCTCTTCCTCGAAAACATCATGACAGAGACACTGCAAAACCACCACACTTCCATCTCCATTGGTGAAGACCCCTTTGCAACCTCAGATTTGCAGATGACATTGACCTCATGGGCGGCAGCAAACAAGAACTGCAAAACCTCACAGATAGTCTATCAGATCGAGCGAGCGCCCTACGGCTGGGGGTCGTACAGAGAAATCAAAGATCAAGGGGCAACAGCGCAAGTAATGACAGCACGGAAAAAAAAATGAAATGGAGAAATACTGGAAGAGGGGAGCCAATTCAAATACTTAGGGTCCACTAACAAAAGATGGCACATCAAACAATGAAGTGAAAGCTCGCATTGCAACAGCAATACTGCTCTAGCCAGACTCGAGAGGATCATCAGAAGCAACAACATCCCGCTTCTGCACCAAATATCACCTTACAAATCCCTCGTGATATCTATCCTCCAAAATGGCTGTGAATCATGACTCTGCCAGCAGAGCTAGGAGGAGAATCCAAGCATTCGAGAACAAGTGCCACAGAAGACTCCTCAAAATATCATACAAAAAACAGAAGAGCAACAACTATGTGAAAGAAGAAATCAAAAGCGTGTGGGCCCCCAAGAACCTCTGCTCTCCACCATAAAGAGGAGAAAACGATGTGGTTTGGTCACACCACAAGACCCAACACCTTAGCAAAAACCATCTTGCAAGGAACAGACGAAGGCAAGAGAAGAAGGGGCCGCCAAAAGAAACCATGGGTTGACAACATCAAAGAATGGACCGCCCAACCCCTGCAACACCTTCTACTAGCCACACAGGATCGTGAAGCATGGAAAAAGATTTCTGCGCGTCTTCTCTCATGTCCCCCCTACGTCCTTTGAGACATGGGACTGAGTGAGTGATTATTATTATTATTATTATTATTATTATCATCATTATCATTAAAAAAAAAATATATAATTATTACCATCATCAGTATTATTACCATCATCATCATCATCATCATCATCATCATCATCATCATCATCATCATCATCATCATCATCATTATCATTATTATCATCATCATCATCATAATTATCATTATTAATTATTATTATTATTATTATTATTATTGTTGGTGTTGTTGTTGTTGTTGTTGTTATTATTATCGTGATAGCAAGTGTAGAGGACCACCCTGTCCAGTAGTCTAAAAGTACGAGCAATCCCATAGCAGCATCCTTACATCATCACCATCGTCACTGATCATCATGCAATGAAATATGTCTCTGATTCGGTGGCTCCGGCTGCTTTGGTCTTATGGAGATCTCGGATTGTTTCCCCAGATACTTCTGTGCCTGTGTGGTCATTGTGTCAGGTCAGGGTGTTTCTCCTGCTACTGGTAACCATGTAAACCAGTACTACCTGTTCCATGTGGGGGAGCCAACCCCGACCCAAAAAACCAGTCAGGAGAGGGATGGGCTCCACTTGGCTGTACTTGCCTTAAGACTGTCTAGTTGCATGCCACTATGGCAGTTGGGAAAGGAGGGCTTGCCTACCTCAGGTATGCAAAGTCTGGACACCGGCGGACGCTGCGGAGGAAACCTAAATGGTTCAACGGAGAGAAAGGCGGTTACAGCACTGCGCTGTGGAGCGCACAGGGCAAGTTGAGGCACTAAAGATAACTTGGCCATCCACTGCATCCGGTTCCATCACCAGTCGTCTTGAGTCATTCTTGCCACTGGACATAGGTGGTCTCGGACGAGAGAGTGAGGTCGACGTCGCGCAACTCTTCTTCACTTAAAACAAAGTCATCGCGCAATTCATCATTCATCCATCATCCATCATCAAAAGCCCTGTGGAGACAGGCAAGCGGCGAAGCGACATGTGTGGGTACACTGGCAGTCGTAGTTGCAACCCTGCACACAGGCGGCTCAGGCTATCAGGGTCGCTACCTACTGAATGGAGCAGCGGTAGGTTTCGGCAGCCGTCTGAGCGACTGAGCAGCCCTCTTCAGGAATGCACTGCTCACCTCCTTAGCGTGAGGAAGGGGCTAGAAAAGGTGCCCTAAACATTGCCTGCTCCACATCACCCTGGCTAGCTTACCGTGGCTGGCGGGGACCCTGCTCATGCGGTTGAAACATAGTGGAAAAATCAAGAGAAAAGAATAGGATACAGTGTCTGAACCTTGCTAGTTGGAATGTGCGAACACTTCTCGACAGGAACGAGAGCACAAGACCCCAGAGACGAACCGCACTTATCGCAAGCAAACTTGCCAGATACAACATCGACATTGCTGCCCTTGGTGAGACCAGGCTAGCAGGCGAGGGTGAACTATGCGAATGAGGCACAGGCTACACCTTCTTTTGGAGTGGACGTGGGCCTGAAGAGAGACGTGAGGCTGGAGTTGGCTTTGCAGTAAGAACAACGCTTGTTGGCAAGCTGGCTGGACCCCCAAAAGGAATAAATGATAGACTTATGACGATGAGACTCCCCTTATCTCATGGAAAGAATTTTGCTACCCTTGTCAGTGCCTATGCTCCAACCATGACAAATCCAGAGGACATCAAGGACAAGTTTTATGAAGACTTGAACGCTGTTATTGCCTCCGTTCCCTACGCAGACAAGCTCATCATCCTTGGTTACTTCAATGCGAGAATAGGCTGTGACAGTACCGCGTGGGAAGGTGTGATTGGAAAGCATGGAGTTGGCATCTGCAACAATGGCCTACTGCTCCTCCAGACTTGCGTGGAGCATGACCTACTGATCACAAACATGACTTTCAACCTCCCTACACGTAACAGGACATCATGGATGCATCCCCGCGCTAGGCACTGGCATCTTATTGACTATGTCATCACCAGGAAGAGGGACAGGAAGGATGTTCGTGTCACAAAGGCCATGTGTGGAGCAGAATGCTAGACAGACCACCGTCTCATCGTCTCTAAGCTTAGGTTGCGTGTCCAGCCCAGGAGACGGCCACAAGGCGTGAAAGCACCTAAACGCCTGAATGTCAACAAGATGAAGATCGACACAGTCAAGCGGTCTCTTGCTCCCACCTTGGAGGAACGCCTAGAGCCCATTGTGCTGGAGAGCCAAAACGTGGAATCAGCATAGGGAACACTCCGTGAGATCGTGTATAACACAGCTACGGAGTGCCTCGGCCCTACTTCCAGGCGACACAGGGACTGGTTTGATGAGAACTGTGAAGAGATCACACAGTTATTGGAAGACAAGCGCTGTGCCTATAAAGCCCACCTTGATGACCCAACATCAACAGCAAAGAAAGATGCACTGAGGAACAAGCGTAGCACCATCCAGCTAAAGCTGTGTCATATTCAAGACTCCTGGATCAGCAATAAAGCAGATGAGATCCAAGGATATGTTGACAGGAATGACATGAAGAACTGCTATGATGGACTCAAAGAGATCTATGGTCCCACTACATCAAGATCATCACCACCTCTCCTCAGTGCAGATGGGTCTACTCTCATCACTGACAAAGACAAGATCCTTGAGAGATGGGCTAAACATTTTGACAATGTTGTAAACCGTCCTTCCACCATCAACGATGAAGCTATTAACGGCATCCCACAAGTTCCAGTCCACGAGACGATGAGTGCCATACCAACCTTTGAGGAGATCCAGAAAGCAATTCGCCTGCTGTCCAGTGGTAAAGCACCAGGCGCAGACTCAATCCCAGCTGATATCTACAAAGGGGGTGGCAGAGCGCTGACTGAAAAACTTCATGAGCTCTTCCAAGTCCTATGGCAGCATGAGACACTTCCGCAAGACTTCAAAAATGTCTCCATCATACATCTATACAAGAACAAAGGAAACCGCCAGGCCTGTGACAACCACCGGGGAATATCCCTGCTGTCCATCACAGGCAAGGTCCTGGCCAGAGTACTGCTGAACCGGCTCATAGTCCACCTTGAGCAAGGCCTTCTTCCAGAGAGTCAATGTGGCTTCCGGAAAGATCGCGGGACTATCGACATGGTGTTTGCTGCCAGGCAGCTCCAAGAGAAGTGTCAGGAACAAAACACTGACCTCTACTCCACCTTTGTTGATCTGACCAAGGTCTTTGATACTGTTAGCAGAGAGGGTCTATGGAGAATCATGGCGAAGTACGGCTGCCCAAGAAAATTCATCGCCATCGTACGTCAGTTTCATGATGGTATGCTGGCCAGAGTACAAGACAACGGAGAGGCATCTGAACCCTTCCCAGTCACCAACGGAGTGAAGCAGGGCTGTGTTCTTGCTCCCACCCTGTTCAGCCTCATGTTTTCGGCAATGCTATCAGATGCGTTCAGAGATTCAAATGTTGGTGTCAGCATCAGGTACAGGTATGATGGATCACTCTTCAATCTCAGGAGGCTTCAAGCAAAAACCAAGGTCTCAAAAGATATCATCAACGACTTCACGTTTGCTGATGATTGCGTCCTCAATGCTGCTTCTGAAGCCGACATGCAAGACAGTGTTGACAAGTTCTCTGATGCTTGCGACAACTTTGGGTTGACAATCAGTACCAAGAAGACTGAGTTAATGCACCAACCAGCCCCAGGGAAGCCCTACGTTGAACCAAACATCTCCGTAAATGGACATAGACTCAAAACAGTGGACAAATTTACCTATCTTGGCAGTACCCTCTCCCGCAGTCAGGTCAGTCAGAGAAGTTCTCTGTTACTGCTACTGGTATCCATGTAACCCAGTACAACCTGCCGCATGTGGGGGAGGAAACCCCAATAGAAAAAAAAAGAGACTTGGAGAGGAGATTGGCGCCAGCAAAGACTATCCTAAGCCCACAGAAAAAACATGAGAGACAAATACAAAGCCAATATGATACCGGATCGGTCGAGGCCCGGGTTACCAACGGCCGCGCTTTCCATTGATCAACACCAGGGTGGAAGTGACAAGTCAGCTACTGGAGTTAAAACATTACTTAAGCTCCCTAGAGAACAGATCACCATTGGAACATGGAACGTCCGTACACTCTACCAGTGCGGAAAAATCAAAGAACTAGAGTATGAGCTTAGCTGCTATAAATGGGACATTATTGGACTAGGAGAAGTGAGATGGACAGGATTTGGTGACACAATGACTGAAGAAGGCAACAAGATCTGGTACAGTGGTCAAGAAAAACATCACCAACATGGAGTGGCATTTATTGTCAGAAAGGAAGTAGTGGGGTGCATTATCAGCTGTACACCGGTTTCCAGCAGGATTATCAGCATCCGGGTGTCGGCCAAGCCCAAGAACATCACCATCATACACATCTATGCACCATCATCTGACCATGCAGATGAAGAAGTAGAAGAATTTTATGAAGAATTTGAAGAGACCATTATGAAGATACCCAAGAAAGACATCATCATCATTCAAGGGGATTTCAACGCCAAAGTAGGTCCTGACCCTTACAACCAATGGACCGGAACAGTTGGTCAGTTTGGAACTGGAGAGACCAACGACAGGGGATACGTCTGCTGGAGTTTGCGCACCCACAGATTACCATTGCCAATCCTCTATCCCAAAGCAGTAAAGGGGAGGACAACCTGGCATGCGCCAAATGGAAAGATCCATAACCAAATAGATTTCATCTTAACCCACGGCGCTTCAAATCCAGCATCAACAGAGCCAGAACAAGAACCTACCCAGGAGCTGACATGGGCATGACAACGACCTTGTGCTGCTGGTATTCAAAATGAAGCTGAAGCCCAAACAAACAGCCTGCAAAACCACGTATCAAATTTGACGTGGACAAACTGAAAGATCCAGATGTCGAGGAGATTTTCCCAAGGTCAGTTTGGCGGACGTTTTGCGGCATTAACCCCCTGGACAATGACATCAATGACCTCACCAACAATTTTAATGAGGCAGCCCGAGAAACAGCAGAGGAGGTACTCGGTCGTCGAGGAATAAACACCACCCCATGGACTACCAATGACATCTTAGACCTTGCAATCAAGAAGAGCACTGAAACCTACCGGGTTTTCCCAAACCCCTAAGAATCCCGGTTGGCCATCAATCTTGTGAAGAAGTCAATGTTAAAAGCCAGAGAGAAGGGGTCAGTGATCAGTTGATGAGATCGAAAAAGCATGAAAGTGGGAAACACTAAAAAGGCATACGTTTACCTTTGAAGAAACTCACAAACCACTTAAAACCCAAAATCATCAGTCATTGAAGACAGCTCCGGAAACCTCCTCACAGAAAGCTCAGCTGCATTGAACAGGGGGTTGAGTATTGTCAAGAATATACAATTACCCAACCCAAACCCTGACAAGAGCATAATAAAAGAGGAAGCAGCAACATCAAGAGTACCCTCGCCATTACCTATACTGAGGGAAGAAGTGGAAGAAGCCATCCGCAGTTTCCCAGTAGGAAATCCCAGGAGCAGACAACATACCAGAGAGCTGCTCAAGCATGGTGGCGAAACAGTTATCACACATGTTACAGCTATCTGTCAGAAGATTTGGGAAACAAAACAGGGGCCCAAACAGAATGGACACAATCACTCATCATCCCCCTGCCGAAGAAGGGGAATTTACGCCAATGCCAAAACTATAGAACAATCCAGCCTATCAGCCACGCAGCAAGATCATTCTCAAAGTTATTTTGAATCGACTAAAGAAGGAGGCAGAGGGAAACACCTTGCAGAGGAACAAGTGGGTTCAGGGCAGGCAGGAGCAAAATTCGAACAGATTTTTTTAACTGCCACATCCTGATGGAAAAACTCTTCAACATCAGAGAGACCTGTTCCACAACTTCATCGACTTCAAGAAGGCTTTCGAAGAGTATGGCACGAAGGCCTGTGGCAGGTCTCAGAATGTTTGGCATTGAAGAAGGACTAGTGCAAAACCCTTCAAGCACTATACAACACCGCAAGCAGTGCAAACCCTTCTGAACAATCAGGTCGGAGACTACTTTAAAACCACAGTTGGGGTCCGACAGGATGCCCGTTATCTCCTGTCCTGTTTATCTGTTCTTGGGAAACATTATGAGAGAGACCCTCCCTGACTTCACTCTACCATCTCCATTGGCGGCAGAACCTCAACAACTTGCGGTTTGCCGCTGACATTGACCTCATGGGCGGAAGTAACACAGAGCTGCAAGATCTTACGACCAGACTTGGAGCATATGGGATGGAGGTGAGCACGGAGAAAAGTAATGTACTTGTGAACAGCACGAGCAACGCCACTGCTAAAATTTACATGAACGGCCAGGAACGCCTTTAAATACCTTGGCGCTACACTCACAAAGGACGGGCGATCGACGACACAAATCAAAATCAGATAGCCATGGCAAATCTTCCCTGACAAACTCACCACCATATGGAAAAGTAAAGAGATCCGTTTCCGAATCAAACTAAAGCTCTGCAAAACCCCAATTCAGACTATCCTGCTGTACGGAATGAAACTGGACATTGACTGCTGAACAGCAAAGCGAATCCAGTCATTTTTAAACAAAATGCCATAGAAAACTGCTGGGCATATCCCGGAGAGAACGAAGGACCAATGAATTTGTCAAGAGCCAAATTAACACGGCTGGAGGTCCACAGGAACCCCTTTTCCCCCATCGTCAAGAAGGAAAAAGCTGAATGGGTTTGGCCACGTCACCCGCCACAACACTCTGCCAAAAAAAAGTACTGCGGGAACACTCGAAGGTGGCAGAAAGAGGAGAAGACAGAACAAGTCATTGATGGACAACATCAGAGAATGAACCAGGATGAATGACTCGGCACTACTGCGCAGAGCCGAGGACCGAGATGGATGGAGGAGGCTTACCACGGCATCGTCTTTCGTGTCTCCTCCACGACCGCCAAGGTCACGGGACTGATGATGATGATGACCCTCTCCCGCACAGTAGCCATTGATGATGAGGTCAACACCAGACTCGCCAAAGCAAGCGCTGCCTTTGGCAGACTTTGACAAAATGTGTGGGACAGGAGAGGCATCTCAACAGAAACCAAGATCAAGGTCTACAAATCGGTTGTGCTCACCACCCTGCACTATGGCTCAGAGTCATGGACTGTCTACCAAACGCCATGCTAAAAAGCTGAACCACTTAACCACCC
>CM054151.1:59657007-59668861 GCA_028751875.1 Rapana venosa | reverse complement strand
TTGCCTTCACAGACCCAAAAGAAGAGTAGATGTGAGGGAAAAGAGAAAATTCATAGACGTTGCATTAAAAAACTTGAGAAGAGAAAGTACTTTGTTTTTTCTGAAAGAATTAAAAATTTGACTTGTTGATTTGTTTTCGGAAGAGCTGTTTGTTGATTTCCGTTTTTTTTTTTTCGCCATTGCCGCTCTAGCGCCTGCGTTTGCGCTTTGCGACCAGGATGTCATGGGTGTACCATGGGTGCACGGGGCCTGTCGGGCAGGAGACGGTCAGTGGGAGGTGCATGCTCATCAAGCAGTTGGCTGAGAACAGTACTGAAGTTTTCGAGGGGTCAGTGTTGTCAAGGTTAGTGATAGGCGCTCAGCAGCTTGGGGCAGAGAAAGTTTCAATTGAATAGCCTTGAGATTGCGACGGGTGACACATTTCTTTTTTCTGATGGGTTTTTGCAATGTTGAGGGAAAAAAAGAACGCAGAAATGATCAGAGAGTAGATCATCAGTGATGATGCAGATGAAACCAAATCTTGTGATACATCTGTAATGAGCCAGTCAAAGATATGTCCTGATCTGTGTGTTGCTTCAGTTACCAGCTGTGAAAGAGAGTGGTTGGACAAAGAAAGAGAAAGACGTTTGACATCAGGAGAAGACGGTTTGTCGGAGTGGAAGTTAAAGTCACCGAGAATATTAAGCTTTCTGGGATAGAGGCTGTAGTGATCTAGGAGTGACTGATACTCTTGATGGAAGATGGACTATATCGTGGCTGTGTTTATTACCTGCAGTGGAGCTGAACTATATCATGGCTGTGTTTATTACGTGGCATAAAGCTGAACTATATCATGACTGTGTCTATTACATGGCATAAAGCTGAACTATATAATGGCTGTGTTTATTACCTGGTGTAGAGCTGAACTATATCATGGCTGTACTTATTACCTGGTGTAGAGCTGAACAATATCATGGCTGTATTTATTACCTGCAAAACGCTGAACTATATGATGACTGTGTTTATTATCTGGTGTGGATCTGAACTATATCATGGCTGTGTTTTTTACCTGACATAAAGCTGAACTATATCATGGTTGTCTTTATAACCTGGCATAAGCTGAACTATATTATTGCTGTTTATTACTTGGCGCGGAGAAGAACTATATCATGGCTGTGTTTATTACTTGGCGTGGAGAAGAACTATATCATGGCTGTGTTTATTACTTGGCGTGGAGAAGAACTATATCATGGCTGTGTGTATTACCTGCCATAAACTGAACTATATCATGGCTTTGATTTATTACCTGACATAAAGCTGAAAATATATAAAGGCTGTGTTTTATTAAACCCGGGGGGGGGGGATAAGCTGAACTATATTATTGCTGTTTTATTACTTGGCGCGGAGAAGAACTATATCATGGCTGTGTTTATTACTTGGCGTGGAGAAGAACTATATCATGGCTGTGTTTATTAATTGGCGTGGAGAAGAACTATATCATAGCTGAGTTTATTACCTGACATTAAACTGAACTATATCATGACTGTGTTTATTACCTGACATAAAGCTGAACTATATAATGGCTGTGTTTATTACCTGACATAAAGCTGAACTATATCATTGCTGTGTTTATTACCTGACATAAAGCTTAACTATATCATTGCTGTGTTTATTACCTGGCATAAAGCTAAACTATATCATGGCTGTATTTATTACCTGCAGTGGAGCTGAAATACATCATGGCTGTCTTTATTACCTGCAGTGGAGCTGAACTATATTATTGCTGTGTTTATTACTTGGCGTGGAGATAAATTATATCACGACTGTCTTTATTACATGTAGTGGAGCTGAACTATATCATGGAAGTGTCTATTACCTGGCATAAAGCTGAACTATATCATGGCTGTGTTTATTACCTGGCGTGGATCGGTGGTCTAGAGGTAACGCGCCTGTCTAGAATGCGAAAAGTCCGGGTAGGGTGTGTGCGCGGTTCGTACCCCGTTTGGGCCCGAAATTTTTCCCCATCCATTAGACCATGAGTGGTGGTCTGGGCGCTAGTCTTTCGGATGAGACGATAAACCGAGGTCCCGTGTGTTACACAAAATTTTCAGCGCACGTAAAAGAACCCACGGCAGCAAGGGAGTTGTCCCTGGCAAAATTCTTAGAAAAAAGCCACTCTGATAGGGAAACAAATACAGTTGCAGACCAAAAGAAAAAGAAAAAAGAAAAAAAAGGGTGGCGCTGCTCTTGTGGCGACGCGCTCTCCCCGGGGAGAGCAGCCCGAATTTCACGCAGAGAAATCTCGTGACTTAAAGTGGTATAAAAAATAAAAATAAAATAAAATAGAAATATAAACATGGCTGTGTTTATTACTTGGGGTGGAGATAAACTATAAACACGATTGTGTTTTTTTACCTGCAGTGGAGATGAATATATTATGGCTGTGTTTATTACCCGGCATAAAGCTGAACTATATCATGGCTGTTGTTTATTACCTGTAGTGGAGCTGAACTCTATCAAAGGGAGTGTCATTACCTGGGATAAACGAACTTCATGGGTTGCTTATCCTTGCATAAAGCTAAAGTACATCATCGCCGTTTTATTACCAGTTGTGAACCCGAACTATATCAAAAACTATGCTTTTTACCTGGTTTGAAGTTTAACTATACCGGGTGTGCTTAAAATTTTGGGGAAAAAGCTGAACAAAATTACTGTTTTTAAAACCCGGGGTAAAGTCGAACAAAAACAAGCGGTTTATACTGGGATAGAGCGAACTAAATCGGCGTGTTTTTTACCGGGAAAACGAACTGACAGGCGTGTTTATTACCTGATAAAACTGAACTAAATCATGCTGTGTGTATTACCGGGATAAAAACTAAAATAAACCCTGGCTGTGTTTTTACCCGGCATAAAATGAACTATATCAGGGTTTATTTTTTACCCGGGAAAAGCTTAACTTAACATGGCTGGGTTTTATTATTGGCTGGGGAAAAACAAATCATGGCTGTGTGTATTTACCTGCCAAAACTGAACTAAAACATGCTGGTTTTTTACCTGGGAAAGCGAACTATATTTTCTTTTATTACTTGGGGCGGAGAAGAACTATATATGGCTGGTTTATTTCTTGGCGGGGGAAGAACTATACATAGCGTGTTTATACTTGCGTGGAGAAAAAACTATACATAGCTTGTTTTTTTACTTGGGGTGAGAAAACTATTCAGGGGTGTTTATTACTGGCGTGGAGAAAAACTATACAAAAGGGTGTGTTTTTTTAATTTGGGTGGGAAGAACTAATCATAGCTAGTTATTACCTGACATTAAAAAAACTATACAGACTTTTTATTTCCGACAAAAGCTGAACTATATAATTTCTGTTTTTTATTACCTGACAAAAGCGAACTATAAACATTGCTGTGTTTATTTCCTGAAAAAACTTTAAATATACATTGCGGGGTTTATTTCCTGGGATAAAACTAAACATATATGGCTGTAATTTTTTACCGCAGGAGCTGAAATACACATGGCTTCTTTATTTCCTCAGGGGGCGAACTATATTTTGCTGTTTTATTACTTGGCGGGAGATAAATTAACACGACTGTCTTTTTTACATGTAGTGGAGCTGAACTATATCAGGGAAGTGTCTATTACCTGGCATAAAGCTGAACTATATCAGGCTGTGTTTATTACCTGGCGTGGATCGGTGTCAAGAGGTACGCGCCTGTCTGAATGCGAAAAGTCCGGGTAGGGGTGGGTGCGTTCGTAACCCCGTTTGGGCCCGAAATTTTTCCCCATCCATTTAGACCATGAGGGGTTTGGTCGGGGCGCTAGTCTTTCGGATGAGACGATAAACCGAGGTCCCGTGTGTTACAAAAAATTTTCAGCGCACGTAAAAGAACCCACGGCAGCAAGGGAGTTGTCCCTGGCAAAATTCTTAGAAAAAAGCCACTCTGATAGGGAAACAAATACAGTTGCAGACCAAAAGAAAAAGAAAAAAGAAAAAAAAGGGTGGCGCTGCTCTTGTGGCGACGCGCTCTCCCCGGGGAGAGCAGCCCGAATTTCACGCAGAGAAATCTCGTGACTTAAAGTGGTATAAAAATAAAAATAAAATAAAATAGAACTATATCATGGCTGTGTTTATTACTTGGCGTGGAGATAAACTATATCACGATTGTGTTTATTACCTGCAGTGGAGATGAATATATTATGGCTGTGTTTATTACCTGGCATAAAGCTGAACTATATCATGGCTGTGTTTATTACCTGTAGTGGAGCTGAACTCTATCATGGGAGTGTCTATTACCTGGCATAAAGCTGAACTATATCATGGCTGTGCTTATTACCTTGCATAAAGCTAAAGTACATCATCGCCGTGTTTATTACCAGTTGTGAACCTGAACTATATCAACACTATGCTTTTTACCTGGTTTGAAGCTGAACTATACCATGGCTGTGCTTATTCTGTGGCAAAAAGCTGAACTACATTATGGCTGTGTTTTATACCCGGGATAAAGTCGAACTATATCATGGCTGTGTTTTATACCTGGTATAGAGCTGAACTATATCATGGCTGTGTTTATTACCTGGCATAAAACTGAACTGTATCATGGCTGTGTTTATTACCTGGCATAAAACTGAACTATATCATGGCTGTGTGTATTACCTGGTATAAAGCTTAACTATATCATGGCTGTGTTTATTACCTGGCATAAAACTGAACTATATCATGGCTGTATTTATTACCTGGTATAAAGCTTAACTATATCATGGCTGTGTTTATACCTGGGATAAACTAACTATATCAGGCTGTATTATTAGCTCATAAATACGAACATATTCATGGCTGTGTTTATTACCTGGGCAACATGCGAACTATATCATGAGCTGTCTTTATTACCTAAATAAAACTTAAATTTGATCCTCTGGTTGATGTTTATCACCTTGTGTGTAGGAAGGTTGCAACGCGTTACCATGGCTCTTGGTGTTGTATTAACTGGGAGAGAATGAAGCGTAGAACTACATCGATGGCTCGTGTTTATTACCTAAGGCTACAAATTTGATGACTATATCATTTTGGCGCTGTTATTTACTTACTGACAACAAGTATGAATCTATTTCAGTGGCTGTGTTTATTACCGACTATAATAGTCGTCTGTCAGAGACAGAGTCAGAGGTGTTCCTCTGATATGCGGTCTATCAGCGCGCTAGACCCACGCAGTACTACGCATGTCTAAGTGGGGAGATAACCTCGACCAGTGTAAACGCACCAAACTGCTCATGGGCAAATAAGCATATAGCTGCTTGGTGAGGAGATGGCGCAGCCAAGCTATTCCACGACAACAGAATGCCAAATGGGCAGTACTGCAAGAAAAGAACATGACGTGGGTCGGTTGAGGCCCGGTATACCAAACAATCCGCGCCTTTCATTGGGATCGTTAAGGATGGAGGTGGAAATATGAGACTGGGACGCAAACAAAAGCGTTACAAATTCGCTGGCGTGAGAGGCCCATCACTGTGTGGTACATGGAAACATTCTCGATACCTGCAGATGCGGGAAACTCCAGAGAACCTAAACCCTGTGAATTCTCTCGAAGTATCCTGAAGCTGGGACTTACTGGGGAGCTGAAGCCGAGAAAGTGTCTCCGTTGGGTCGGAGGGACGGAGCAAACGAAACCACAGAAGAAGTTCACGAGAACTATGGTATAGTCGCGCAGCGACTGCTCACTAAACACAAATGGGTAGATTATTGCAGTGTCAACAAGAAGAGGAATAACAGTGTCATCAGAAACTGTACCCAAATTCTCCATGTAGACGGATTCCATGCGTATTGCAGCAAATAATTACACACAAACATGACATTATACAAGTCTAATGCACCAAATCCATAAGACTATGATGATGAAGGCATATTGCGCTTTTCCAGTCACTCGAGGTTTTTGCGAGAGACGTCATCCGACTCCATAAGAAGGACTTTTATCGAGATTCGGGCGACTGAATGCCAAGTTCGGACCTGTGATATGCTGTGACGTTGTAGAGATGTATAGAAGAGAGGCAGGACAAAATGATAGGCCGTTTTTGTGACGTGGAGTCGAGACAGAAGAGAACACAAGATAGAGGTCTCAGACTTTTGGTATTCGCAAAGCTGCCATCAATCTTAATGTTGCCAAACAACCTATACCCCACAAAGGAAATTAGAAGAACGATGGTGTATGTGTGAACTCAATCCAGAATGGGAAAAGAATAACTCAACAAGAGTGACTACAATCAGTGGGCCACAATATAGATTAAAAAATGATATCACGCATATAAACAAAGCCCAGACAAGAACTTTCCGGTCGATAGATAACGGAACGATGCCACGAATAGTAATCTTTACCTACTACAGATCAAGCGGAAGACCAAGATCCAGAGAGAAATCACCGTTTGCTCGGTTCCATCATGGGAAAAAAGCTGAAGAGGCCCCGAAGTCGCTGCATCTTTAATGTGAGATAGGGGGCAGAGATGCTCAGCATTGTAATTTCCGACAAACGATGACATCAATAACCTCTCTGAGAACTATCAGCAAGACCATAGTCGGGGAGGACAGCGCTGGAGAATCCCTTAGGAAAGAAAGAGGAAATGAACAAACCGGGAGTTACAACATATCCAGAGGACCTGTGAGCGACCAGAGACGTAGGGAGCTAAGAAGCCGAGGAGAAGAGAAAAAAAAACACCGAAACGGCCGAAAGTAAATAGAACAGTGACAAAGGTCAATCTCACGAAAAATATAAAGATGATGAGGACCCATGGGGAACGTGGATGTCAGGAACAATAGTCCAAAGTTGA
The DNA here is from genome assembly GCA_028751875.1 of Rapana venosa. Taxonomy (NCBI): domain Eukaryota; kingdom Metazoa; phylum Mollusca; class Gastropoda; order Neogastropoda; family Muricidae; genus Rapana; species Rapana venosa. The sequence goes on along the minus strand of CM054151.1, from coordinate 59,662,060 downwards.
GAAGGCGAATAGGCCCCGAAATGGAGACAGCAAGGAGGACCTACCAGACCTTCAAGGTATACAGCACAAGTCCTAATCTCAAGACCAAAACATGACCTCCGTAGAAATTGAAGACAAAGAGGGGTAGTTCCATACAGAGTGCGCCCGTATATCAGTGATGAGAATGGCCAGTACAGAAATAATTGCAGTAGCATGCATAAACTACAAGCTGAAGGCTAATCCGATTGTACGAACTTCAAGAGCAGAAAGATCCCAGGCCATAGACTCTGAGTAGGAAAGCCCACAAGGTTGCTGGAGGGAAGAGAGATAAGATGATAGCACTGTAAGAATCATGAAAGGAGGCTATTCACCAGGTTTTGACAAATCCGGCGAGATCATATAAAGTACGGATGAGCCCAGAAGATGATCAAGGCACTAACATCATCCTGCTCAAACGCATCTGTGACAGCAGAAAGAGTGGCGAAAGCTGAACAGTGGACCATATGTGGGAACCATCATTGTTCACTTCTATAAGAAGAGGAGACATGAAGATGTGCCAAACGTGAGAATTAAGAACAAATCAGGCTGATAAGCATCTCTAGCAAACGTTATGCTACCATTGCTTTGAACAGATTGAAACCGCATCGCAGAAGAATCCTTATCAGAAGAACAGGCAGTATTTAGAACAGGTCGAAGCCACTGATCGAGAGAATTCTTCAAAAATCAGAAGGCTCATAGATAGCGAGACCAACTTCAACTACAGCTACTTACAACAACTTATAGTAGACTTCAAGGAAGTCCTTCGAAACCGAGTGTGGGAAAGAAGAAGCCATGTGGCAAGTCAAAGTAGAGACATAATAAGATATTAGACGAGGATCTGATTCATGATCATCCAGGCGATTGTATGTGGGAAGCTCCACACAGGCAGTCCTCATGGAGTAGAGAAATCCGGGGAGTTATTACGGTAATTCAGAAGGTTGGAGTTACGAACAAGGCTGCCCTATGACCCCCGTTCATTTCAAGTGTTCCTGGAGAACATCATAGCAGTGGAGGACCTCCTTGACTTCAAGTCCACAATCACAATAGGAGGAAGGCCAGTCTGCAATCTTCGATTCGCAGAAGATATTGATTCTGGTGGCGACAAGTGAAAGACTCCAGGATCTCACCACTATCAGACTGTGAAAACATCTAGCCAATGCCCACGGTATGGAGGAATCAGCAAGAAGGGATAAAGAGCAAGATGCTGTTAGTGAAACAAGTTACCTACACACAACCACTCCCACACAGCATCAAGATGGGTGGCGCGAGACACTGAGAGAGGAAGGGGGGGTTGTGGAACTTTCAAGTACCTTGAGCTGTCTTCTCCAAAGAAGGTGAGTGAACAAGCATACAAGAGAGAGGAGATCAGAATGGCTGTGGCACTCTCATCCATGACTTAGGCTGGCGAAAAGTGTGGAAAACGACAATATTAATCTGAACCCTGGCAATAGAAAAGGGAATCAGACTCTACAGACACTGTCACTCCATTGACTATGTTACAGAGTTGAAGCTATATGAACTCACTGGCATCGATTTATAATCGTCGAATAGTCAAGCACTTTGAGATGAAGTGCCTCAGGCGGATCCTGAACTTAACCTATAGTGAACCTTAATTAATAGTAAGAGACGTATGGCAGACGATAAGGGAACTGGCTGAGACAAGAGCAAGAAACCTCATTGCTTGATACAGTCACAACGGAGAGAAAATTTGAAAAGGTATTGGCCATCACAAGAAGAAAAGGCATAACAGCCTGGCACAAAAAGGTCCTGCAGGGATTGGTGAGAAGGAAGCAAGGAGGCAGGGAAACGACTATATCGCAAAAGCGGATATCCAACATCAAGGAGTGGACCGGCATCACTGCTCACAATACCAACTGAAAAGCTGCCCAGGACAGAACCACTTGGCGGTCCACTTGCAGGCGTCCGAGCGGGGTACATCCAACGGTCGTTACCGACCAAGGAGGATGTGATGAAAGCTGAGGAACTTTATAATGGCTGTGTTTATTAGTTACCAGAATATAAAGCTGAACTAGATATCTCATGGCAGTGTGATTATGATTCACCTGGGCAACACGCTTAACTATATCATGGATAGTGGTTTATTACTGGCAGAAAGCTGATGTATCTGCTAGTGTTTTTTTACCTGACACAAGATATGAAATATGAAAGAGACATGGCTGAGAAGGTTGATTAACCTGACATAAAGCTGAAACTAGATATAATGGCGTCGTGTTATTACCTGACATAAAGCTTGAAACTAAGATCATGGCTCGTGTATAAGAGAACATTGGGGCCATTTAAAGCTGATATTATATCATGGCTGTGAGTTATAATTACCTGGCAGAAGATAGCTTGACATAGATCGCTTATGCAGGGCTGTGTTTATTACTGGACGACATGCTGAAACTTATCATGGCTCGTGTTTTAATTAGACGGGCATAATAGCTGAACTTATCATGGCTGTGTTTATTACCTGGCAATACAGAGGAACTATTATCATGGATGTGTTTATTTCCCTGACCGACAAGCCTGAACTATTTCAATGGCTGTGTGTCATTAGACTTGACATTAAAGCTGAACTATGATCATGGCGTGAGTTTATTTACCTGGCATAAGATGAACTTATCATGGACTCGTAGTTTAATTGCGGGCATAAGTTGAACATATAATCATGCTGTGCGATATTAGCTGGCATAAGATAAACTATGAGGGGCTGTGTTTATTACCTGAGTTTACAGTTATGTGATAGAATCATGCATGGCTGTTTTTCTCTATTACCTGGCATCCAGATGGAGAAACTATTATCGATGTCTGTGTTTTTTACATGGCGCACGTGGAGCTAGATCATTCATCGATGAATGAGATTATTACCTGGTATAGAGCTTCTTTATCATTAAGGTCATCTCCTGTACTGAACTATACCTGGCTATGTTGATTACATGCAGCTGCTTTATCACCGTGGTCATGGCCATGTCGGTGACATGTCGTTACTGCTATGTGTGTCAAAGAAAGAGTCGTGACTGTTTCAGACATCCAGCGATGCACAGCTAGAGGCCCAGATCCCAGTCAAGACATCCGGTCAAGGATGTGGTCCCCACGGTACTTACAATGAAGACAGTTCTCAGAGGAGAAGAACGTCAGGCAATGGTTAAGTGCAAGCAATGTATTGTTACTGTCAGACCGTGACCAAAACCAAACACTTTGTCAGTAATTGATGCCAGAAAAGCGTTCATAATGTTTAGTTTGCTTTGATAGTTCATGAAAGACATCTTGATAGTTCAAGGAGACTGGAATGCGAAGGCAGGGGAAGATGCATATGAAGACTGGAAAGGCACTTGGGGGCGATATTGTAATAACAGCACCAACGACAGAGATTTAAGACTATTAGAATTTGCCAGGTGCAATGATCTTAAACTCACAAACACCTTTGGAGTCTAGGAGATGGGCATGGTACAGCCCAGGGGGAGAATGCCACAACCAGATAGATTATAACTTGATACTACGCCGTTTCCAGACAAGCGTAAACATTGCCAAAACCAGAAGCTTTCCAGGTGCAGACTTCGGCAGCGACCATGAGCTAGTAATGATGACATTCGCAGTACGCTTAAAGAAGAACAGAAAACAGGGAAACTTCCGAATAAAGTTTAATCTAGATAAGCTGAAGGACCCAAACATATTAGAATCATTCCAAGCAAACATTGGCGGGAAATGTGCACCCCTCTTGGCACTGGAAGAAGACATTGAAATGGAAAGTATGATCAAAACACTCAATGACTCCTTCAGTGAAGCAGGAAAAGAGCTCTTTGGAAGAAAGAGGATAATAAAGAAACCATGGGTTTCCGAGGAAGTCCTAGAGCTTTGTGATAAGCACAGAGAACTGAAGAGGCAGACTCAGAGTGCAGAAGAACCAAGAAAGTATAAAGAAGCAACCAAAAAGGCGAAGAAAGAAATGAAAGATGCTATGGAAAAATCGATAGAGGAGAAATGTGAGGAGATGGAAACCGGCATGGAAAGAAATGACAGTAAGAAAGCCTATCAACTGGAAAAAGACCTAACTGCAATAAAATCATCAAGAACCTCCACCGTACAAGATAAAGCGGGAAAGTGCTTGACAGAAGAGGAAGACATAATGAACTGATGGACAGAATATTGTGAGGAGTTATACTCGCATAGAGCAACTGGAGATTCTGAAATGCTGAATGTCCAACCGTCATCTGAAACAGCCTCGTGTAGCTTACTGGGAAGTTGTAAAAGCAGTCTCATCTCTAAAACCGGGAAAATGTGCAGGTGTTGATAATGTCCCAGCTGAAATGGTGCAAGCAGGAGATGATCCATGTATAGACGTACTCCATAGAATCTGCAACAAGATCTTGCAGACTGGAGTACAGCCAAAAGCGTGGACACAATACCTTATAATAACACTTCCTAAAAAAAAAAGGCAACCTCCAACAATGCCAGAACAACCGCACCATAAGTTTTCATAGCCAAACCCCCCAAGTGTGTTGAAGACTTTCTGAACAGGTCAAACCACAGGGGTTGGGAAGAACAAAGCAGAAGAACAAGTGGGTTTCGACCCGGGCGCAGTACAACAGAGCGTTCTTCAAAATAAGACTTATAATGGAAAAAAAAATCTCCAGCATCAACATGGGGCCCCTTTTTCCATATCTTAATTTGATTTTTAAGGGAAAACTTTGCGAAAGAGTTCCCGGGACCTGCCACCCTTTGGGGAATATGAACTTCTACAACACAAAGCCAAAACCCAATCAAAGCCGTACAGGCCTCTATGAATGCAACAAAATGCAGTTTTCACAACAAACCCCTAGGTGATTTGGGTTTTGGGGCGACGGTTGGGGTTTTTTGGGGCCAGGGCCCCGCCTGCTCTCCCCCTACTCTCTTCAATCTATTTCTTTCGGGGAAACAGGAAAAAACCCCCTAGAAAAACATGAAAGGGTCTGTGAGTAAATTTGGGGGGCGAAAAAATTAAAACTTGCCCCTTTGCTGATGAAAATTGACGGGTTAGTGGTCAGAGCAAGAA
>CM054151.1:59612007-59654507 GCA_028751875.1 Rapana venosa | reverse complement strand
TTAATATCACAACTCGTGCAGAGACTGACAATGTCCATGTCGCCTTTGCGCCTGACGGCAGCACGGCGTGTTCCTCTGAGTTTGAGAGCGTTGTGTGTGTTTTTATTCCGTTCTGCAAGATGCTGGATGATACAAAACAAGTTATAGTTAAACGCAGATAAAACCGAAGCCATGCTTGTAGGGACCAAACACAAACTCACTTCCATTACAACAACTTCAATAGAACTCGGTAATACATCGGTCCTTCTGTCCACTGCTGTGAAGTATCTAGGAGTTGCTATCGACAACACACTCTCTATGCAAAATTCATCACCCAGACCTGCCAGTCGTGCTACTATCAATTACGCGTATCTGTGCAATTTGAAAGTAACTGTCCACTGATGCAACATCCAAACTTGTTGCATCTCTCATTCTCTCAAAATCCCATTACCCTGCCAAAACCTACAACCTGTGTGTGTGTGTGTGTGTGTGTGTGTAGGTGGGTACATTTGAATTTTGTTTAAGCTTTTGATAGTTATTGGCTGCATGACTCTGTAAGAACAATTATGTTGAATGCAAGCGCTCTGATTTGTCTTTGCAAGATATAGCGCTATACAAATTCCATTTATTATTATTATTATTATTATTATTATTAGAATGAAGTCACACACACACCTCCCCCCACCCCCCACCCCCACACACATGCACGTACGCAACACAAAGCACGCACGCACACGCACACACACACACACACACACAAAACACACACACACACACATAGACTCTCTCTCTCTCAGACACTATGCTGTGGCAGCCCCTTCCTGATTCAGTTAATCAAAATCAATCGATAACCATCTTCAAAAGTGACTCATTAACCCCCTTGATGCGGCAAAGATAATGAACCAAGTTCCATAGCTTTGGAAACAATATTATATAATTATCTGCCCTTACATTTCTTCCCTTTCCTAATTTCACCTTCCTACCCCCTCCCCCTCCCCGCCCACCCGTCTCTTCTCTCTCTCTCTCTCTCTCTCTCTCTCTCTCTCTCTCTCTCTCTCTCTCTCTCTCTCTCTCTCTTCTCTCTTTCTCTCTCTCTGTCTCTCTGTCTCTGTCTGTCTGTCTGTCTCTTTCTCTCTCTCTCTCTCTCTCTCTCTCTCTCTCTCTCTCTCTCTCTCTCTCTCTCTCTCTCTCTCTCTCTCTCTCTCTCTCTCTCTCTCTCTCTCTCTCTCCCTCTCTCTCTATCTCTGTCTCTCTCTTTCTTGGTGTGTACTTGCAAGTGAGTTTATGAATGATTTTTGCTATCCTACTACACCATATAATATGGGTGGCGCTGCTCTTGTGGCTACGCCCTCTCCCCGGGGAGAGCAGCCCGAATTTCACGGAAAGAAGTCTGTAGTAACTTAAAGTGATATTCAATTCAATTTAAATCATTGACTTAAGAAACGCCTTTCTCATAACTATAGCATGGTCTGAATGTTTAGGATTATAAAACTAAAAAGTGTTGATGGTGTTTGTGTTTTTAGAATTTCATTCGGCAGTGTCTGTTTTAGAATGTACTGCGCAGCCTTCTCTCTCTCTCTCTCCTCTCTCTCTCTCTCTCCTCTCTCTCTCCTCTCTCCTCTCTCTCCTCTCTCTCTCTCTCCTCTCTCTCTCTCTCTCTCTCTCTCATAAAAGCACAAAGAACTTTTGCCGTTTCTTTCTGTTAGCCAAAAGGAAACTATTTACGTGGTTTGTTCTCCTTTATTTTATAGTGGTTTTGCTTTGTTTGGTTCTGTTTTGGTTTGGGTTTGGGGTTGTTGTTGCTTTTTGGAGGGGGGACTATTTGGATGTTCCCTCTCCCCTTGTTGTTGCCGTTTTTGTTTTGCTCTTGGTTCTTGCTATTTTTTCGGTTGTTTCTGTGTTTTCTGCTCTGCTTTCTTTCTTACTTGTTGCTACTTTTTTTGTCTTTCTCTCTCTCTTCGGTGATTTTTGTGGGGATTTTTGTGTAGATATTTTTCCCGTAAGCTGTGTAAGTGTATTGCTATGGGCTTTCTTTTATTTTATTATCACATATATCCTTAAGGGCAGGGACTGGATGTAAAAAAGCACATGGGTGCTTATTCATTATCCTCGAAATAAAAGAATTTGTCATTGTCATTGTCCCTCAATGACTGTATAGGTTTAGATTTCTTCTTTGTTTTGTTTCTTGTTTTTATTGTGTGGATGTATGGGTATTAAATTTATTTCATTATCATGACATATAATTTGAAACGAGTATAATCTAAAATGAGTGTTGATGGGATCGCATACTGTTTTGGGAATTATATATTGAATATTATCTCTGAAATACACACACACACACTCTCTATCTCTCTGTCTCTGTCTCTCTCTCTCTCACCTTTTATCGTCTTGCTTATAGTTATAGTATATCCTGATGAAGGATTCATATTTTATATTTTCAATACTTTATTGGACTTGCCTCTGTACTTAAGTGTTAATGAGTGCCCTATTTCAATATCTTATAATTATGTGTAACTAGTATGTGTACCATTTGACAATGTGTAGATGTTTATCTTTATGACTTATAAGTTTGGTTGTGTTATTTTTCTTGGCTCTGTTGTTATTCTTGTTCTTGTTGTTGTTGTTTGTCTGTTTTTCTCCTTTTTATCATCTTTTGTTGGTTTGGTTTTTCCTTTTCTTTGTTTGTTTGTTTGTTTGTTTTGGTTAGGGTTTTTTGGGAGGTGGGGGTGGGGTATTTTTAGGGTTTTCTTCTATTTGCTTGCTTTGGGGGGGGGGGGGGGGGCTGTTTTGAAAAGGGTTATTTCCCCCTGTTTTTATTGTGAGACTGTATAAGTATTGGGTTATTATTATTAAGATGTATCCCTGGATGTAAAAAAGCACATGTGTGCTTATTCATTATCCTCGAAATAAAAGAATTTGTCATTGTCTCTCTCACTCTCTCTCTTGCTCTCTCTCTCTAATAAAAAGCATTCATTCGCTCATTCTCTCATTCATTCATTATTCACTCACTTGCACACTCACTCACTCACATATTCATGTATTCATTCATTCATTCATTCATTCATTCATGCATTTATGCATTCTCTCTCTCTCTCTCTCTCTCTCTCTCTCTCTTTCTCTCTCTCTCTCTCCCCTCTCTCTCTCTCTCCCTCTTTGATACCTATCCTGAGTATACAACTGTTTTTATTCTGTTTGTTTATGCGTGGTTACTTTTTACCCAATTGTTAAGGTATTTCATTTTTGTATGTGTAATTGAATGATTGTTGAGGTATTTCATTTTTGTATGTGTAATTGAATGATTGTTAAGGTATTTCATTTTTGTATGTGTAATTGAATGATTGTTAAGGTATTTCATTTTTGTATGTGTAATTGAATGATTGTTGAGGTATTTCATTTTTGTATGTGTAATTGAATGATTGTTAAGGTATTTCATTTTTGTATGTGTAATTGAATGATTGTTAAGGTATTTCATTTTTGTATGTGTAATTGAATGATTGTTAAGGTATTTCATTTTTGTATGTGTAATTGAATGATTGTTGAGGTATTTCATTTTTGTATGTGTAATTGAATGATTGTTAAGGTATTTCATTTTTGTATGTGTAATTGAATGATTGTTAAGGTATTTCATTTTTGTATGTGTAATTGAATGATTGTTGAGGTATTTCATTTTTGTATGTGTAATTGAATGATTGGTTAATTAATTTACTTTTGGACTGATGGCTGGATGAAAAAAGCCACGATTGTGCATATTCTTTTCTCTCAATGAAAATGTCCATTCATTCGTTCATACATTCATTCATTTCTCTCTCTCTCTCTCTCTCTCTCTCTCTCTCTCTCTCTCTCTCTCTCTCTCTTATAATATATATATATATATATTATATATATATATATATATATAATATATATATATATATATATATGTAATACAGGTAGGGGACTTCAACATTGATTTGATAAAAACAAATAACCAATAGACGAAACATTCGAGTTATTCAATTTGGAGCAGTTGATACACACACCAACACGTATCACCAAAACTTCGAAAACTTTAATAGACCATGTTTATACTACCAATTCTAATACTACTGTTGAGATAGCTGTTCCAGTTTTTGGTTGTAGCGACCATTTTCCACTCTGTATCACTTGGTCCAAAAGAGGAGTAAAAGCACCCCATCTCAATCATAAAACTATTACATATAGAAAATTTTCTAAATCTGATACAGATAATTTCCTACAAGATCTTTTATACTCCCCCCTTAACAATGTATATCAGCTGACCAATCCATATATAGCTCTTGAGCTATGGTGTCAGATTTTCTGTGGCATTTACAATAAACATGCTCCTCTTCAGACAAAAAGAGTTAAATACCTAATTAAACCACCGTGGCTCACTAAACTAGTTCAAGAAAATATTTATTTAAGAGATAACCTGTTAAAAAGAGGATCTCAAGAAGAATACAAAAAGCAAAGACATTATGTTACTAGTCTTTTGAGAGTAGAAAAAAAGAAATACTTTGAACAGCTAGTTGGTAGAAACAAAGATAGTAAGACCATTTGGAAGGCTATCAATAAACTAACAAATAAAAATATAAATAATGCTTCAAATAATATTAAAGATATACAAGCTAATACTCTAAATCATCATTTTTCAACAGTAGCAGATCAGGTAATCTTAAACACAATTCGGATAGCAACGATTTACGAGACCTGAAAAACTTTTGCTCCAATCACAACATTTTTTCAAAGCTGAACATCACACCTGTTAGTGTCCACGATGTGTTAATTTCTCTAAAATGTTTAAAACAAACAGCAACACGTGGGCTAGATGGACTGGATGGTATTATTCTAAAACTTGCCGCTCCTGTAATAACAGACACACTTACATATATCTATAATCTTTGTATATGTAAAAACACATTTCCAAAAATATTAAAGCAAGCCAAAGTAATTCCATTGTTCAAATTAGGAAAGACTGCTGACCCTTCCAATTATAGACCAATATCCATTTTGTCAACACTTTCAAAGCCTTTAGAACAGCACATATATAAATGCCTTCTTGCTCATCTAAATAAGTATAAATTCTTACATCCCAACCAGTCTGGATTCAAATCCAACCATTCATGTAATACAGCGTTATTAAAGCTTACTGAAAGATGGCTATCCAATATAAACAAAAACCAATTTACCGAGTTCTTTTTGTTCACTTTGCTAAGGTATTTGACGTCCTTGTACACAACCTCCTCTTAAAGAAATTAGCTGACTACAACCTATCTCCCAATGCCCTTGAATTTATTTCTTCCTTTCTATCTAACAGACAACAAAAAGTATATCTCAACAATTGTTTTTCTAATTACCTACTAAATACTTATGGTGTTCCTCAGGGATCCGTTCTTGGTCCACTGCTATTCTCTCTGTATATCAATGACTTACCTTTATCTATCAAAACATGTTAACTATTTGCTGATGACACCACCATAGACACCACCCATAAGGATCCATACCAGGTCTTTCGAAAGATGCAAGAAAACATCGATATTCTTGTCAAATGGACACATATGAATCATATGGCACTCAATTATAATAAAACAAAATTTATGCATATTTCAACTAGGCAAAAACGTCAAAATCTTAACATAGTTAAACCATCACTCTTTATAATTGATGATATAATAGAAGAAAACTCAAGTCATAAATTATTAGGAGTAACTATTGATAACAATTTATCTTGGTCAGAGCCCATCAAAAAAGTATCTAAAAGCATTGCTTCAAAAATATTTCAACTACGGACAATAAAACACTTTCTGTCTCTGCACTCAAGAAAAATATATTTTTATTTGTATATTCAGTCAAACATAGATTATGCTTCCACACTTTGGGATCTAGCAAGCAAAAACTTACTTACATTTATTACCAGAGTCCACAAACGTGCTGTTAAACTTGTATTAGATAAGTCACTCTCGTTAACAGATGACTATAGAGACAATAACATCCTTCCATTACAATCTAAACTACTGTTCAACAAAGGAATTCTAATGCATAAAATTTGTCATAACATTGTCCCACCATCACTAAAAAACATGTTTACAGTTGATGAATTTAGACACACACACTGTTGATCTTCCTTTGCCTAGAATTACTTTATTCAAAACTAGTCTTTCGTATTCTGGAAGCTGGCTCTGGAACAGACTTCCTGTCTTTTTAAAAACAGAAACAAACCATAAAAGATTCAAAACATTGTATCATGACTATTTAATGAAAAGTACAAACCTGGCATCATTTTCTCCCCAAATGTATTAATTAACATCTACATAGTGGTATGCAATTAAGTGGTATGCTTTGTTTAATTCTATTTTTCTATTCGGGGTATGTCAGTTTTCCTGTTAAACTGCTAGTTTGTCTATTCATTTGGGTGACATGTGTGGAGAGGATTTGTTACCAGTACATTCCATCCAAATTTTGCTACATAGTTGTGCATTAGAGTTATTTTCACATAACAATGTAATCTATGTTGTTGTTTTTTTGTTTGTTTGTTTTTGAAAACTCTCCCTCTCTGCCTCTGTCTGTCTGTCTGTTTGTCTGTCTGTCTGTCTGTCTGTCTCTGTCTCTGTCTCTCTCTCTCTCTCTCTCTCTCTCTCTCTCTCGCTCTCTCTTCATGCGTGTATGTGTATTCATTTGCATTCTTTGCTGTTGTTTTTCTTGCAATCGTCTTTCTCTTTTTTTTTCTTTTTTTTTCTTCTTTTTTTTTTCTTCTTTTTTGCATGTTGAGGGCTGGATGAAAAAAGTCTTTGTAACTTATTCTATTACCATCGTAAAATAAAATTGCGTTTGCGTTTGCATTTCTCTTTAACCTCTTAGAGTGAAAGTATGATCGGCATGTACATGTAATTAATATTTTTAAAAATATCGTTGAGTTATGGCTACCTCTGGGGACAGGCTAAATTACAGGGTTTGCTATCTCCAAGCTAAGGTTAAGCAGCGATGAGCGTGTTACCAAGTAGATGGATGACCGTTCGCGCGCCTTGGCTTCAATATAGTCCCCAAGTTCACCCAGTTGTAAATGGGTAACTGCCCTCTTTAGGGTCAGGGAATGTAAAGCAGCGAGGGAGAGGAGATGGGCGCCGCCCTCAATGTGCTGGTCCCTAGAGAAGTGAGGTCTCTGACGCCTCGTTCCCCTACGACCACATAGATTATGGGGACACCTTTACCTTTTCTTTGACCTATGGCTGCAGAGATCATCTTACAACTTGTCTCACATGGACCAAAAACGAAACACAAATTCCCAAAGTCGATCACAAGGAAATTTCTTATAGATTGTTTGCTAAACTTGATGAAAATAGATTTCTCACTGATTTTACCAAATCTTGATTTAATAGTGTTATAATTTCACACTCAGAAAATGTTATAGAATTTTAGCTACAAACATTTACATATCACCAAACCCTACATCGCCGTTGAAGTTATTTCTGAGTGGTGATTTGGTTTTTTTGTTTCGTGGTTTTCAATTGTTTATCTGCTTTGTATCTTTAGGGACGGGAATGGGGGGGGGGGGGGGGGTGCTGCCTTATTGTCAGTGACGCTCCCATCCCACTAGTCCCACCCTAGTCATGTTCATCTCCCGCCATATCCATACCCAGATTCGTTTTGTCCTCAGGGTTGGAAGTCCACAGGGAACCCATCAATATCAGGCCATCGTGGGGCCATCAGCCAGAGGGGCCCTGCACTGCTGCTGGGTCACTTTGGTGGTGTTCAGTGGTGCCTGTTTCGGAGCTAGCATACGCAGGACACCACCTCCTAAGCCCCCTACTAACGACAGTATTAGCTCAGTCACGGAGCCAGACTGAGTGAGTTGCCCACCCGAGGTGGCGATCCACTCCAACGTCCCTTCAATGAGCGTCCCCGATAGAACCTCCAACACCACAGGCTTTGACACAAACTCACCTCAGGCACAGAAGCGTATGGTGGAAACTGACTACAGCAAAAGCTCAACTGCGCGGCCAGACTGGGTGAGACACCCACCCAAGGTGGCGACCATCACATCTTCGCTCCTGTGGTGGCGTTCTCCTGTTAACGTCTAACCCCAAAGGCTGGAACACAAACCTGCAGCAGGCACAGAAGTGAGGGGGACACTTAAACTGAGGTCACCACGAGACCAGACCAACCAGGACCACCCAATCAGAGAGAAATTTCTTGTACTGCTTAATGACCAATGCCGATGATGTCATGACGCTGCTATACAAGTGCATGCGCTTTGAGACTCCTAAACAGCTATGTACTATACATTTCCTATCATAATATAGCCCTGTGTCAACTGAGCCTGGTTGAGACGGGATAGCTCAGTGGTCAAGGCACTCACTTTTCCCAAACTAAAGATGAGCACCTGAGTGTTGTTACCAATGGATGGCTGATCGCTTGCGCGCCTTGTCTTCAGTACAGTCCCCTGTTCAACCAGCTGTAAATAGGTACCTGCCTCTTTAGGGTCAGGGAAGGTAAAGCAGCGAGGGAGAGGAGATGGGCGCCGCCCTCAATATACTGGCCCCTAGAGAACATGAGGTATTGGATATATAGCTTCCCAACGAACGCAAAGGTTATGAGAACCTATTCACTTTTAGCGACTGTAACTGACAGATACAAACATCTGCAGTGGTGGTCAGATCATTTGAGCAACACTCTCAAAATGGCTTGAATTGTGAAATGACTGAAGTTCGACTGTGAGGTTCCAACCTTCGCAATAATCCCACAGCACACGCACTTTGCGTAGGAGCTGGAGAGAGTCCGAATATTCCCTATGACTCTCACGGGATTCAAACTCGCAAGTTTCCGCTTCGAAAGCAAACGCACTGATCCCTGCACCTTGGCCACTGGGCTTATTTTTGAGTGTTTGACACGAAAGAACAAAAGCAGCCAAAGAAGCAGCTACACAGGTTGTACGCGGCAGTCTAGACACATCCTGATTCTTCATAACCAGTGTCGCATGACCGGGGAGACGAGGAGTCTGCTGCCTCAGCACGGGCATGGAGGGCCGCCCCTTCACTTGCCATGCACGGCCATGCAGAGGGCTGACGGTGACTGAGCAGACAGAGGCAGCATTGTACCACGTGATGGATGGAGGACTGGGAACAGTGACTGTGATGCAGAATGGCAGAATAATGGGCAGCACACGGGTCCTGAGAAAGCTCGCGGAGGGAAAGAGGAAGGGGGGGGGGGTCGATGTGAGGGGGGTGCTAAGCCAAGTTCCTTGAAAAGGCAGCAGGAAATCTGATCAAGGTTCGGCGAATCAATGATCAAATCATTTCTGAAAGGGTGATTGATCTCTCTTGCAGTGCACTAAGAGAGTGATCGATTTCAACAACTTTTCTTAGACAGCAAACGGAGAGACAGAGACAGAGACAGAGAGAGGAAGACAGACAGACAGAGAGAGGGAGCGAGAGAGAGAGAGATAGAGAGAGAGAGAGAGAGAGAGAGAGAGAAAGAGAGTGAAAGAGAGGGAGAGAGAGAGAGAGAGAGAGAGAGAGAGAGAGAGAGAGAGAGAGAGATGTGATAGGCGCTCTTGGTGTGGTGGAAAGGAGCAATATTGGGTGAACAGCGGTAGGAGACCACACAAAACACCAGCGACATATCATGAACGATCATGAACAATATGCCTAGACACATGAACAATCATGAACAATCCACCTGTGCAACCTACCTAGACACATGAACAATCATGAACAATCCACCTAGGCACATGAACAGTCATGAACAATCCGCCCAGTCATATGAACAATCATGAACATTCCACCTAGACACATGAACAATCTGCCTAGACACATGAACAATCATGTACACCCTACCTAGACACATGAACAATCATGAACAATCCACCTAGACACATAAACAGTCATGAACAATCCATATAGACACATGAACAGTCATGAACAACCTGCCTAGACGCATGAACAATCATGTGCAACCTACCTAGACACATGAACAATCATGAACAATCCACCTAGACACATGAACAGGAAGGACTTAATGCATGCTATCATCATGAAAATACATGCTATCATTATACAAATACATGCTATCATTATACAAATACATGCTATCATTATACAAATACATGCCACCATTATGCAAATACATGCTATCGTTATACAAATACATGCTATATACAAATACATGCTATCATTATACAAATACATGCTATATACAAATACATGTTATATACAAATGCATGCTACATACAAATACATGCTATATACAAATATATGCTATCATTATACAAATACATGCTATCATTATAAAAAATACATGCTATATACAAATACATGCTATATACAAATACATGCTATGTACAAATACTTGCTATATGCAAATACATGCTATCAATATACAAATACATGCTATCATTATACAAATACATGCTATTACAAATACATGCTATATGCAAATACATGCTATCATTATACAAATACATGCTATATACAAATACATGCTATATGCAAATACATGCTATCATTATACAAATACATGCTATATACAAATACATGCTATATGCAAATACATGCTATCATTATACAAATACATGCTATATGCAAATACATGCTATCATTATACAAATACATGCTATATACAAATACATGTTATGTACAAATACATGCTATGTACAAATACACGCTATGTACAAATACATGCTATGTACAGATACATGCTATGTACAAATGGATCCATTCAACGTGACAAAGCTTCAGATGAAAGGGAAATATGCGATGTGTAAAATAAAAGAAGAAATGAAGCTGAACACAGATGTGGTGGTATTGCCATTTTTCAATTTTACCTCAACTGTGTCCTTGGAAGGGATGGTGCCCAGCAGAAATGTGGGGTTTTATCAAGACAGTGTGTATATATATATATCTATATATATATCTATATCTATATATATATATATTCTGCAGACCAGACATTTCAGGCATAATACTAGCAGCAATCAAACCAATGGAGAAGCAAGCAAATAAATAAATGACAAACCCAACGCCATTTATGTATTCTGCTGGCCAGTCAAATCACTGTAAATCAGGGGGGATAACTCCACTAATTGTCACCGCATCACTAATATGCAATACTTCCCATCTGATTAATGTACACTGCTTCCCGCCTCCCCTCCTCCTCCTTCTCCTCCTTCTCCCCCTCCTCCTCCTCCTCTTCCTTCTTTTTCCAAGAGCATTCCTCGTCGTCGTCGTCGTCGTCGTCGTCGTCGTCGTCGTTCGTAGTAGTAGTAGTAGTAGTAGTAGTAGTAGTAGTAGTAGTAGTAGTAGTAGTAGTAGTAGTAGTAGTAGTAGTGTGGGGGGTGGTGGTGGTGGTGGTGTGGTGGTGGTGGTGGTGGTGGTGGTGGTGGTGGTGGTGGTGGTGGTGGTGGCATAATGGTAAAGGTACATGAGGACGACACAAAAACAAGGATGTCAATGATAACACCATGGCAACGACAACGACGATGATAATGATGATGAGGAAGAGGAGAACAATGGTGGTGGTAGTGGTGTAGGTGTGACATGCTCATGTGGCATTTCTTCCTGAGCATGACTAAGAAGTGATGAGCACTAGCTTTCCTCAGCTGCTGGTTTCGTCTGTTTGTCTGTTTGCTGTGCTTCACTGCTAGCAGATCGTGAACAGGCAGTAGATGTGGAGAGGAGGCTTTCATTCTCTATTTTGTCTTTTTTTAAATACTACAATGGAATGGAAGGAAGACTATGTCATGCAAAGAGTTAGTAGACCTTCACTTCTATACGTTTTGTATAAGTGGCATGGAGAGGAAGAGCAAGAGCTGGATTAAATGACGCTGGAAGAAATCATGTTCAACAGATCTCGAACACTGCTGTCATTACAAACAGCTTTATTCGCTAAGTAAAAAGCGGAACTTATTAAACACTGCTGTCATTACAAACAGCATTATTCGCGCAATACAAGCGGAACCTAACCGTTCTGTTCAGCTGGATTCCCAGATGCAGCCGGCAAGGAACGCAGTCGTCTCCCCTGAGCACACATAGATGTACACAGGCCCAGAGTCCGTGCCACTTCAGATGACATTCACTACTGCTACTGTGGACAATGATAATAACTGTGCAGACAAGAAGGTGTTCTTGGTCTATACTAAAGGGCAGTTGGCCATGTGGTGGAGCAGTTAAAGAGAACAGCAATTGTAGACAAGTAGGGTTTGTCTGGATGAGACAGAGAGACGCCATGTTCCCCATCACTATGCAGGTCTGCAGGGATCTGTAGACAGCGCCTTTCCAAGAGTGTTTCATAGACAGGCCACTACTTAAAGTGGTATAAATAAATAAATAAATAAATAAGTAAATAAAATAAATATCAAACAGATCACTGGACCGGTATCCTTTGACCTGGAGACGGCGCTGGTCGCCAACATGGGAGTTCAGGCACGACTGGTGACGATGCTGCAAAGCCAGAACATCCATTAATTATCTGCCCTTGCTAGAGGCAGACTGGTGACGATGCTGCAAAGCCAGAACATCCATACATTATCTGCCCTTGCTAGAGGCAGACTGGTGACGATGCTGCAAAGCCAGAACATCCAGTAATTGTCTGCCCTTGCTAGAGGCAGACTGGTGACGATGCTGCAAAGCCAGAACATCCATTAATTATCTGCCCATGCTAGAGGCAGAGAGCGACAGGCTTGGACCTGAACCCTGCCTAAAGGCCCCAATGATCACTTTCACTAGCGGTCCTCCCTGTCCTAATAGCGATTTAGATTCAGATTCAGAATATTTTATTGCCATTTAAGTCATGTAGACCTATTTGACACAACAAAAAACATCAATTATAATTATTAAATAGTTTGGCGAAAAGAGATGTACACTAAAAACATGTTGCATTCTACTTCTCTTTTTCTCTTTTTTCAAAACACTCATGGACATATCTGATGATATCTGCTTGATATATATCAACTGTGATTATATCACTTAATTTATGTACACAGTTTTTGCGTTCTTTGTCTTTGGTTTTGATTTTTAATAACAATAGGGAGTGTTGGGGCGCATGGACTGGACCTACTTTGACTACTGTACTATTTTAACATTATACAGGAAAAAGCTTACTGTACTGGGCATTGCCCAACCTAGCTTAAATTGCCATCATGTTGGTAGACACCAACTTTT
The DNA here is from genome assembly GCA_028751875.1 of Rapana venosa. NCBI lineage: Eukaryota > Metazoa > Mollusca > Gastropoda > Neogastropoda > Muricidae > Rapana > Rapana venosa. The sequence continues at coordinate 59,641,377 of CM054151.1, read as the reverse complement.
GACATTTGTGTGCAGCACTAATTCACAAACGTATTAATATGATCCGGAAACGAATGTCAGACTGCGGGACAGACAAGCAGAATGTGAGCACAGAGAGTTTCAGTGTCACAGGCAGCATGGGTGAATAATAATAATAATAATAATAATAATAATAATAATAATAATAATAATAATAATGTATGGAATTTATATAGAATAATACCACAGTGTTTGTGTTTGAGAGAACAGTGGACCAGGCTTGCTGTGGCAGGTACATCAGACCTAAGAGAGTGCAGCATTACCGTAAGCGCTGATACTTTATGAGAGCCATGAGCTAGTCATTCAGCCATGGGAAACAACAGAACAATGATGGCGGCACTTTGAGTACAGCAGTTTCTGTGCTAGGGAGTCCAGATGCCAGTGCAGGCGACTGAAGCAGCAATGATGAAACAGCTTGGTCCTCTCTGCCAGAGACAGACCCTTGTGTGAAGGAACAACTCAAAAATAACCCAAACCACTCCTCACCACTCTCACACTCGCATCTGTAAAACGGATGAAGCTCAGCTGTGGGGTTCCAGGCTATCCAGGGAGCCCACAGCACACTCACTCTGGCAAGGAGGGGGGGGGGTGTGAGCCTAGTGGTCAGAACAGTGCGCTTGCAATCTGACAAACCGGGTTCGATTCCCGTTCAAGGGGATATTTTCCCCCTGGAGTTAGCATCAGTGCAGACTCCACTCTCCCTAAAGTCCTTCGGATGAAACTATAAACAGAGGCCCAGTGTGCGAACACACGCAGAACATCTTGCGCACACGTTAAATCCTGTTCCGCTTTTCGTAAGAGAAGGCCATTGTGTGCGGGTGAGAACAGATGACAGAATTTACAAAAACCACGAACACACGGGGACAGGTTATAAAAAAGCGCATAAGTGCTTATTCCATTATCCTCGATATAAAAGAACAAATTGAAAATAAAAAAATAAATAAAAGGAGCCGGCTGAAGTTCCAAACCCCTCTGTTGGGATTCGACAGGGCTGGCTTCCGGTTCCTAGCCCAGGTGCTGACTACTGTGCCCACGCGCTGGCTGCTTCTTCACGGGTCTGCCTGTATGTGCACTGGTTGATGTACACATTAGTATATACGGCATTAGTAATAGTAGTGAATGTACTTGAACTAAAGAAAATCACTTTTGTGTGCTGTCGTAAAACTTGTTTTCTTTTGGTTTTGGTTTTTTGCCACTTATATCTTTATTCCATAAAGAGTGAAAATTAATTATCTGATACGTATTTCTTATCTACTTATGGGCTTGCTTAGCGGTTTATTTATGCATGTATGTAATGTCTGTAAATTATCTGTCGTGTGTAGTGTGTCTGATGTATGTTTGTCTGTACATTATCTGTCGTGTGTAGTGTGTCTGATGTATGTTTGTCTGTACATTATCTGTAGTGTGTCTGATGTATGTTTGTCTGTACATTATCTGTCGTGTGTAGTGTGTCTGATGTATGTTTGTCTGTACATTATCTGTCGTGTGTCTGATGTATGTTTGTCTGTACATTATCTGTCTGATGTATGTTTGTCTGTACATTATCTGTAGTGTGTCTGATGTATGTTTGTCTGTACATTATCTGTCTGATGTATGTTTGTCTGTACATTATCTGTCTGATGTATGTTTGTCTGTACATTATCTGTCTGATGTATGTTTGTCTGTACATTATCTGTCTGATGTATGTTTGTCTGTACATTATCTGTCTGATGTATGTTTGTCTGTACATTATCTGTCTGATGTATGTTTGTCTGTACATTATCTGTCTGATGTATGTTTGTCTGTACATTATCTGTCTGATGTATGTTTGTCTGTACATTATCTGTCTGATGTATGTTTGTCTGTACATTATCTGTCTGATGTATGTTTGTCTGTACATTATCTGTCTGATGTATGTTTGTCTGTACATTATCTGTCTGATGTATGTTTGTCTGTACATTATCTGTCTGATGTATGTTTGTCTGTACATTATCTGTCTGATGTATGTTTGTCTGTACATTATCTGTCTGATGTATGTTTGTCTGTACATTATCTGTCTGATGTATGTTTGTCTGTACATTATCTGTCTGATGTATGTTTGTCTGTACATTATCTGTCTGATGTATGTTTGTCTGTACATTATCTGTCTGATGTATGTTTGTCTGTACATTATCTGTCTGATGTATGTTTGTCTGTACATTATCTGTCTGATGTATGTTTGTCTGTACATTATCTGTTCTGATGTATGTTTGTCTGTACATTATCTGTCTGATGTATGTTTGTCTGTACATTATCTGTCTGATGTATGTTTGTCTGTACATTATCTGTCTGATGTATGTTTGTCTGTACATTATCTGTCTGATGTATGTTTGTCTGTACATTATCTGTCTGATGTATGTTTGTCTGTACATTATCTGTCTGATGTATGTTTGTCTGTACATTATCTGTCTGATGTATGTTTGTCTGTACATTATCTGTCTGATGTATGTTTGTCTGTACATTATCTGTCTGATGTATGTTTGTCTGTACATTATCTGTCTGATGTATGTTTGTCTGTACATTATCTGTCTGATGTATGTTTGTCTGTACATTTTGTTTTGGTTCGCTTTCTGCTCACAGCTGATGACTGCAGATAACTCTAGCTGTTCACATCCTCTAGCTGTTCACGTCCTCTAGCTGTTCACGTCCTCTAGCTGTTCACGTCCTCTAGCTGTTCAGGTCCTCTAGCTGTTCAGGTCCTCTAGCTGTTCAGGTCCTCTAGCTGTTCAGGTCCTCTAGCTGTTCACATCCTCTAGCTGTTCACATCCTCTAGCTGTTCACGTCCTCTAGCTGTTCAGGTCCTCTAGCTGTTCACATCATCTAGCTGTTCACATCATCTAGCTGTTCACGTCATCAAGCTGTTCACGTCCTCAAGCTGTTCACTTCCTCTTTGCTCACGTCCTCCAGCTGTTCACGTCCTCTAGCTGTTCACGTCCTCTAGCTGTTTACTTCCTCTAGCTGTTTACTTCCTCTAGCTGTTTACTTCCTCTAGCTGTTCACGTCCTCTAGCTGTTCACATCCTCTAGCTGTTTACTTCCTCTAGCTGTTTACTTCCTCTAGCTGTTCACGTCCTCTAGCTGTTCACATCCTCTAGCTGTTTACTTCCTCTAGCTGTTCACGTCCTCTAGCTGTTCACGTCCTCTAGCTGTTTACTTCCTCTAGCTGTTTACTTCCTCTAGCTGTTCACGTTCTCTAGCTGTTCACGTCCTCTAGCTGTTCACGTCCTCTAGCTGTTTACTTCCTCTAGCTGTTTACTTCCTCTAGCTGTTCACGTCCTCTAGCTGTTCACATCCTCTAGCTGTTTACTTCCTCTAGCTGTTCACGTCCTCTAGCTGTTCACGTCCTCTAGCTGTTCACGTCCTCTAGCTGTTTACTTCCTCTAGCTGTTCACGTTCTCTAGCTGTTCACGTCCTCTAGCTGTTCACGTCCTCTAGCTGTTCACTTCTTCCAGCTGTTCACTTCTTCCAGCTGTTCACTTCTTCCAGCTCAACACTTCTTCCAGCTGTTCTTCCAGCTGTTCACTTCTTCCAGCTGTTCACTTTTTCCAGCTGTTCACTTCTTCCAGCTGTTCTTCCAGCTGTTCACTTCTTCCAGCTCAACACTTCTTCCAGCTGTTCTTTTCTTCCAGCTGTTCACTTCTTCCAGCTGTTCACTTCTTCCAGCTCAACACTTCTTCCAGCTCAACACTTCTTCCAGCTGTTCACTTCTTCCAGCTGTTTACTTCTTCCAGCTGTTTACTTCTTCCAGCTGTTCACTTCTTCCAGCTCAACACTTCTTCCAGCTCAACACTTCTTCCAGCTGTTCTTTTCTTCCAGCTGTTTACTTCTTCCAGCTCAACACTTCTTCCAGCTGTTTTTTTCTTCCAGCTGGTTACTTCTTCCAGCTGGTTACTTCTTCCAGCTGGTTACTTCTTCCAGCTGTTTACTTCTTCCAGCTGTTTACTTCTCCCAGCTGTTTACTTCTTCCAGCTGTTTACTTCTTCCAGCTGTTTACTTCTCCAAGCTGTTTACTTATTCCAGCTGTTTACTTCTTCCAGCTGTTTACTTCTTCCAGCTGTTTACTTCTTCCAGCTGTTCACTTCTCCCAGCTGGTTACTTCTTCCAGCTGTTTACTTCTCCCAGCTGTTTACTTATTCCAGCTGTTTACTTCTTCCAGCTGTTTACTTCTTCCAGCTGTTTACTTCTTCCAGCTGTTCACTTCTCCCAGCTGGTTACTTCTTCCAGCTCAACACTTCTTCCAGCTGTTCTTTTCTTCCAGCTGTTTACTTCTTCCAGCTGTTTACTTCTTCCAGCTGTTCACTTCTTCAAGCTGGTTACTTCTTCCAGCTCAACACTTCTTCCAGCTGTTCTTTTCTTCCAGCTGGTTACTTCTTCCAGCTGTTTACTTCTTCCAGCTGTTTACTTCTTCCAGCTGTTTACTTCTTTCAGCTGTTCTTCCAGTTGTTCACTTCTTTCAGCTGCTCATTTCTTCCAGCGGTACACCTCTTCCATCTGTTCACTTCTTCCATCTGTTCACTTCTTCCATCTGTTCACTTCTTCCATCTGTTCTTCTCTTCCAGCTGTTCACTTCTTCTATCTGTTCAAGTCTACCAGCTGTTCACCTCTTCCAGCTGTTCACTCCTTCCAGCTGTTCACTTCTTCCAGCTGCTCACTTCCTCTATCTGTTCACTTATTCGTGCTGCTCAATTCTTCCAGCTGTTCACTTCTTCCAGCTGTTCACTTCTTCCATCTGTTCACCTTTGCTAGCTGCTCACCTCTGCTAGCTGCTCACCTCTGCTAGCTGCTCACCTCTGCTAGCTGCTCACCTCTGCTAGCTGCTCACCTCTGCTAGCTGCTCACCTCTGCTAGCTGCTCACCTCTGCTAGCTGGTGCCTTGCTGCAAGGTCTACCCTGGACAAGAGAGGTCGGGCCAGGCTTTACCTCACCGCTGAGTGAAGTCAGGGCTGCCGGGGAAACAGGTCTGGGCGGCACGTCCTCTGCTGACGTTTCTCCCTGCACGCCCTCTGCTGGCCACCCCACTGCCGCCCTGCCCTGCTCAGCCTGTCTCAGGGGCTGTTCAGCGGCCTGCACACACAGTGAGCTTTCCTCTGGGCAGGAGTCACCCAGACATACTGCTGTGTGCAAGCTGGCACGTGCTGACTGAGATACTCCACAGGCTTGGTTTCTGTACGCTAAGGATTTCCATGTCTGTTGTACCTTGTGCTGCCTTTGTCAACTTAGGGGGTATAAAAGTAGAAACATGGTGTGTGTGTGTGTGTGTGCGTATGTGTGCGTGTGTGTGCGTGTATGTTGTGTGTGTATGGGCGCGCGTGTAGACGTGCGTGCGTCAAGTCAAGTCAAGTCAAAATTTTATTTCCAGATGGTACATTGAATAAGCAATGCATTTGCTTTTTTTCATTCAAGCCATCTATCTAAGAACAAATTGTGCGTGCGTGCGTGTGTGTGTGTGTGTGTGTGTGTGTGTTGTGTGTGTGTGTGTGTGTGTGGGGTGTGTGTGTGTGTGTGTGTGTGTGTGTGTGTGTGTGTGCAGTAGTAGTAGTAGTAGTAGTAGTAGTAGTAGTAGTAGTAGTAGTAGTAGTGTAGTTAGTAGTAGTAGTAGTAGTTCGTAGTAGTTGTAGTAGTTGTAGTAGTAGTAGTTGTTGTTGTTGATGTTGTTGTTGTTGTTGCTGCTGCTGCTGCTGCTGCTGTTGTTGTTATTGTTCTAGTCGCTGTGCAGTAGAGGTGACCTCTGTAGCTGGTGTCACTGTGTGGCAAATGTAGTTGTTGTCTGTGCGGCTGTCGGTGATGTTGCAGCTGATGCCTTTGGTCAGAGCACGTTGCCAGAGTTTCTGCCAGGTTTGTTCCCAGCGTCATGCAAGACGCTGTGCCACGGGCTGTTCACTGTTCACTGTTCACTGTTCACCGCACACATGATGCTCCATGCCGTGGCTGTCGCCATGTCATCATGGGCCTATCCATGGCCTCGGAATTTCTGAGATAGTGATAGTCTGTACGTGTTCTTGGCTTGTGCCGGTGTTGTGTGTGTGTGTGTGTGTGTGTGTGTGGGGTGTGTGTGTGTGTGTGTGTGTGTGTGTGTGTGTGTGTGTGTGTGTGTGTGTGTGTGTGTGTGTGTGAAAGTCAAGTCAAGTCAAAATTTTATTTCCAGATGGTACATGGAATAAGCAATGCATTTGCTTTTTTTCATCAAGCCATCTATCTAAGAACAAATTTATTATTGATTATACTAAAATACTACATTATTGCATCCTTTACCATTAAATTAAACCAGTAAAAAGAGGAAAATCGATAAGATAATTATGTGAGTGTATGTGTGAATGCGTGTGTGTGTGTGTGTGTGCGCGCGGGGTGTGTTGTGTGAGTGTGTGTGTGTGTGTGTGTGTGTGTGTGTGTGTGTGTGTGTGGTGTGTGTGTGTGTGTGTGTGTGTGTGTGTGTTGGTGTTTTGTTCTCCCTTTCTTTGCCTCAGCTGAATGATTGCTCATAGACAGAATCAACGGTATGATGAGATGAGGGTTGTCTGCACTGGTGCTATTTTTTACCATTGCTTCCTGAGCAGAGACAGACCAGAGTCGAGGGCCGTGTGGTTCTTAGGGTCAGCTGAACTAAAAAAACACGAGTATACTGATATTGCATAGTTACAAAAAATGACTACAGCAGGTTATATTGGCCATATTTGCTGTAAATAAGAGTAATGCCTTTACAGTGGGGTCTTTTTGATTTGTTTGTCCTTGAAAGAGTAGTTCTCAAACAGCTCTATAAACCAACTTCCCTCCAACAACCTTCTTCCTGAGTTTCAGTCTGCTATCGCGTCGACCACAGCAATGAAACCACCCTAGTCCACACTTAAACACGTTTCTACTTGTTTCTGACTCGGGGAAAATTCCCTTCTCACTCTACTCGACTTACACAGCCTTGATACTAAGACAACTCATTTCTTCTCTCCTGTCTTTCAAAAAACGTTCGGTGTTTACTGGCACACCCCTCACCTGGTTTAGTTCATACCTTACTGACCGATAATGCACCCACTATTTCCCTTTTTGACAATAAATGCCACTCCATGTTGGTGATGTTTCTCTTGGCCACTGTACCAGATCTTGTTGCCTTCTTCAGTCAATGTCTCACCAAATCCTGTCCATCTCACTTCTCCTAGTCCAATAATGTCCCATTTATAGCGGCTAAGCTCATACTCTAGTTCATTATCAGCTGTACACCGGCTTCCAGCAGGATTATCAGCATCCGGGTGTCGGCCAAGCCCAAGAACATCACAATCATACAAATCTATGCACCATTCATCTGACCATGGCAGATGAAGAAGTAGAAGAATTTTACGAAGATCTTGAAGAGACCTTTATGAAAATACCCAAGAAGGACATCATCATCATCCAAGGGGATTTTAACGCCAAAGTAGGTCCTGACTCTTACAACCAAATGGGCCGGAACAGTTGGTCTGTTTGGAACTGGGGGGGACCAACGACAGGGGATTTACGTCTGCTGGAGTTTGCCTGCACCCACAGACTTACCATTGCCAATACCCTCTATCCCCACAAGCAGTCAACGAGGACAACCTGGCATGCCCCAAAAACGGCAAGACCCATAACCAAATGATTTTTTTCTTAACACCCACGGCCCCTTCAAATCCAGCATCAACAGAGCCAGAACAAGAAACCTCCCCTGGAGCTGACATAGGCAGCGACCACGACCTTGTGCTGCTGGTATTCAAAATAAGCTGAAGAAAAACAAACAGCCTGCAAACCCACTTTATCAAATTTTGACGTGGACAAACTGAAAATCGAAATGTCGAGGAGATCTTCCAAGCTAAGCTTGGCGGACGTTTTGCGGCATTAACCCTCCGGGACAATGACATCAATGACTTCCCCAACAACTTTAATAAGGCAGTCCGAGAAACAGCAGTGGAGGTACTCGGTCGTCAGAGGAAAAAAACCCCAAAGCCATGGACTACCAATGACATCTTGGACCTCTGCGATACAAGAAGAGCACTGAAACCAACAGGTCTTCCAACCCTAAAGAATACCGGGGGAGGCCAAAAATCTCGTGAAGAAGTAAAATGTTAAAGGCCAGAGGAAGTGGATCAGTGATCAATGTGATGAGATCGAAAAAAAGCATGAAAGTGGGCAACAGTAAAAGGCATACGACACCCTGAAGAAACTCACAAAACCACTTCAAACCAAATCATCAGCATTGAAGACAGCCCCGGGAAAACCTCCTCTCAGAAAGCTCAGCTGCATTGAACAGGTGGTCTGAATATTGTCAAGAACTGTACAACTACCCAATACAACCTGACAAGAGCACAATAGAAGAGAAAGCAGCAACATCAAGAGCACCCTCGCCATTACCTATACTAAAGGGAAGAATGGAAGAAGCCATCCGCAGCTTACCAGTAGAAAGTCCCCGGGAGCAGAAATATACCAGCAGAGCTGCTCAACATGGTGGCGAAACAGTCATCACATATGTTACAGCTATCTGTCAGAAGATTTGGGAGACAAAACAGTGGCCAACAGAATGAACACAATAAACTAATCATACCCCTCCCCCAAGAAGGGGAATTTACGCCAATGCCAAAACTATAGAACAATCAGCCTCATCAGCTACGCCAGCAAGACCATGCTCAAAAGTTATTTTGAATGGGATTCAAGAAGGAGGCAGAAGAACACCTTGCAGAGGAACAAGCTGGGTTCAGGGCAGGCAGGAGCACAATCGAACAGATTTTTAACTGCCACATCCTGATGGAAAAAACATCTTCAACTCAGAGAGACCTGTTCCACAACTTCATCGACTTCAAGAAGGCTTTCGACAGAGTATGGCACGAAGGCCTGTGCCAGGTCCTGAGAATGTTTGGCATTGAAAAAGGACTAGTGCAAACCATTCAAGCACTATACAACACCGCAAGCAGTGCAGTCCTTCTGAACAATTCAGGTTGGAGACTACTTCAAAACCACAGTTGGGGTCCGACAAGGATGCCTGTTATCTCCAGTCTGTTTAATCTGTTTTTGGGGAAAAACATTATGAGAGAGACCCTCCATGACTTCCACCTAGCATCTCCATTGGCGGCAGACCCCTCAACAACTTACGGTTTGGCCGATGACATTGACCTCATGGGCGGAAGTAACACAGAGCGGGCAAGATCTTACGACCAGACTTGATAACAGAGCTGGAGCATTTGGGGATAGAGGTGAGCTCGGAAAAAAAGTAAAGTACTTGTGAACAGCACGAGAAACGCCACTGCTAAAATTTACATGAACGGCCAAAAAACTGGAGGAGGTAGACGCTTTTAAATCCTTGGCGCTACACTCACAAAGGACGGGCGATCGGACGACAGAAATCAAAGTCAGAATACCATGGCAACATCTTCCATGACAAAACTCCCCCACCATAGGGAAAAAGTAAAGAGTTTCATTTTTCCCAATCAAACTAAAGCTCTTTTCTTCTTCAAGTGTCCGGTCTGGTCCTGCAGACATCGACGATCATGGTCTCCATTCTTCCTGTTCTCGGTCCCTTTCTTGAGCTCATTTGTTGGTGCAGATTTTGCCCCATTTCCTAACAGTGACGGACTAGAGAAACTGTTATGTAGTGGTAAAATCTGTTGAAAAAGGAGCAGAGGAAGACAACGCACACAATTCACAGACAGCTTAAACTAAAGCTCTACAAAGCCCTAATTCAGACGATCCTGCTGTACGGAAGTAAAACCTGGACATTGACTGCTGAAACAGCAAAGCGAATCAAGTCATTCGAAACAAAATGCCATAGAAAACTACTGGGCATACCCTGGAGAGAACGAAATAGCAATGAATTTGTCAAGAGTCAAATAACACGCCTGGCAGGTCCACAAACAAATTAGACAGATTAATTAGATCAGAATGGGGATATGAATGTGTTTTTGCATCCAAGAATTCTAAGTCCAGAGGTGTGGCTATCCTTTTTAACAATAACTTTGAATTTAGGATTAAAAAAACCATTAAAAGGGACACCCAAAGGTAACTATATTATTTTGAACATAGATATAATGGGAAAAGTTTTTGTATTAGTGAATATTTATGGACCTAATAAGGATGAACCATATTTTTTTGAGAGTATTCAATCAAAAATTAAAGAACTGAATATTCCTAATATACTGATAGCAGGGACTGGAACTTAGTTTTTAAACCCCAAAAATCTTGATTACCATAATTATAAACGTGTAAACAATGTTAAAGCACAGGGGGCAGTTAGTGAAATGATGGCTCAACTAGAGCTAGTAGATATATGGCGAGAATTAAACCAAGAAGTAACCCGTTACACCTGGAGAAGAACTACACCATTCCAGCAAAGTAGATTAGATTTCTTCTTAGTGTCAGATACTTTTATAACAGATGTAAAAGACACAGACATTCTTATGGATATAGAAGTGACCACTCTTTGATTTTGATAGATTTTGATTTCAAAAAGCAAGAAAAAACAAAGGGTTTTGGAAAATTTAACTCTGCCATTACTTAAAGAAAAAAATTATGTACAGTTAGTTAATGATACAATCAAAAGAGTAAAAAGACAGTATGCATTATTACCGTATACAACAGTGAATTGATTGTGAGATACCAATGACCAAATTCAGTTTTCAATATCGAACCAATTATTTCTAGATACGTTTATAAGGAAGTAAGAAGGGAAACAATTATCATAGTATTAAAAAAACAAAGAGAGAAATTTACACGAAAAAGAACTTGAAAAAGACATACACCTTTAGAGCAAAACTCTTTTTTTTGTGAAGCTGAAGCTAAACTTTTAACGAGAAAAGGAGGAACTGATCAGAATCAGACAAACAAAAATGGAAGGGATTATTCTAAGATCGAGAAACAAAATGGGCTTTACAAGGGAGAAAATAAACAAATACTTTTTTCTCTTTAGAGAAACGGAATTTTGTTAGTAAGCAAATGTTAAAAAATGACCACAGACAAGGGAGTTACTTTGACAAGAACAGAAGATATGTTAAGAGAACAAAAGCATTCTATAAAAAACTATATACTAGAAAAAACACGATAATTTTGAATCAGACCACTTCTTAGATGCCTACCAAAATTAACTAAAACAGAATCAGACCAGCTGGAAGGATTAATCACCCTAGAAGAAGCCCCAAAAGTACTGAAAATATGAAAAACGACCAAAGCCCTGGAACAGAGGACTCACTGTAAATTTCTTTAAATTCTTTTGGAGGCAAATAGGGATCTTTGTGATTCGCTCACTAAATGAAGGTTTGTGAATGGGGAATTTTCTATCTCACAAAAAGAAGGACTAATAATTTGTCTTACCAAAAGAGGAAAACCCAGAGAGTATTTAAAGAATTGGAGGCCAATTTCACTCCTAAATGTGACATATAAAATAGGCTCTGCATGTATTGCAAACAGAATTAAAAAAGTTTTACCAGGGCTAATTAATGAAGAACCAAACTGGATTTGTACCAGGGAGATATATAGGAGACACTATACGAACAATATATGACTTAATACACTACTTAGAGGAAAAACAATTGCCTGGCTTACTGGGGGTCAAAGACTTTTTAGAAGGGATTTGATTCTGTAGACTGGGGATTTATGCAAATGTTTTAAACACTTTGGTTTTTGGGGAAGGGGTTTGCAAAATTTGGGTTTTCTGCTTTTTATAAAAACATTAATTCGTTTGTAACTGTGAATATAAGGTATCTTAGGATTTTATATGGAAAGGGATGCCGTCAAGGTGACCCAATCTCTCCATATCTCTTTATTTTATGCGCAGAAATACTGCTTGCAGGATAAGGGAAACCCGACGATTATAAAGGGGTTTAAAATTTGCAAATACTGAACTAAAGATATGTCTTGCTGATGATACATCATTCATTCTAGAGGGGGACCAGCATTCGTATAAAGGCTTTTTCAAAGCCTTGAAACCTTTGAGGATATGTCAGGGTTAAAGTTAAAATTTGATAAAACCAAAATGTTTGGCTAGGCAGCAAAAAGAAGTCGCTACTAACCTACTTACCACACAAAAAAATGGAGTTTGGGAAACCAAAAGAAATAAAATCCTTGGAATCTTTGGGTTTCCCCGGGCAGTTCCCCTAGTATGACGGAAGTAAATATAAATGATAAAACTATATGAAGTTAAAAAACTATTTAAGATATGTCAAAAAGATTAAAACACCTTTGGGTAGAGTAGCAGTGCTTAAATCACTAGTACTATCAAAGTTGGTATACTTATGGATTTTATTGCCAAATCCCCCGGATGCTCAAGTTGCCCAATTGCAAAAACGTGTTATGAATTTGTATGGACAAGAAAACGAAAAGATTTAAAAAAGGGGATATTCGTACAAAGCATAACAAAAGGCGGTATAGGTATACCAAATATCAGAGTGTATATACAATCACTGAAACTTGCATGGATTAAAAAAGTTTTTTACACAGAAACAAAAATGGAGATTAATATTGCATTCACTGTGCCCTGATATAGATTAATTTAGATAGGATAGGCCCCCAAATGTTTTCAAATTTAAAACCAATGTATTTTGGAAAATGTGTTTCACTCATATAAAAAATTTTGCAGACAAGTGGATCCAAAGATCAGCAACAGTTATTAGCAGAACCAATTTTCACAATGAAAAATTCAAAGTAGGAGACCAATGCATATATCATTTAAAAGTGGGCAAAAAACAAATTATTTTTTGGTTAAACACTTGCTGCAAGATTTAAAGGTGACTTTATAACTCATGAGAATTTATCAAAGAAATTAGGTACAAAAATTAACTTTTGCATTATATTAGCTGTGTGCGATCGATCCAACAATATGCGAGAATGAAAAATATAAAACTGGATGACAACTTTAGTAAGGAAAGGACCAATGCTCTAGAGATTATATCAAAAGCTGGTAAAGGATCCCGTATTTAAATTTTGATGAAATGATTGGCAAAAATAGAAATTCTCGACATTTAAATCTTTTCATGAATTGGAAAAACAGCTTGACGTTCCAATTGACTGGCACAGAGTATTAAAACTGACAAATAAAATTAAAGAAATTAAATTGAAAAAGGTTTCAAATAAAGATTTGTTTTTAGAATATTAGTCACGAACAAAAAATTAAAGAAAATGAAAGTTACAGATAATGACAACTGCAATTTTGTGGCAAGGGAAAAGGACACAATAAACCCTTATTTATGGGAGTGTCAGTATGTACAGAAATTTCTGGAAAGAACTTGAAGTGACTAAAACACAGTTGTTTCATTGCGAGGGGACTGGAGCTTAATGTGGAAATAGTGCTTTTTGCACTGATGCAATTACAGCAACTGACGAAGTGTTAGACTTAATAATACTGTTAGCAAAGTTCTATGTTTATAAATGTCGGATTGGTAAAACAAAACCTAATGTTGGTAATTTTCTGAATGAACTAAAATATAAATATGAAATGGAAAAGCTGGAGCATAGAAAACAAATGCAGTTTACTAAATTTTCAGAAAAAAATTTGGTTCCAGTACATCAACTTGTAGAAACTTGAATACCATTTCAAAATATAAGAAAAATTATGTAAAGTAATCTATAAATCTTGACTTGACAACGAAAATGATGATTGATTCTTTTTTTACTTTGTGTAGCTAGTAGTCTTGTACGCCTGTAAAAATGGACATGATGTAATATTGTTTGTACGAAAAATTAATTTGTTTGTTTTGAACTGTATATGTGTGCCAATCAAAAAGATTAAAAAAAAAAAATAAAAAAAAAATCATTCCTTAAATGCTGCTTTTTTTTAAAGTAAAAAAAACTTTCTGGAAAAGAATAACTGAAACTATATCAACTTCTTTAAAATAATTATAAAAGACTTACAACTGTTTTATCAGAAACCTTTTGTAAACTAGCAACAGAGCTATCCAATTGTTAAAAGGCAAAAGAACATGGGAAAAAAGAAAAGTATAGGCTCTGGGAGGAATCCTTGGGGTACTCCTATACGTAATGTTCATACACTGTGCTCTTGTGCATCTGGTAGTGTCCAGAGAAATCCTGACAGATGCTTATGAAATGTGGATATTAAGCTGAAGCTCTATACACCGAAGAAAAGAAATGTATACACAAAATATCACTTGAAAGTTGAAAGCTTCAGTAAACTCTACCACTAGCATTGAAAAATAATGGAAATATTCATACATATGATCAATAAAAAAAAAATAAAAAAATAAAAAAAAAATAACACGCCTGGCAGGTCCACAGGAACCCCTTCTCACCATCGTCAAAAAGAAAAAGCTGACATGGTTCGGCCACGTCACCCGCCACAACACTCTGCCAAAAACAGTACTGCAGGGAACACTCGAAGGTGGCAGAAAGAGGGGAAGACAGAACAAGTCATGGATGGACAACATCAGAGAATAGACCAGATGAAAAGACTCGGGACTACTACGCAGAGCCGAGGACCGAGATGGATGGAGGAGGCTTACCACGGCATCGTCTTTCGTGTCTCCCCCACGACCGCCAAGGTCACGGGTCTGATGATGATGATGATGATACTGACCGATTCCAGACAGTTGCAGTAAACAAGATTCAATCAATACCTTCTATACTGAAATGCGGAGTCTCACAGGGATCAGTTCTAGGCCCTGTTCTTTTCACTCTTTACACTGCCCCACTGTCACATATAATAAACAGTCATCAAATCAACCATCATTTTTACGCAGATGACTCTCAGATGCAAAGCAGTGTTACTCCTGAAAATCTTCCCTCTCTCCTGACAAATATGGCCCACTGCTTTGAAGATATTCAAAACTGGATGACACAGAAAAAATTTACAGCTAAATGCAGATAAAACCAAAAAACATGCTTGTAGGGACCAAACACAAACTCTCTTTCATTACAAACAGTTCCAATAGAATCGGCAATACACCCGTCCCTCTATCCACTGCTGTAAGTATCTAGTGTTGTTATCGATAACACATTTCTCTATCCACAAATTCATCACCCAGACCTGTCAGTTTTGTTACTATCAGTTACGACGTATTAGTGCAATTTCGAAAGTACCTGTCCACCGATACAACAGCCAAACTTGTCACTTCTCTATTCTCTCACGTCTGGACTATTGTATTCTCTTTTGTCTGGTTGCCAGCATCATCTATCCACCCCCTCAACGTATACAAAACTCCGCAGCTGGGACTAGTTCTCAGAAAGAAAAATTGAGCACATTCCCCCTCTCTTGCGATCTCTCCACTGACTGCCTGTGCCACAGAGAGTAAATTATAAGATCAGTCCCCTCTGTTACAAATGTCTCCATAAAACTGCACCCCCTACCTCTGTGAATGTCTTAACCTGTACACTCCTTCACGTTCCCTCCGCTCTGCTGCAGATACCTTGTGCCTACGAATGCCTAGATTCAACCAATCCCCTGTTGGCCGCCCTCTTTCTCTATTTCGGTCCATCGACCTGGAATGAGCTCCCTCTCTCTCTTTGCCCGAAACTTGTTAGACACTTTTAAATCCAGACTCAAGACATATTTATTTCAAACCTAAGATTTGTTCCCTCCTGTTTCATATCAGAACTATCCCACCTTCACTAACCCATGTCCTATCACCCTGCTAAAGTATACGACGTTTGTGAGTGTGTGTGTGCTTTTGAAAAACATTTGACTATTGAAAATTTATTTCATAGATTTTGTCGGTAACGCATCATGTTTGTAAGATCTGTTTGTTTAAAGTATTGATTATTTATCATTGATTGCATGACTGTATAAGATTAGATTGAATGCATGCGTTTTGATTTGTCTTTGCACGATATAGCGCTATATAAGTTCCATTGATTATTATCATTATTATTATTATTATTATTATTATCATTATATATTTTTTCATTATTATTATTATTATTATCTGTGTCTCCTAGCAGCTTTCTTTTTACATGGTTGGGCATCAATATACTTTATTGCCTTTGTCTATGGCCAACTTTCCGCATGCCTATATGCATGTCTGTCTCTTTGTGTTCACCTTGCATGAGTCTGTCTGTATGTCTGTCTGCACGCGTGCCTGGCTGCATGGCTGGTCCTTCGGTTTCTACTTCAAATTTTTCTGGGGCATGCATCACAAATAACATCAACATTTTCAAGGTTTGTTTACGCAGTCTCATCTTCCTCTTTATAATCGTCATCAATGTCGACATCATTATCATTATCATCATCATCATCATCGCCGTCATCATCATCATCATCATCATCATCATCATCATCATTATCACTATTGTCATCGTTACCCCATATTTTCTATGCTAAGATTAATCCCCTGAACGCTTTACAGGAATGTTATCTGTATGAGGACATGCAACACGAGTAGTGACGTAGTGTTACGGTCATGAAGATTTTGCAATCCAAGACATACTGCTAAACCCCAGAGTCTTATCTGGAATCAACACCCCTGCTTCTCTGTCTGATCTCTTCTCAGACAGGAGAAGACCAACAGCCTCAGCCTCTCCGAGTGTGCAGCTATGGTCCTTCACCTCTTGTCTCGGAGATTATTCATTTTGTGCAGGGTCGGAGCACCAACATGACACCAGGTCATTCGACTGTTTGCTATGTTGCTCTGGCGACGCTGAGCTGATCCTGCTCTTATCAAGTGCCTCGGTGACCTGAGGCTGACTCATCTGCCTGAACACAACAAGGTGTGGGTTCCATCCCTGTTGGAGCCTGAACTTCTCCCTTATCCTCTAGATCTCGAGGGGGGGGGGGGGGGTATGGATGCTACTATTTTCGAAGACAATAATTTGGAGTCCCGTGTGGAATACACTTACTGGCAATACACGTTCGATGGCAACAGGATAGTTGTCCAGGGCGCAAAGCCTGGGTAAGTCAGTATGGAGGGCAGGCTGTTACCATGCAGCAGATCCTCCCCCCCCCCCCACTCTCCACGCTGCTGGAGTGGTCCGTTGGGAAGACAATCGCGGATACACATGGTTCCAGTGCCGTCACAGGAGTTGCTGCCAGAACGACGTTCTATACAGTTCGTAGGATCCGACCGACCTCAGGGATGGGGTCTAAACACGACACGTGTGCATGCTTCTTTTTTTTTATACTTTGTCATCCGCTTCTACCAGCAAACAATGGCCTACTCTTCCAAAAGGCGGAAGGGGTTTAAACGTGTGCGCAAGATGTTCTGCATACATTTGCACACAGTGCATCGGCTTATAGTCTTATCCGAAGGACTTTGACATTCAGTTCGATTTCGAGGCTGGGAATAAAACCCAGAACCTCACGGTTGTCTTGTTGGCAGGCGAACGTCTTAACCATCCTGCCACCTTCCTTCTTTTCCACTCCAACATGATGACCTAAAATATCACTGACCGTTATTCCCATTTCAACATGATTATCTACAATATCACATACTTTTATTGTCATTAACATGATGATCTACAATATCACATACCTTTATTGTTGCTCTAACATGATGATCTACAATATAACACACCTCTATTTCCACTTCAATGTGATGATCTATAATATCACACACCTCTATTCCAACTCCAACAAAATCATCCACAATATCACATACAACTGTTCCCACTCCAACATGATAATCTACAGTATCACAGACCTCTATTTCCGCTTCAATGTGATGATCTACAACATCATACACTTCTACCCCCACTCCAACATGATGAGCTACAACATCAAACACCGCTACTTCAGCATCGTTGGGAAGTCTTTGCACAAATAGCATTGAAGAGGCTCCAGCTCCTTGCAGAGCAAGTCTACCCCGAGACACGTGCGGTTTCCGCTCCAACAGATAGACATACCCTGCTCCCCACACCACTTCAGGAGAAATGTCGGGAGCACAGGCAGCCACTCTTCGTTGCCTTCATAGACTTCACAAAGATGATGTAAAAAATGAATGTTTATCTAATGTTAAAAATAAACAAATGAATGTCATGAATAACAACGAGACTGTAAGTTTTTCAACAACAATGACTATTTGTTAGACATGATCAAATATGTGCATGGTTCTATTTCCAGAGAGCCAGAGCATAGACAAAATACATCAATCTAAAAATTTACATCTTTTAGGAAATGTTGACTATGTTTATTATGTTTGGTGTCAAATATGTGGGTGATTGGCCTTTGTGCCGGATGGCAGCAGGGGGTGTCTCTCTGTGTTTGAGTGTTGTTTTGTGCTTTTTTTATCCGTTCAGCAAAACAAAATTGGTATCTACGTGTTTGTGATTTCATCTGCATTGACTGGTCAGAATAGTTTCCCTTAACATCATTTACATTTTTAATTGCTTTCATTTATTATTTTCATTTTCTGATAAATTTCTGAAGATTCAACTGACTGTATGATTTGTGTTCAACTGACATTGCTGGTCCTTGTGACCTATTTTATTGTAACCCTGCTGCCGTGTGAAAAATTGCACGTGAAACAGGAACTCAGATCCCCTCACAACAACTGCCAGTGTTTCCCTCCTTCACCGATATGACATTAACTACCGAAGACATGAGAACTTTGCTCTGACATGGGTTTTACAACATACCATACAGACTTAAACAACGCATTTCAACCTTAGAAATCAACCGCTGCAAAACTAGATGAGGTACCCATGCGGGCAGACATCATTGCTACATCCGTCTCCATCCTCATTTCTGACGTCACTACCGCTACCACCGTAACCAAGGAAAACACTGCTTGGCTTCCCTCTGATCCACCTGCTTCTTCCTGTGTTTATGACTTTGATCAAACGTGTTCTGATAATGTGTACCATAGTGTGTACGAAACTGTAAATCCTCAAACTTGTCCAGTTCTTTCACCAGCTTCTACACCTGACTCTCAATCCAAACTTTTGTCTGCTCTTCCACTCTCCACATCTTTACCATTGCTTTCATCCTCTTCCAATGACAGTTATCCTAATTCACCACAGTCATCATCAACATCTCTGCCTCCTTCTAACATCCTTCACATGTGCATGTTCAACGTGCAATCTGTCTGCCCAGAAGGTAAAGCTGATCTCATTTCTGATATCATCTCTGAACAGAATATTGATCTAACTTTTTCTTACAGAAACCTGGTTAAAACCACACGGTCATAAACCGAAAATGAAACAACTAACACCACCTGGTTATAAAACTGTTTCTCTTCCCCGACCCTCCCGTGGAGGTGGCATTGCCATCGTTTATAAAGATACACTCGAACCTGCTCTTTCTTTCTGTCACTCCCTTCCTTTCTCACCTGAATCTTTCGAAGTCTGTGAACTCAACTTCAACACACCTGGCCACTCTATTACATGCTGCTGTCTTTACCATCCACCTCCAAGCCATAAGAATAATCTAACATCTTCCATTTTCCATCAAGAGTTTCAGTCACTCCTGGATCACCATAGCCTCTCTCCCAGAAAGCTCATCATTCTCAATGACTTTAACTTTCATTTTGATAACCAGTCTTCTTCTGATGTCAAACGTCTTTCTCTTTCTATGTCAAACCACTCTCTTTCTCAGCTGGTAAAGGAAGCAACACACAGATCAACACATAGTTTAGACTGGTTCATTACCGATGTTTCCCAAGATCTGATCACATCTTTATCCATAACTGATGAAGTACCTTCTGATCATTCCGCTGTTCTTTTCTCTCTAAACATTGCAAAGCCTATTAGAAAGAAAAAGTATGTCACCCGTCGCAACTTCAAGGCCATAGATATTCAAAGTTTCTCTTCAAAAGCTGCTGAATGCCTATCACAAACCTCTGACAACAATAACCCCTCTAAACACTACAATGATGTTCTCAGCCAACTGCTTGATGAGCATGCACCTCCCACTGACCGTCTCCTGCCTGATAGGCCATGTGCACCATGGTACACCCATGACATCCTGGTCGCAAAGCACACACGCAGGCAACTAGAGCGCAGTGGTGAAAAGCAAAAACGGAAATTAATAAGCAGCTCTTTCGAAAACAAGTAAACAAAGTCAAATCTTTAATTCTTTCAGAAAAACAAACCTTAACGCTAAAATTCTGAAGAATTATAGACCTGTTTCCAATGTACCTTTCATTTCTAAAGTCCTTGAAAAAGTAGTTAACAAACAGCTCAACCATAACCTTCTCTCTAACAATCTTCTTCCTGAGCTTCAGTCTGCCTATCGCGTCAACCACAGCACTGAAACCACCCTAGTACACACTTAAACACGTTTCTACTTGCTTCTGACTCGGGGAAAATCTCCCTTCTCACTCTACTCGACTTATCAGCAACCTTCGATACTATAGACCACTTAATTCTTCTCTCCCGTCTTCAAAAAACGTTCGGTGTTACTGGCACAGCCCTCACCTGGTTTAGTTCATACCTTACTGACCGATTCCAGACAGTTGCAGTAAACAAGATTCAATAATAACCTGACAAACTGGAATGTGGAGTCCCACAGGGATCAGTTCTAGGCCCTGTTCTTTTCACTCTTTACACTGCCCCACTGTCACATATAATAAACAGTCATCAAATCAACCATCATTTTTACGCAGATGACTCTCAGATTCAAAGCAGTGTTACTCCTGAAAATCTGCCTTCTCTCCTGACAAATATGGCCCACTGCTTTGAAGATATTCCAAACTGGATGACACAGAACAAATTACAGCTAAATGCAGATAAAACCGAAGCCATGCTCGTAGGGACCAAACACAAACTCTCTTTCATTACAACAGCTTCAATAGAACTCGGCAATACATCAGTCCCTCTATCCACTGCTGTGAAGTATCTAGGTGTTGTTATCGACAACACACTCTCTATCCACAAATTCATCACCCAGACCTGTCAGTCGTGTTACTATCAATTACGGCGTATTAGTGCAAATCGAAAGTACCTGTCCACCGATACAACAGCCAAACTTGTCACTTCTCTCATTCTCTCACGTCTGGACTATTGCAATTCTCTTTTGTCTGGTCTGCCAGCATCATCTATCCACTCCCTTCAACGTATACAAAACTCCGCAGCTCGACTAGTTCTCAGAAAGAAAAATCTGAGCCCTCTCTTGCGATCTCTCCACTGACTGCCTGTGCCACAGAGAGTAAATTATAAGATCAGTACCCTCTGTTACAAATGTCTCCACAAAACTGCACCCTCCTACCTCTGTGAATGTCTTAACCTGTACACTCCTTCACGTTCCCTCCGCTCTGCTGCAGATACCTTGTGCTTACGAATACCTAGATTCAACCAATCCACCGTTGGCCGCGGCTCTTTCTCTATTTCGGGTCCATCGACCTGGAATGAGCTCCCTCTCTCTCTTCGCCAGAAACCTAGTTATGACACATCTTGCTCTGACTTAATGGCGATACAGTTTTTTATTCTTGATTCTTCAAAGGCTTTCGATCTGGTCAGGAGGGATGGCCTTTTCAAGATCCTCACCAAGATCGGATGTCCGCTCAAACATTTTAGCATCATTAGATCCTTCCGCGAAGACATGAAAGGCACTGTCGTCTTTGACGGCTCAACATCAGCCGCCTTCAACATAAGGAGCGGAGTGAAACAGGGCTGCGTCCTGACTCTCACCCTGTTTGGAATCTTCTTTTCTGTGATGCTGAAACATGCGTTTGGTCCTACAGCTGAAGGTAACTAACTCCGAACCAGGTCAGACTGAAAGCTCTTCAACCTTCCCAAACTAAGTGCCAGGACTGACGTGCAGTTGAGGTGCCTGCATGGCTGCCTCTCTGCAGACGACGCAGCTGAGGACCCACAGAAGCTCATGACTCACTTCAGCAATGCCTGCCAAGACTTCAGGCATACTATTAGCTTGAAGAAAACACAAGTCATGGGACAGGATATTGACTCTCCTAAAGTCATCAGCATCAATGACCATGAACTGGGTGTCGTCCATAACTGTGTGTACTTGGGCTCGACTATCTCAGACACCCTCTCACTTGACTCAGAGCTCAACAAGTGCATTAGCAAAGCAGCTACCACCATGACCTGACTGACAAAGAAAGCATGGAATAATAGCAAGCTGACTGAGCACACAAAGATCCAGATCTACAGAGCCTGCGTCGTGAGCACCCTCCTGTATGGCAGCGAGTCCTGGACTTTGCATGCCCCACAAAAGTGAAAGCTCAATGCTTTTTACATGCGTTGGCTCCGACGCA
Source organism: Rapana venosa (assembly GCA_028751875.1). Classification (NCBI taxonomy): domain Eukaryota; kingdom Metazoa; phylum Mollusca; class Gastropoda; order Neogastropoda; family Muricidae; genus Rapana; species Rapana venosa. The sequence continues at coordinate 59,619,263 of CM054151.1, read as the reverse complement.
TCCTGAACATTACCTGGCAGGGCAAGGTCCGAAACAACACTGTCCTGGAAAGAGCTGGATGTACCAGCATGTACACCATACTGAAACGGAGACGTATGCGCTGGCTTGGCCCTGTGATGTGCCTGGACGACGGATGAATCGCTCAAGACCTCCTCTATGGAGAACTTGTGCAGGGAAAACATCCCACTGGTAGACCACAGCTGCGATTCAAAGACGTGTGCAAGAGGGATTTGAACATCAACCAGAACAACTGGGAAGCAACAGCCCACGAACGGTCAGTCTGGAGACAGACTGTGCAGAAAGGTCTCTCCAAGTTCCAAGAGACACTTGCTCAGCAGCACGAGGCACAGAGAATGAAAATAAAGGCTGCAGCCAAGGCAGACAGACCAGCGTCAGATTCCATCCGTTCCTTTTGCCATGGGGACTGTCACTTCCCGTGTGGGACTGGCCAGCCATTACCGACACTGTTCCAGAATGAACACCTAGAGCACAACTCCCTAGTCTTCTGAGACTGACGGTTGCCTACACACAAGTCTAAACTATGACCTGATCTGTGTGTTGCTTCATTTGCCAGTTGAGTAAAAGAATAGTTTGACAGAGAACGAGAAAGACGCTTAACATCAGTAAAAGACTGGTTGTCGAAATAGCAGTTGAAGTCATCAATAATTATGAGCTTAATGAGAGAGATGCTGTAGTGGTCGAGGAGTGACTGATTTAACAACTAGAAGGTAGACAGTAAATGCAACCTAGCAGAATAGAGAGGCCGACCAGATTAAGGTGCAGTTTGCAAACTTCGAAGGACTCATGTGAGAACGGAAGGTTGTGACTGAAAGAAGAAGCAGCTGGCTGAAATATGTCTTTACAGATGATGGCAATGTCTTTTCCACGGGAGAGAGGGGAAAAGAAACAGTTATGTAGCCAGAAGGTATCAGCTGTTTTATTTTTGGATCGTGGTCTTGTGGTTTTAGCCACGTGTCTGTAAAAAAGCTTAAGTCGATTTCTTTTCAGCGATTTAGTCAGAAATGTAATCAGCTTTTCCTTCTGAAAACAGACAGACAGACTGCACATTGAACCAACAAATTTGAAGGAGACTTGATGAAGGCAGAGAGGTTGAAGCTGACAGTGGGGAAAACAGTCAGAGGCAGAGGACGACGGCGATGGTGGAGACGTGGCGAGCGGAAGGACAGATAAGAGTTTGGACGGTGAGTCTGGTGCTGAAGATGTGGAAGGAACTGCATTAATCAGAGCTTTTGGAGTTGCACACACGTCATTCAATTCAGCATGAAAGCATGATCATACAGATACAAAAATTTCTCGACAGCAAGCTGGAAACACACACGCATCTAAGAGTCCAATACGGAGCCACAAGCATTGCTGCCATCAGACCAAAATCACAGGCGTCTATTCCCACTCCAACGTGATGATCTACAATATCACAGACAACTTCTGCCACCTCAACATGATGATCTACAATAATTATCACAGATCTCTCCCCACCACTTCAACATGATGATCGACAATATCACAGATCTCAATTTCCACTTTAATATATGGTGATCTACAATATCACAGACGTCTATTCCCACTCCAGCGTGATGATCTACAATATCACAGGCCTCTCCCACCACTCCAACAAAATCCAGAATATCACAGAACTTTATCCCCACTGCACAGGGCGGTGAGGCAGCCATTCAGCCAGACAAGTGGTGGGAATCAATCTGTCACAGCTTCTACACAGGCTTCGGCATGGGGCCTCGGAAGGGATTCCAGACTGACACAAAATCAATGTCGGCCTTCTCCTGCAGTTCTCCTGTGGCTGTGGAGGCAGCTGGCAGAGGAGAAGAGGATCTGCAGAGGTGTGAAATCCTTCTCTGCGTGTAGCTGGAATCAGTGCTGATCCCTGCATCTGTCTCTTTGTCTACACAGGTATTTCCATCTCTCGTTCTCTACGCTCTCACTACCTATCCTGTCTGCCTATCTGCACCTGCTTGTCTTTGCTCTCTTTGACAAAAAATGAAAGTGTGTTCTCGCAGAGCAGAGAAACAGTGAGACAGCAGTAGTAGTAGCAGCAGCAGCTAGTAGTGCAGCAGCAGCAGCAGCAGCAGCAGTATAGCAGCAGCACACAGAGCTAGTAGCAGCAGCAGCAGCAGATAGTATAGTAGCAGCAGCAGCAGCAGCAGCAGTAGTAGCAGCAGCAGCAGCAGCAGCAGCAGCAGTAGTAGTAGCAGCAGCAGCAGTAGCAGCAGCAGCAGTAGTAGAGTAGTAGCACAGCAGCAGCAGCAGCAGCAGCAGCAGTAGTAGTAGCAGCAGCAGCAGTAGTAGCAGCAGCAGCAGCAGCAGCAGCAGCAGCAGTAGTAGTAGCAGCAGCAGCAGCAGCAGCAGCAGCAGCAGTCAGCAGTAGCGGCAGCAGGAGTAGTAGTAGTAGTAGTAGTAGTAGTAGTAGTAGTAGTAGTAGTAGTAGTAGTAGTAGTAGTAGTAGTCACGACCATCATCATCATAACAGAATAATGTACGGAATATAAAGCAACAAATCAAAGTGCTTACATTCAAATCACTTTACATGCATGCAACTGTTCACCAAATAATATATTTTACAGATATCAAACTCACACTCACTCACTCACTCACGCACGCACGCACGCACGCAGGCACATACGCACACACACACGCGCACGCACGCACACACACACACACACACACACACACACACACACCAGCAAGAGGACATATAGACAGTGTTAGAGATGCGAGTGGTTGTTGTTAAACATAAACACATTTGCAGTGGAAGATCTTAGGTAGAAAATAAGTGTGTTATGAGGCTGTATCTTCAAGTAGCATTTCCATAAGTACAGACCATGGCCATGGCATTCTTCTTCCAGCAGCATTATTTTGCGATGATCATCCTTGAGCTGTCAGGGCACGCGGACTCGGCCTCTCCACATCCAAAGGCCAGCAGGTACACACAGTCAGTGTGCCGTGAAGAACAGACAGACAGACATAGTGTGATACAGTAGCGTGAAGAACAGACAGACATAGTGTGATACAGTAGCGTGAATGAAGGACAGACATAGTGTGATACAGTAGCGTGAATGAAGGACAGACATAGTGTGATACAGTAGCGTGAAGAACAGACAGACATAGTGTGATACAGTAGCGTGAATGAAGGACAGACATAGTGTGATACAGTAGCGTGAATGAAGGACAGACATAGTGTGATACAGTAGCGTGAAGGACAGACATAGTGTGATACAGTAGCGTGAAGGACAGACATAGTGTGATACAGTAGCGTGAAGGACAGATAGACAGATAGACAGACACAGTGTGGTACAGTACCATGAAGAACAGACAGATAGACAGACATAGTGTGATACAGTACCGTGAAGAACAGACAGACAGACACAGTGTGATACAGTACCGTGAAGAACAGACAGACAGACAAAGTGTGATACAGTACCGTGAAGAACAGACAGATAGACAAAGTGTGATACAGTACCGTGAAGAACAGACAGATAGACAAAGTGTGATACAGTACCATGAAAGACAGACAGACAGACAGACATTTTTTTTGCAGCCTCATCTTCTGACGACCCCCTCCTACTGTTCCCACGCCGCTCATTCCAATCTCCCCGCCACAACCACACCCAGATTTGTTATGTCTTATACTCAGGGTCGGAAGTCCACAGGGAGCCCATCACTATCAGGCCGCCGTGGGGCCACCAGCCAGAGGGGCCCTGCACTGCTGCTGGGTCACTTTGGTGGTGTTCAGTGGTGCCTGTTCTGAGCTAACATACGCAGGACACCACCTACTAAGCCCCCTACTAATGACAGTATTAGCTCAGTCGCGGAGCCAGAGTGAATGAGTTGCCCACCCAAGGTGGCAACCACCACAACGTCCCTCCAACGACCGTCCCCCGCGAACCTTCAACCCCAAAGGCTTTGACACAAACTCACCACAGGCACAGAAGTGTATGGGCAAACCGAATCTGAGGTCATCATGAGACCAGAGAAACCGGGACCACCGAATCAGAGGCAATTATTTTTAATGCATGATGATCAATGACAATGAGGATGATGTAATGATGCTGCTGTGGAAGTGCATATGCTTTGAGACTACTTGACAGGGTTGTACTCTACGCTTACTATCATGATATTTCCCGGCGTCAACCGGGCCTGATAGATACAGACACCTGCAGTGTTAGTCAGGTAATTTGAGCAACACTCTCAAACTCGCATCCGTTAAGTGGATGAAGCTCGACTGTGTGGTCCCAGTCTTCCCACTGAGCCCACAGCGCACTCACTGGGTAGGAGCCGGCCGGAGTCCGAAAAATCCCTATGACTCTTATGGGAATCGAACCCGCGACCTTCCAGTCCGTAGCCCAAGGCGCTAACCACTCCGCCATGGCATGACAGAGATAGTGTGATACAGTACCATGGAGGACAGACAGATAGACAGACACAGTGTGATACAGTACCATGGAGGACAGACAGATAGACAGACACAGTGTGATACAGTACCATGAAGAACAGATAGACAGACACAGTGTGATACAGTACCGTGAAGAACAGACAGACAGACAGACACAGTGTGATACAGTACCATGAAGAACAGACAGATAGACAGACACAGTGTGATACAGTAATAATAATACTAATAATAATACTAATAATAATACTAACAATAATAATAATAATAATGATAATAATAATAATATTAATAATAATAATAATAATATTATAATAATAATAAATGGAACTTATATAGCGCTATGTCTTGCAAAGACAAATCAAAGCGCATGCATTCGACCTAATCTTACACAGTCATACAACCAATGACAAATAATCAATAGTTCAAACAGATATTACAAACATGGTACGCTGCAGACCAAATCTATGAAATAAAATTGCAAGAGTCAAATGCTTTTCAAAAGCACACACACACACACACACACACACACACACACACACACACACACACACACACACACACAGGTCATATACTTTAGCAGGGTGATAGGACATGGGTTAGTGAAGGGTGGGATAGTTCTGATATGAGACAGGAGGAGGGAAATCTTAGGTTTGAAATAAATATGTCTTTAGGCTGGATTTAAAAGTGTCATAGCTAGGCTTCTGGCGAAGAGAGAGAGGGAGCTCATTCCAGGTCGATGGACCCAAAATAGAGAAAGAGCGGCGGCCAACAGTAGATTGGTTGAATCTAGGTATTCGTAGGCACAAGGTATCTGCAGCAGAGCGGAGGGAACGTGAAGGAGTGTACAGGTGAAGACATTCACAGAGGTAGGAGGGTGCAGTTTTGTGGAGACATTTGTAACAGAGGGTACTGATCTTATATTCCACTCTCTGTGGCACAGGCAGCCAGTGGAGAGATCGCAAGAGGGGGGTAATGTGCTCCGATTTTTTTCTTTCTGAGAACTAGTCGAGCTGCGGTGTTTTGTATACGTTGAAGGGAGTGGATAGATGATGCTGGCAGACCAGACAAAAGAGAATTGCAATAGTCCAGACGTGAAAGAATAAGAGAAGTGACAAGTTTGGCTGTTGCATCGGTGGACAGGTACTTTCGAATTGCACTAATACACCGTAACTGATAGTAGCACGACTGACAGGTCTGGGTGATGAATTTTTGCATAGAGAGTGTGTTGTCGATAACAACACCTAGATACTTCACAGCAGTGGATAGAGGGACTGATGCATTGCCAAGTTCTATTGAAGCTGTTGTAATGGAAGAGAGTTTGTGTTTGGTCCCTACAAGCATGGCTTTGGTTTTATCTGCATTTAGCTGTAATTTGTTCTGTTTCATCCAATTTTGAATATCTTCAAAGCAGTGGGCCATATTTGCCAGGAGAGAAGGCAGATTTTCAGGAGTAACGCTGCTTTGAATCTGAGAGTCATCTGCGTAAAAGTGATGGTTGATTTGATGGCGTTTTATTATATGTGACAGTGGGGCAGTGTAAAGAGTGAACAGAACAGGGCCTAGAACTGATCCCTGTGGGAGTCCGCATTTCAGTTTGGCAGGTATTGATTGAATCTTGTTTACTGCAACTGTCTGAAATCGGTCAGTGAGGTATGAATTAAACCAGGTGAGGGCTGTGCCAGTAACACCGAGCGTCAGATTCACTCTTCCAAGATATCTCGTCTTCTTCAAAACCCATAGCTTTTGAGTCAAACAACTTTGTGAAACTCTTTGGAACATTTACCAAAAGCAATATGAACGAACATGAAAAAAGATGTGAACCAGGGACAGGATCACCCTTGGACAGGCAGAGTAGAAGAAAACTATGATGACAACCTCAACAGAAGAAAGAGCAGTCACTTCAGCACAGAAGAAGATGAACAAGCAGGAAACCATGGCTGACCTATTTCTATCAACGAAGAGAGACACGACTGGAGATCTCGACAGCCCCTTGAAGACCGACAACCTGGAGAGGAGCGGGTGGACTAGAGATACAACCATCGCTACGGACACCGCCAACACTGGCAGTGGAGATCTGACCAGTATGGAAACAGTCATCATGGACTGGACAGGAATGCTCCCAAGCAGCACTGGAATACAGGACAACGCTGGCCAGAACTGGGGACTGAACCAAGGGCAGCGAGAAGAGCCAGCCACCTGGACAGCAGTACAGACAGCAGTACAGAAACAGCAGTACAGACAGCAGTACAGAAACAGCAGTACAGACAGCAGTACAGACAGCAGTACAGACAGCAGTACAGACAGCAGTACAGAAACAGCAGACTGAACAATCGTCTACATCACTGACACTTCCATCTTCATTCCTTTTCTCCACAAAGCATATCAAACACAACACAAATGATTCAGCACACACACACACACACACACACACACACACACACACACACACACACACACACACACACACCACAATAACCATCACCGAGGTGGTGAAGGTCATCTATCACCAACATAGCCATCCTCATATTCTACCACCCCTAGTTATACCAAGACATCAGGACGCCTCAGCTCTAAGTTAAACACCCCCTTCCCTCTGCCCCTCGCCTCCCACAACTCTCTCTCTCTCTCTCTCTCTCTCTCTCTCTCTCTCTCATCACACACACACACACTACCATAACAAACATCAAGGGCAACAACACGATCTAAGCTTAAAAGAAATGGAACCCCACACACACACACCACAATCACCACCACCCCTTCATCTACACCAACATAGCCATCCTCATATCTCTACCACCCCTGTTATACCAAGACATCAGGACGCCTCAGC
>CM054151.1:59559990-59611507 GCA_028751875.1 Rapana venosa | reverse complement strand
TTCACTTTTACACTGCCCCATTTGTCACTTATAAAAAACCCAGTCTCAAATCAACCTCATTTTTAGCGGATGACTCTCAGAGGAAAAGGGCAGTGTTACCCCTGAAAATTTTCCCTCTCTCCTGACAAATAGGGGCCCATGCTTTGAAGATTTTCCCAAAAGGGTGCACAGAACAAATTACGCTAAAGGGCAGAAAAACCCCAAAGACTGCTTTTTGGGGCCCAAAACACAAACTCTTTTTCTTACAACATTTCCCAATAAAAATTCGGAAAATACATAAAGTCCCTCAAATCCACTGCTGTGAATTATTTTGGTGTTTTTTAATCGAAAACACAGTCTCTATCCACAAAATTCATCACCCAGACATGTCAGTGTTTTAAATATCGGGTTCGAGTTTTAGTGCAATTCGAAAGTCCCTGTCCCCCGATACAAACAGCCAAACTTGTAAATTTCTATTCTCTAACGTTGGACATTGTTTTCTTTTTGTCGGGTTTCTGCCAGCTTTTCATCAACCACCCCCTTTTAACCCGTATACAAAACCCCGGGCAGCTCGCCCTTATTTTCAGAAAAAAAAAATTTGAGAAAACTTTTCCCCCTTCTTGCGATCTCTCCACTGATGCCTGTGCCCCCGAGGGGAAAATTTATAAAATCAGTCCCCTCTTTTTCAAATGTCCCCTTAAAACTGCACCCTCCTACCTCTGTGAATGTTTTAAACCCTGTAAACTCCTTCACTTCCCCCCCTCTGGCTGCAGATCCTTGTGCTACGAATCCTAGATTAACCAACCCACTTTGGGCCCGGGCCGCTCTTTCTCTTTTTGGGTTTCCAAATCGAGGGGGAAATGGTTTCCCTCTCTCCTTCGCCAAAAAAACTTGTTATGACACTTTTAATCCAGACTCAAGACATATTTATTTCAAACCTAAGATTTGCCCCGGGGGTTTCCCTATAAGAAAAAACCCACCTTCCAAACCCCAAATGTCCTATCACCTGAAAATTTATAGGGAAGTTTTTGAGTGGGGTGTGTGCTTTTGAAAAAATTTGACTATTAAAAAATTTTTTTCATAGATTTTGTCGGTTAAGCATCTTTTTGGTAAGTCTGTTTGTTTAAAGAAATTGGGATTATTTTCATTGATTGCTGATTTTAAAAGATTAGATTGAAGGCATGCGTTTTGTTTTGTCTTTGCCCGATTAGCGCTTTTAAAAGGGTTTCCTTTAAATTATTATCATTTTTATTATTATTATTATTTTTTTATCCCTGTGTTCCTGGGAGTTTTTTTTTTTACTTGGGGGGGCTTTTCAATATACTTTATTGCCTTTGTCTATGGCCAACTTTCCGCATCCCTATATGCATGTCGTCTCTTTGTGTTCACCTTGCATGGTCTGTTGTATGCTTTTCTGCAGGGCTTTTGCCTGGTTTTGCGGGCTGGCCCTTTCCCGGTTTTTCATTTTAAAATTTTTTTCTGGGGCATGCATCACCAAAAAACATCAACATTTTCAGGGGTTTTTTTTACGCAATTCCCTTTTCCTCTTTATTTTCGTCATCAATGTCGACATCATTTCATTATCATCATCATCATCATCGCCGTCATCATCATCACCCATCTATCATATCATCTCATCATTATCACTATTGTCATCGTTACCCCATATTTTCTATGCTAAGATTAATCCCCTAAAACGCTTTACGGAATGTTATCTGTATGAGGACATGCACACGAGTAGTGACGTATGTTACGGTCATGAAGATTTTGCAATCCAAGACATACTGCTAAACCCCAGAGTCTTATCTGGAATCAACACCCCTGCTTCTCTGTCTGATCTCTTCTCAGACAGGAGAAGACCAACAGCCTCAGCCTCTCCGAGTGTGCAGCTATGGTCCTTCACCTCTTGTCTCGGAGATTATTCATTTTGTGCAGGGTCGGAGCACCAACATGACACCAGGTCATTCGACTGTTTGCTATGTTGCTCTGGCGACGCTGAGCTGATCCTGCTTTTTAATCAAGTGCCTCGGTGACCTGAGGCTGACTCATCTCCCTGAACAAACAAGGTGTGGGTTCCAACCCTTTTGGAGCCTGAACTTCTCCCTTATCCTCTAGATCTCGAGGGGAGGGGGGGGGTAGGGATGCTACTATTTTCGAAGACAATAATTTGGAGTCCCGTGTGGAATACACTTACTGGCAATACACGTTCGATGGCAACAGGATAGTTGTCCAGGGCGCAAAGCCTGGGTAAGTCAGTATGGAGGGCAGGCTGTTACCATGCAGCAGATCCTCCCCCCCCCCCACCCCCACTCTCCACGCTGCTGGAGTGGTCCGTTGGGAAGACAATCGCGGATACACATGGTTCCAGTGCCGTCACAGGAGTTGCTGCCAGAACGACGTTCTATACAGTTCGTGATCCGACCGACCTCAGGGATGGGGTCTAAACACGACACCGTGTGCATGTTCTTTTTTTTTATACTTTGTCATCCGCTTCTACCACAACAAACAATGGCCTACTCTTCCAAAAGGCGGAAGGGGTTTAAACGTGTGCGCAAGATGTTCTGCATACATTTGCACACAGTGCATCGGCTTATAGTCTTATCCGAAGGACTTTGACATTCAGTTCGATTTCGAGGCTGGGAATAAAATCCAGAACCTCACGGTTGACTTGTTGGCAGGCGAACGTCTTAACCATCCTGCCACCTTCCTTCTTTTCCACTCCAACATGATGACCTAAAATATCACTGACCGTTATTCCCATTTCAACATGATTATCTACAATATCACATACTTTTATTGTCATTAACATGATGATCTACAATATCACATACCTTTATTGTTGCTCTAACATGATGATCTACAATATAAACACCCTCTATTTCCACTTCAATGTGAGATCTATAATATCACACACCTCTATTCCAACTCCAACAAAATCATCCACAATATCACATACAACTGTTCCCACTCCAACATGATAATCTACAGTATCACAGACCTCTATTTCCGCTTCAATGTGATGATCTACAACATCATACACTTCTACCCCCACTCCAACATGATGAGCTACAACATCAAACACCGCTACTTCAGCATCGTTGGGAAGTCTTTGCACAAATAGCATTGAAGAGGCTCCAGCTCCTTGCAGAGCAAGTCTACCCCGAGACACGTGCGGTTTCCGCTCCAACAGATAGACATACCCTGCTCCCCCACACCACTTCAGGAGAAATGTCGGGAGCACAGGCAGCCACTCTTCGTTGCCTTCATAGACTTCACAAAGATGATGTAAAAAATGAATGTTTATCTAATGTTAAAAATAAACAAATGAATGTCATGAATAACAACGAGACTGTAAGTTTTTCAACAACAATGACTATTTGTTAGACATGATCAAATATGTGCATGGTTCTATTTCCAGAGAGCCAGAGCATAGACAAAATACATCAATCTAAAAATTTACATCTTTTAGGAAATGTTGACTATGTTTATTATGTTTGGTGTCAAATATGTGGGTGATTGGCCTTTGTGCCGGATGGCAGCAGGGGGTGTCTCTCTGTGTTTGAGTGTTGTTTTGTGCTTTTTTTATCCGTTCAGCAAAACAAAATTGGTATCTACTGTGTTTGTGATTTCATCTGCATTGACTGGTCAGTAAATAGTTTCCCTTAACATCATTTACATTTTTAATTGCTTTCATTTATTATTTTCATTTTCTGATAAATTTCTGAAGATTCAACTGACTGTATGATTTGTGTTCAACTGACATTGCTGGTCCTTGTGACCTATTTTATTGTAACCCTGCTGCCGTGTGAAAAATTGCACGTGAAACAGGAACTCAGATCCCCCTCACAACAACTGCCCAGTGTTCCTCCTTGCACCGATATGACACTAACTACCGAAGACATGAGAACTTTGCTCTGACATGGGTTTTACAACATACCATACAGACTTAAACAACGCATTTCAACCTTAGAAATCAACCGCTGCAAAACTAGATGAGGTACCCATGCGGGCAGACATCATTGCTACATCCGTCTCCATCCTCATTTCTGACGTCACTACCGCTACCACCGTAACCAAGGAAAACACTGCTTGGCTTCCCTCTGATCCACCTGCTTCTTCCTGTGTTTTGACTTTGATCAAACGTGTTCTGATAATGTGTACCATAGTGTGTACGAAACTGTAAAATCCTCAAACTTGTCCAGTTCTTTCACCAGCTTCTACCCCTGACTCTCAATCCAAATTTTTGTCTGCTCTTCCACTCTCCACATCTTTCCCATTGCTTTCACCCTCTTCCAATGACAGTTATCCTAATTCACCACAGTCATCATCAAAAACTCTGCCTCCTTCTAACATCCTTCACATGTGCATGTTCAACGTGCAATCTGTCTGCCCAGAAGGTAAAGCTATCTCTTTCTGATATCATCTCTGAACAGAATATTGATCTAACTTTTTCTTACAAAAAACCTGGTAAAACCACACGGTCATAACCGAAAATGAAAACAACTAACACCAAACTGGTTATAAAACTGTTTCTCTTCCCCGACCCTCCCGTGGAGGTGGCATTGCCATCGTTTATAAAGATACACTCAAACCCTGCTCTTTCTTCTGTAAACTCCCTTCCTTTCTCCCCTAAAATCTTTCGAAGTCTGGGAACTCAAACTTCAAACACACCTGGCCACTCTATTACATGCTGCTGTCTTTACCATCCACCTCCAAGCCATAAGAATAATCTAACATCTTCCATTTTCCATCAAGAGTTTCAGTCACCCTGGATCACCATAGCCTCTCTCCCAGAAAGCTCATCATTCTCAATGACTTTAACTTTCATTTTGATAACCAGTCTTCTTCTGATGTCAAACGTCTTTCTCTTTCTATGTCAAACACTCTCTTTCTCAGCTGGTAAAGGAAGCAACACACAGATCAACACATAGTTTAGACTGGTTATTACCGATTTTATCCAAGATCTGATCACATCTTTATCCATAACGATGAAGTACCTTCTGATCATTCCGCTGTTCTTTCTCTCTAAACTTTGCAAAGCCTATTAGAAAGAAAAAGAAAGTCACCCGTCGCAACTTCAAGGCCATAGATATTCAAAGTTTCTCTTCAAAAGCTGCTGAATGCCTATCAAAAAACCTCTGACAACAATAACCCCTCTAAACACTACAATGATGTTCTCAGCCAACGCTTGATGAGCATGCACCCCACGACCGTCTCCTGCCTGATAGGCCAGGGTTGCACCATGGTACACCCATGACATCCTGGTCGCCCAAAACACAAAACGCAGGCAACTAGAGCGCAGTGGTGAAAAGCAAAAACGAAATTAATAAGCAGCTCTTTCGAAAACAAGTAAACAAAGTCAAATCTTAATTCTTTCAGAAAAACAAACCTTAACGCTAAAAAATTCTGAAGAATTATAGACCTGTTTCCAATGTACCTTTTATTTCTAAAGTCCTTGAAAAAGTAGTTAACAAACAGCTCAACCATAACCTTCTCTCTAACAATCTTCTTCCTGAGCTTCAGTCTGCCTTCGCGTCAACCACAGCACTGAAACCACCCTAGTACACACTTAAACACGTTTCTACTTGCTTCTGACTCGGGGAAAATCTCCCTTCTCACTCACTCGACTTATCAGCAACCTTCGATACTTTTAGACCACTTAATTCTTCTCTTCCCCTCTTCAAAAAACGTTCGGTGTTACTGGGACAGCCCTCACCTGGTTTAGTTCATACCTTACTGACCGATTCCAGACAGTTGCAGTAAACAAGATTCAATAAATAACCTGACAAACTGGAATGTGGATCCCACAGGGATCAGTTCTAGGCCCTGTTCTTTTCACTCTTTACACTGCCCCACTGTCACATATAATAAACAGTCATCAAAACAAACCCCTCATTTTTACGCAGATGACTCTCAGATTCAAAGCAGTGGTTACTCCTGAAAATCTGCCTTCTCTCCCGACAAATAGGGCCCACTGCTTGAAGATATTCCAAACTGGATGACACAGAACAAATTACAGCTAAATGCAGATAAAACCGAAGCCATGCTCGTAGGACCAAACACAAACTCTCTTCATTACAACAGCTTCAATAGAACTCGGGAATAATCAGTCCCTCTAAACACCCGCTGTGAAAATATCTAGGTGTTGTTTCGACAACACACTCTCTATCCACAAATTCATCACCCAACCCGTCAGTCGTGTTACTATCAATTACGGCGTATTAGTGCAAATCGAAAGTAAACCTGTCCACCGATACAACAGCCAAACTTTCACTTCTCTCATTCTCTCACGTCTGGACTATTGCAATTCTCTTTTGTCTGGTCTGCCAGCATCATCTATCCACTCCCTTCAACGTATACAAAACTCCGCAGCTCGACTAGTTCTCAGAAAGAAAAATCTGAGCACCTCTCTTGCGATCTCTCCACTGACTGCCTGTGCCACAGAGAGTAAATTATAAGATCAGTACCCTCTGTTACAAATGTCTCCACAAAACTGCACCCTCCTACCTCTGTGAATGTCTTAACCTGTACACTCCTTCACGTTCCCTCCGCTCTGCTGCAGATACCTTGTGCTTACGAAAAACTAGATTAACCATCCAAACCGTTGGCCGCGGCTTTTTCTCTTTTTTGGGGTCCCATCGACCTGGAATGAGCTCCCTCTCTCTCTTCGCCAGAAACCTAGTTATGACACATCTTGCTCTGACTTAATGGCGATACAGTTTTTTTATTCTTGTTCTTCAAAGGCTTTCGATCTGGTCAGGAGGATGGCCTTTTCAAGATCCTCACCAAGATCGGATGTCCGCTCAAACATTTTAGCATCATTAGATCCTTCCGCGAAGACATAAAAGGCACTGTCGTCTTTGACGGCTCAACATCAGCCGCCTTCAACATAAGGAGCGGAGTGAAAACAGGGCTGCGTCCTGACTCTCACCCTGTTTGGATCTTCTTTTCTGTGATGCTGAAACATGCTTTTGGGTCCTACAGTAAAGGGTAACTAACTCCGAACCAGGTCAGACTAAAAGCTCTTCAACCTTCCCAAACTAATGCCAGGACTGACGTGCAGTTGGGGTGCCTGCATGGCTGCCTCTCTGCAGACGACGCAGCTGAGGACCCACAGAAGCTCATGACTCACTTCAGCAATGCCTGCCCAAGACTTCAGGCATACTATTACTTGAAGAAAACACAAGTCATGGGACAGGATATTGACTCTCCTAAAGTCATCGCATCAATGACCATGAACTGGGTGTCGTCCCTAACTGTGTGTACCTGGGCTCGAAATATCTCAGACACCCCCTCACTTGACTCAGAGCTCAACAAGTGCATTAGCAAAGCAGCTACCACCATGACCTGACTGAAAAGAAAGCAGGAATAAATAGCAAGCTGACTGAGCACACAAGATCCAGATCTACAGAGCCTGCGTCGTGAGCACCCTCCTGTATGGCAGCGAGTCCTGGACTTTGCATGCCCCACAAATGAAAGCTCAATGCTTTTTACATGCGTTGGCTCCGACGCATCCTGAACATTACCTGGCAGGCAAGTCCGAAACAACACTGTCCTGGAAAGAGCTGGATGTACCAGCATGTACACCAATACTGAAACGGAGACGTAATCGCTGGCTTGGCCTGTGATGTGCCTGGACGACGGAATGAATCGCTCAAGACCTCCTCTATGGAGAACTTGTGCAGGGAAAACATCCCACTGTAGACCACAGCTGCGATTCAAAGACGTGTGCAAGAGGATTTGAACATCAACCAGAACAACTGGGAAGCAACAAGCCCACGAACGGTCAGTCTGAAGACAGACTGTGCAGAAAGGTCTCTCCAAGTTCCAAGAGACACTTGCTCACAGCACGAGGCACAGAGAATGAAAATAAAGGCTGCAGCCAAGGCAGACAGACCAGCGTCAGATTCCATCCGTTCCTTTTGCCATGGGGACTGTCACTTCCCGTGTGGGACTGGCCAGCCATTACCGACACTGTTCCAGAATGAACACCTAGAGCACAACTCCCTAGTCTTCTGAGACTGACGGTTGCCTACACACAAGTCTAAACTATGACCTGATCTGTGTGTGCTTCATTGCCAGTTGAGTAAAAGAATAGTTTGACAGAGAACGAGAAAGACGCTTAACATCAGTAAAAGACTGGTTGTCGAAATAGCAGTTGAAGTCATCAATAATTATGAGCTTAATGAGAGAGATGCTGTAGTGGTCGAGGAGTGACTGATTAACAACTAGAAGGTAGACAGTAAATGCAACCTAGCAGAATAGAGAGCCGACCAGAATTAAGGTGCAGATTTGCAAACTTCGAAGGACTCATGTGGAACGGAAGTTGTGACTGAAAGAAGAAGCAGCTGTGCTGAAATAGTCTTTACAGATGATGGCAATGTCTTTTCCACGGGAGTAGGGAAAAGAAACAGTTATGTAGCCAGAAGGTATCAGCTGTTTTATTTTTGGATCGTGGTCTTGTGGTTTAGCCACGTGTCTGTAAAAAAGCTTAAGTCGATTTCTTTTCAGCGATTTAGTCAGAAATGTAATCAGCTTTTCTTCTGAAAACAGACAGACAGACTGCACATTGAACCAACAAATTTGAAGGAGACTTGATGAAGGCAGAGAGGTTGAAGCTGACAGGGGGGAAAACAGTCAGAGGCAGAGGAGACGGCGATGGTGGAGACGTGGCGAGCGGAAGGACAGATAAGAGTTTGGACGGTGAGTCTGGTGCTGAAGATGTGGAAGGAACTGCATTAATCAGAGCTTTTGGAGTTGCACACACGTCATTCAATTCAGCATGAAAGCATGAACATACAGATACAAAAATTTCTCGACAGCAAGCTGGAAACACACACGCATCTAAGAGTCCAATACGGAGCCACAAGCATTGCTGCCATCAGACCAAAATCACAGGCGTCTATTCCCACTCCAACGTGATGATCTACAATATCACAGACAACTTCTGCCACCTCAACATGATGATCTACAATAATTATCACAGATCTCTCCCCCCCACTTCACAACATGATGATCGACAATATCACAGATCTCAATTTCCACTTTAATATATGGTGATCTACATATCACAGACGTCTATTCCCACTCCAGCGTGATGTCTACAATATCACAGGCCTCTCCCACCACTCCAACAAAATCCAGAATATCACAGAACTTTATCCCCACTGCACAGGGCGGTGAGGCAGCCATTCAGCAGACAAGTGGTGGGAATCAATCTGTCACAGCTTCTACACAGGCTTCGGCATGGGGCCTCGGAAGGGATTCCAGACTGACACAAAATCAATGTCGGCCTTCTCCTGCAGTTCTCCTGTGGCTGTGGAGGCAGCTGGCAGAGGAGAAGAGGATCTGCAGAGGTGTGAAATCCTTCTCTGCGTGTAGCTGGAATCAGTGCTGATCCCTGCATCTGTCTCTTTGTCTACACAGGTATTTCCATCTCTCGTTCTCTACGTCTCCTTCACTGTACCTATCTGCCTGTGTCTTTGCCTATCTGCAATCCTGCTTGTCTTTCTTCTCTTTAAAAAAATGAAAGTAGTAGTAGTAGCAGCAGCAGCAGCAGCAGCAGCAGCAGTAGTAGCAGCAGCAGTAGTAGTAGCAGCAGCAGCAGTAGTAGTAGCAGCAGCAGCAGCAGCAGCAGCAGCAGTAGTAGTAGCAGCAGCAGCAGCAGCAGCAGTAGTAGCAGCAGCAGCAGCAGCAGTAGTAGTAGTAGTAGCAGCAGCAGCAGCAGCAGCAGTAGTAGCAGCAGCACAGCAGCAGCAGTGCGTAGTAGTAGCAGCAGCAGCAGCAGTACGCAGCAGCAGTAGTAGTAGTAGTAGCAGCAGCAGCGCAGCAGCAGCAGCAGCAGTAGTAGTAGCAGCCAGCAGTAGTAGCAGCAGCAGCAGCAAGCAGCGCAGCAGCAGTAGTTAGTAGCAGCAGCAGAGCAGCTAGCACAGCAGCAGCAGCAGCAGTAGCGGCTAGCAGTGAGTAGTAGTAGTTAGTAGTAGTAGTAGTAGTAGTAGTAGTTAGTAGTAGTAGTAGTAGTAGTCACGACCATCATCATCATAACAGAATAATGTACGGAATATAAAGCAACAAATCAAAGTGCTTACATTCAAATCACTTTACATGCATGCAACTGTTCACCAAATAATATATTTTACAGATATCAAACTCACACTCACTCACTCACTTCACGCACGCACGCACGCACGCAGGCACATACGCACACACACGCGCACGCACGCACACACACACACACACAACACACACACACCACAGCAAGAGGACATATAGACAGTGTTAGAGATGCGAGTGGTTGTTGTTAAACATAAACACATTTGCAGTGGAAGATCTTAGGTAGAAAATAAGATGTGTTATGAGGCTGTATCTTCAAGTAGCATTTCCATAAGTACAGACCATGGCCATGGCATTCTTCTTCCAGCAGCATTATTTTGCGATGATCATCCTTGAGCTGTCAGGGCACGCGGACTCGGCCTCTCCACATCCAAAGGCCAGCAGGTACACACAATCAGTGTGCCGTGAAGAACAGACAGACAGACATAGTGTGATACAGTAGCGTGAAGAACAGACAGACATAGTGTGATACAGTAGCGTGAATGAAGGACAGACATAGTGTGATACAGTAGCGTGAATGAAGGACAGACATAGTGTGATACAGTAAGCGTGAAGAACAGACAGACATAGTGTGATACAGTAGCGTGAATGAAGGACAGACATAGTGTGATACAGTAGCGTGAATGAAGGACAGACATAGTGTGATACAGTAGCGTGAAGGACAGACATAGTGTGATACAGTAGCGTGAAGGACAGACATAGTGTGATACAGTAGCGTGAAGGACAGATAGACAGATAGACAGACACAGTGTGGTACAGTACCATGAAGAACAGAAGATAGACAGACATAGTGTGATACAGTACCGTGAAGAACAGACAGACAGACACAGTGTGATACAGTACCGTGAAGAACAGACAGACAGACAAAGTGTGATACAGTACCGTGAAGAACAGACAGATAGACAAAGTGTGATACAGTACCGTGAAGAACAGACAGATAGACAAAGTGTGATACAGTACCATGAAAGACAGACAGACAGACAGACATTTTTTTTGCAGCCTCATCTTCTGACGACCCCCATCCTACTGTTCCCACGCCGCTCATTCCAATCTCCCCGCCACAACCACACCCAGATTTGTTATGTCTTATACTCAGGGTCGGAAGTCCACAGGGAGCCCATCACTATCAGGCCGCCGTGGGGCCACCAGCCAGAGGGGCCCTGCACTGCTGCTGGGTCACTTTGGTGGTGTTCAGTGGTGCCTGTTCTGAGCTAACATACGCAGGACACCACCTACTAAGCCCCCTACTAATGACAGTATTAGCTCAGTCGCGGAGCCAGAGTGAATGAGTTGCCCACCCAAGGTGGCAACCACCACAACGTCCCCCCAACGACCGTCCCCCGCGAACCTTCAACCCCAAAGGCTTTGACACAAACTACCCACAGGCACAGAAGTGTATGGGCAAACCGAATCTGAGGTCATCATGAGACCAGAGAAACCGGGACCACCGAATCAGAGGCAATTATTTTTAATGCATGATGATCAATGACAATGAGGATGATGTAATGATGCTGCTGTGGAAGTGCATATGCTTTGAGACTACTTGACAGGGTTGTACTCTACGCTTACTATCATGATATTTCCCGGCGTCCCAAACCGGGCCTGATAGATACAGACACCTGCAGTGTTAGTCAGGTAATTTGAGCAACACTCTCAAACTCGCATCCGTTAAGTGGATGAAGCTCGACTGTGTGGTCCCAGTCTTCCCACTGAGCCCACAGCGCACTCACTGGGTAGGAGCCGGCCGGAGTCCGAAAAATCCCTATGACTCTTATGGAATCGAACCCGCGACCTTCCAGTCCGTAGCCCAAGGCGCTAACCACTCCGCCATGGCATGACAGAGATAGTGTGATACAGTACCATGGAGGACAGACAGATAGACAGACACAGTGTGATACAGTACCATGGAGGACAGACAGATAGACAGACACAGTGTGATACAGTACCATGAAGAACAGATAGACAGACACAGTGTGATACAGTACCGTGAAGAACAGACAGACAGACAGACACAGTGTGATACAGTACCATGAAGAAACGACAGATAGACAGACACAGTGTGATACAGTAATAATAATACTAATAATAATACTAATAATAATACTAACAATAATAAATAATAATAATATAATAATAATTAATATAATAATAATAATAAATAATATTAGTAATATTAATAAATGGAACTTATATAGCGCTATGTCTTGCAAAGACAAATCAAGCGCATGCATTCGACCTATCTTACACAGTCATACAACCAATGACAAATAATCAATAGTTCAAACAGATATTACAAACATGGTACGCTGCAGACCAAATCTATGAAATAAAATTGCAAGAGTCAAATGCTTTTCAAAAGCACACACACACACACACACACACACACACACACACACAACACACACACACACACACACACACACAGGTCATATACTTTAGCAGGGTGATAGGACATGGGTTGTGAAGGGTGGGATAGTTCTGATATGAGACAGGAGGAGGGAAATCTAGGTTGAAATAAATATGTCTTTAGGCTGGATTTAAAAGTGTCATAGCTAGGCTTCTGGCGAGAGAGAGAGGGAGCTCATTCCAGGTCGATGGACCAAAATAGAGAAAGAGCGGCGGCCAACAGTAGATTGGTTGAATCTAGGTATTCGTAGGCACAAGGTATCTGCAGCAGAGCGGAGGGAACGTGAAGGAGTGTACAGGTGAAGACATTCACAGAGGTAGGGAGGGTGCAGTTTTGTGGAGACATTTGTAACAGAGGGTACTGATCTTATATTCCACTCTCTGTGGCACAGGCAGCCAGTGGAGAGATCGCAAGAGGGGGGGTAATGTGCTCCGATTTTTTTCTTTCTGAGAACTAGTCGAGCTGCGGTGTTTTGTATACGTTGAAGGGAGTGGATAGATGATGCTGGCAGACCAGACAAAAGAGAATTGCAATAGTCCAGACGTGAAAGAATAAGAGAAGTGACAAGTTTGGCTGTTGCATCGGTGGACAGGTACTTTCGAATTGCACTAATACACCGTAACTGATAGTAGCACGACTGACAGGTCTGGGTGATGAATTTTTGCATAGAGAGTGTGTTGTCGATAACAACACCTAGATACTTCCACACAGTGGATAGAGGGACTGATGCATTGCCAAGTTCTATTGAAGCTGTTGTAATGGAAGAGAGTTTGTGTTTGGTCCCTACAAGCATGGCTTTGGTTTTATCTGCATTTAGCTGTAATTTGTTCTGTTTCATCCAATTTTGAATATCTTCAAAGCAGTGGGCCATATTTGCCAGGAGAGAAGGCAGATTTTCAGGAGTAACGCTGCTTTGAATCTGAGAGTCATCTGCGTAAAAGTGATGGTTGATTTGATGGCGTTTTATTATATGTGACAGTGGTGCAGTGTAAAGAGTGAACAGAACAGGGCCTAGAACTGATCCCTGTGGGACTCTGCATTCCAGTTTGGCAGGTATTGATTGAATCTTGTTTACTGCAACTGTCTGAAATCGGTCAGTGAGGTATGAATTAAACCAGGTGAGGGCTGTGCCAGTAACACCGAGCGTCAGATTCACTCTTCCAAGATATCTCGTCTTCTTCAAAACCCATAGCTTTGTGAAACTCTTTGGAACATTTACCAAAAGCAATATGAACGAACATGAAAAAAGATGTGAACCAGGGACAGGATCACCCTTGGACAGGCAGAGTAGAAGAAAACTATGATGACAACCTCAACAGAAGAAAGAGCAGTCACTTCAGCACAGAAGAAGATGAACAAGCAGGAAACCATGGCTGACCTATTTCTATCAACGAAGAGAGACACGACTGGAGATCTCGACAGCCCTGAAGACCGACAACCTGGAGAGGAGCGGGTGGACTAGAGATACAACCATCGTACGGACACCGCCAACACTGGCAGTGGATTCTGACCAGTATGGAAACAGTCATCATGGA
Organism: Rapana venosa; assembly: GCA_028751875.1. Lineage (NCBI taxonomy): Eukaryota > Metazoa > Mollusca > Gastropoda > Neogastropoda > Muricidae > Rapana > Rapana venosa. The sequence goes on along the minus strand of CM054151.1, from coordinate 59,597,473 downwards.
CTGGACAGGAATGCCCCCAAGCAGCACTGGAATACAGGACAACGCTGGCCAGAACTGGGGACTGAACCAAGGGCAGCGAAAGAGCCAGCCACCTGGACAGCAGTACAGACAGCAGTACAGAAACAGCAGTACAGACAGCAGTACAGAAACAGCAGTACAGACAGCAGTACAGACAGCAGTACAGACAGCAGTACAGACAGCAGTACAGAAACAGCAGACTGAACAATCGTCTACATCACTGACACTTCCATCTTCATTCCTTTTCTCCACAAAGCATATCAAACACAACACAAATGATTCAGCACACACACACAACACACACACACACACACACACACACACACACACACACACACACACACACAAAAACCATCACCGAGGTGGTGAAGGTCATCTATCACCAAAAATAGCCATCGTCATTATTTCTACCACCCTATTATAACAAGACATCAGGACGCCTCAGCTCTAAGTTAAACACCCCTTCCCTCTCTCTCTTTCTCTCGCCCCTCTCTCTCTCTCATCTCTCTCTCTCTCTCTCTCTCTCTCTCTCTCTCTCTCTCTCACACCACACACACACTACCATAACAAACATCAAGGGCAACAACAACGATTCTAAGCTTAAAAGAAATGGAAGCCACACACACACACCACAATCACCACCACCACCTCATCTACATCACAACATAGCCATCCTCATATCTCTACCACCCCTGTTATACCAAGACATCAGGACGCCTCAGTCTTAAGTTAAACACCCCCTTCCTCTGCCAGCAGCACACACACAAACTCTCTCTCTTCTCTCCTCTACTCTCTCTCTCTCTCTCACACACACAACACACACACCACACACACACACACACACACCAAACACACACACCCACACACCACACTCTACTACTACTACTACTACTTACTACTACTACTACTACTACTACTACTACTACTACTACGTCAACTCTGCAACCAATAACACACAATCACACAGGCATACACACACACACACACACACAACACTTGTGCAGCATGGGTGTTTGTGGAAAGAGGTTTGGGGCAGATGAAAAAAAATGTGATCATTGAAATATGCCACTACTTTCTTCCAACATTTGGCTAACATGCCATACCTAGCTAATGAGGCCACTTCGTATTATTACGTAATTTTGATGGCATAGCTTATCAGTGGTGTCACATTTCAGAGTTCACCTTAGTTGGCCTTTTTTTAAAAACTAGTATTTTTATTTTTGTCTCCCAAATCTTCTGACAGATAGCTGTAACATATGTGATGACTGTTTCGCCACCATGCTTGAGCAGCTCTGCTGGTATATTGTCTGCTCCTGGGGACTTTCCTACTGGTAAGCTGCGGATGGCTTCTTCCACTTCTTCCCTCAGTATAGGTAATGGCGAGGGTGCTCTTGATGTTGCTGCTTTCTCTTCTATTATGCTCTTGTCAGGTTGTAATGGGTAGTTGTACAGTTCTTGACAATATTCAGACCCCCTGTTCAATGCAGCTGAGCTTTCTGTGAGGAGGTTTCCGGAGCTGTCTTCAATGATGATGATTTGGTTTGAAGTGGTTTTGTGAGTTTCTTCAGGGTGTTGTATGCCTTTTTACTGTTGCCACTTTCATGTTTTTTTCGATCTCATCACATTGATCACTGACCCACTTTTTCTCTGGCCCTTTAAATTGACTTCTTCACGAGATTGTTGGCCTCCCGGTATTCTTTAGGGTTGGAAGACCTGGTTGGTTTCAGTGCTCTTCTTGTATCGCAGAGGTCCAAGATGTTATTGGTGTCCATGGCGTGTTTATTCTTGACGCGGTACTCCTTGCGTTTTCGGACTGCCTCATTAAAAGTTGTTGGTGAGGTCATTGATGTCATTGTCCAGGAGGGTTAATGCCGCAAAACGTCCACCAAGCTTAGCTTGGAAGATCTCCTCGACCATCTGGATCTTTCAGTTTGTCCACGTCAAATTTGATACGTGGGTTTGCAGGCTGTTTGTTTTTCTTCAGCTTCATTTTGAATACAGCAGCACAAGGTCGTGGTCGCTGCCTATGTCAGCTCCAGGGTAGGTTCTTGTTCTGGCTCTGTTGATGCTGGATTTGAAGCGCCGTGGTGTTAAGATAAAATTATTTGGTTATGGATCTTCCCGTTTGGCGCATCCCAGGTTGTCTCTTGACTGCTTTTTGGGGATAGAGGTATTGGCAATGGTAAGTCTGTGGGTGCAGGCAAACTCCAGCAGACGTAGTCCCTGTCTTTGGTCCCCCCAGTTCCAAACTGACCAAACTGTTCCGGCCCATTGGTTGTAAGAGTCAGGACCTACTTTGGCGTTAAAATCCCTTGGATGATGATGATGTCCTTCTTGGTATTTTCTTAATGGTCACTTCAAGTCTTCATAAAATTCTTCTACTTTTCTTTTGTATGGTCAGATGTGGTGCATAGATTTGGTATGTTTACGTATCTGTCAGAAGATTTGGGAGACAAAACAGTGGCCAACAGACTGGACACAATCACTCATCATACCCTGCCCAAGAAGGGGAATTTACGCCAATGCCAAAACTATAGAAAAAATCAGCCTCATCAGCCACGCCAGCAAGATCATGCTCAAAGTTATTTTGAATCGACTCAAGAAGGAGGGCAGAAGAACACCTTGCGAGGAACAAGCTGGGTTCAGGGCAGGCAGGAGCAAATTCGAACAGATTTTTAACTGCCACATCATGATTTGGAAAAACATCTTCAACATCAGAGAGACCTGTTCCACAAATTCATCGACTCCAAGAAGGCTTTTGACAGAGTATGGCACGAAGGCCTGTGGCAGGTCTGAGAATTTGGATTGAAGAAGGATTGTGCAAACCCTTCAAGCACTATACAACACTGCAAGCAGTGCAGTCCTTCTGAACAATCAGGTCGAGACTACTTCAAAACCACAGTTGGGGTCCCACAAGGATGCTGGGTTTCTCCAGTCCTGTTCAATCTGTTCTTGGAAAACATCATGAGAGAGACCTCCATGACTTCACCCTACCATCTCCATTGGCGGCAGTCCCCTCAACATTACGGTTTGCCGATGAATTGACCTCATGGGCGGAGTAACACAGAGCTGCAGATCTTACGACCAGACTTGAGAACGAGCTGGGCATATGGGATGGAGGTGAGCTCGGAGAAAAGTAATGTACTGTGTGAAACAGCACAAGCAATGCCACGCTAAAATTTACATGACGGCCAACAACTGGAGGAGGTAGACGCTTTTAAATACTCGGCGCTACACTCAAAGGACGGGCGTCGACGACAGAAATCAAAGTCAGAATAGCTGGCAACATCTTCCATGACAAAACTCACCACCATATGGAAAAGTAAAGAGATCAGTTTCCCAATCAAACTAAAGCTCTACAAAGCCCTAATTCAGTCGATCCTGCTGTACGGAAGTGAAACCTGGACATTGACTGCTGAAAAAAGCAAAGCGGAATCCAGTCATTTTGAAACAAAATGCCATAGAAAAACTACTGGGCATATCCTGGAGAGAACGAAAGACCAATGGAATTTGTCAAGAGTCAAATAACCACGGCTGGGAGGTCCACAGGAACCCCTTTCTCACCATCGTCAAGAAGAAAAAGCTGACATTGGTTCCGGCCACGTCACCCGCCACAACACTCTGCCCAAAACAGTACTGCAGGGAACACTCGAAGGTAGCAGAAGGAGGGGAAGACAGAACAAGTCATGGATGGACAACATCAGAGAATGGACCAGGATGAATGACTCGGCACTACTGCGCAGAGCCGAGGACCGAGATGGATGGAGGAGGCTTACCACGGCATCGTCTTTCATGTCTCCCCCACGACCGCCAAGGTCACGGGTCTGATGATGATGATGATTTTTATTTTTAAAAGAATGACAGATCTACTAGCTGTGTAGAGTTTTTTTAAGAATTCAAATACTTTTGAAGGTGTGTTTGTTATTGAATGGAATGAAGACTATTTTGTTTTATTATGTTGATGGCGACCAACAACAATAATTTATGACAAAATGAATGATAATTACTGTTTTGTGCTTAATATTACTTTCTTATGCTCAAGGGGTAACATTATTTTCCTTGTTTGTCTTGTTGATGCTTTATTTTTATTGCTATCCTATAAAAAAGTTAATTGTTAATGACAAATAGTTTGACATTTAAGCAAGACCTGGAATAGTGTAATAATAATAATAATAATAATAATAATAATAATAATAATAATAATAATAATAATAATAATACATATAATTTATATAGCACTGAATCTTGTAAAAAAACAAAAACAAATCGAAGCGCTTGCACTCAATCATTTACAGGCATGCAATTCTCCTTAAACATAATGAACAACAGACTTCAAATCCATGCGTGCGCACGTATGCACACACGCACGCACACACACGCGCGCGCGCACACACACAACCACACCACACACACACACACACACACACACACACACGCACACGGAACAACACTTAGAAGGTGAAAGATGCTGTTGAAAATTAGGGACAGATATGTGGGGGAAAGTCTCAGGTAGGAAATAAGTGTGTTTTGAGGCTGGATTTGAAGGTATCAAGAGAAGGCTTTTGGCGAAGTGAAAGAGGGAGGTCATTCCAGTTGGATGGACACAGAAACAGAGAAGGAGCGATGGCCAACAGTGGTTTGTTTGAATCTGGGTGTTCGAAAGCAAGTGTACGTTTCAGTTGCATTAGAGTTTATATCTCTGTCTACAAAATGCAACCGTAAGATTAATATATTTATCTTTAAGATGAAAGTTTCATCGTGGAATGTCAGTAGTGTTTACGGAGCAATTGATGGAATTAACACAATTAAACTAAAAGATGTAGAAGTAGAAAATATGTTAATGCGCTATGACTTTATCTTCTTACAAGAAACTCACTTAGAGATAAAAGACACAGATAGCACAATACTGCCTTGGTATATAATATGTACATTACTGTAGGCCATTGAACAGTACAGCATCATGTGCTTCTGGTGGTATTTCCGTTTTTGTAAAGGAAGATTATCGTCAATTTGTAAAATTTTGCCTCAAAATAATTCTGATATAGCATGGGTGCAAATCTTAAAAGGTCCTTACAAAAGTGATACATGTATAGGTGGAGTGTATATACCACCTGACTATTCTTCTTTTGGAAAACGACACAGAATAAATATATGGAATAAAGTAGAACAAGACGTTGAATATCTATCTAAACAAAATACTATAATTCTCTGTGGTAACTTCAATGCAAAAAACGGTTGTTTTGAAGATTTTATTCAAATGGATCTCTGTTTCTGGTCCAGTGATCTGAAACGACCTTCCTCTCTCCCTTCGCCAAAAGCCTACTTATGATGCTTTTAAATCCAGCCTAAAGACGCATTTATTTCAAACCTAAGATTATCCTCTCTTGTTTCATCTCATTTCTGTCCCTGCCCTCAATAACCAACTCCCCCCCCCCATCAGCCTGCCCGAGTGTACAACCTGTGTGTGTGTGGTGTTTTGTGGGGTGTGTGTGTGTTGTGTTGTGTGTGTGTGTGTGGTTGTGTGGGGTTGGTGTGTGTTGTGTGGTTTTTGTGTGCGTGTGTTTACATTTGTATTTGTAAAAAAACTGTTAATTGTGCGGGTGTGTGTGTTTACATTTGAATTTGTAGAAATCTATTAATTGTAACTGGCTGTATGTGAAAGACTAGGATGAATGAGAGCGCTTTGATTTGTTTTTTTGCAAGATATAGCGCTGTGTAAATTCCATGTATTATTATTATTTTATTATTATTATTATTATTAAGAAAACTGGGATGAGTTACCATGTAATTACATTTATGACAATTGTTATGAACGTTGATCTTTGGATCAAACAATTCAAAGAAATGGAAAAAGACTCATAAATATGTGTGTTGATAATGAAATGAGGATATTAAATGGTGGTACATTGGGAGATTTACAAGGACATTTCACATCTTTCCAATCTCAAGGCTGTAGTGTTGTCAATTATTTTGCTTGTTCTAAATCTCTCCAAAAGGAGATGGTCACGTGAAAGTTGAACAATTGACAGAGTACTCTGATCACTGCCCAGTCCATTTAGACATTTTTTACACCAAGACTAGATAACTAGAAAGCGTTAAAGAAATAGATACAATAATACTACTGCTAATAAAAAAAAATGCTAAGAATGTCTTATCACCCAGTTTTTGCTGGGATGAAAATTTAAAAGAAATATTTCAAAATTATTTTAGATTCCCTACCATACAGTCACGAATAGAAGATATAAAACATAAACTGCATATAACATTAAACACATATAACCGAAATAAAGAGGATGTTGATTAAAAAAAACACTTAGCAAAGATCAGTAAATGTGTGTGCTAAAAGTGTGTCCGTTGTTTTCACTGATGAAGCAACATTAAGTCTGAAACTTAAAGAACGAAACACTTAAATAAAAAAGAAGAACAGTAAAAAATGGTTTGATACGCGTTGCGCTGAAATGAAAAAAAGAAGTAAAATATTTACTTAGGAGTGACTTCCCTTGCTTGGCTACCAGCAAGATGCTCTCTCCTGCTGTGTGGTGAATTTTTTTTTCTGTTTTCATGAGTGCTGACTTTCAAAATGCCAGTGACAGGGCTTCCAACAATGTTAGAGTGTCTGCTAAACTCTGCTTTACAAGAAATGACGATTTCTTCATTCAAAGTAGATAGCAGAGGAGATCAAACTGTAGTCATGCTCAGACTGAGTAGTAAAACTACCGGCTATACCCCTGTCACTCCACTTCAAAATGCAACGTTTCGAAGGAAGTGTCCATCTCAGGTTAACAGAGACAGAAAAAGAGCAGAAACGCACAGAAGTAACCGACAGGAAAAGGCAAGGATGTGATGCAGTCTCCCTCAGGTTTGTTTCTTCCAACACCCCCCAGTTTGTTTTATGCTGCTGACCCAACTGAAGGTGACACTACTATGAACACTCCAGCTCGTGATGATCAATGTGATTCAAATCATTTTCAGTGCAGTCAGGAAATTGATATGAGGCAACAATTTGAGAGAGAGACAGTGGCCATATCGTACAATGACACAGTGAGTGACCTATGAACTAAATGACTCTGAGTATGATTGTAATGATGTGAATGAGGCAATGGATTGTGTCTGTGACAGTGTGAATGAGATGAACGACAACATATCTGAAGTGGGTGCAGAGTGAGCAGGAAATGCTGAGACTGAGGCAGAATCTGGGGAGTGTGTTGAAGATGTATGAGTGTTTCCAGTGAGAGAGAGCCTGAAGTTACTTGTAGAGACGTTATTGAATATATTCAGTCAATGATAGATAACATGAAACAGTACAGTTCTGATAAAACCACAGCTGTGCAAAGAGGATATCTTGACAGGGGAGTGTGGTAGTTCATGATTTCATTTGGGCTCCACATAATACATAATTATGTGTGACTGTGTGAGTATGAATATATGATAAGGTAAAAAGTGACAAGTTGAAACATTTATAAAATCATGATATGGATTCCATGGCATGACGTTCATTGGGGCTGTCTGTTATTGTTTATGTTGTTATTTTTCTAAAATCTGTGTCTTGTGCCCTGTCCCTCTCCTGATGTCCCCTTTGTAAATGGGCGAAAATGCTTATTACAATAAACATTTGTCAAAAAAACAACCAAAAATATATTTATCTACTTAACACAGTCAATCGGTATCCATTCAAAGTTGCTCATAGACAAAAATGTTTCTCAAAGAGAAAATAATATAATAAACTTTTAAAAGAGAAAAGGAAATAGTTCAAAAGTAGTCTTCTTTCCAAGCTGCATAATGCATAGATAAAGATCATTTATTTATTTCATTTATTTTCATTTCCATCTATACCACTTTAAGTCACCACAGATTTCTCTGCGTGGAATTCGGGCTGCTCTCTCTTCCCGGGGAGAGCGCGTCCCCACAAGAGCAGCGCCACCCTTTTTTTGTCTGCAGCTGTATTTGTTTCCCTATCAGAGTGGCTTTTTTCTAAGAATTTTGCCAGGGACAACTCTCTTGTTGCCGTGGGTTCTTTTACATGCGCTGAATAATTTTGTGTAACACACGGGACCTCGGTTTATCGTCTCATCTAAAAGACTAGCGCCCAGACCACCACTCATGGTCTAATAGATGGGGGAAAAGTTTCGGGCCCAAACGGGATTTGAACCATCGCACACTTCCGACCCGGACTGTTCGCATTCTAGACAGGTGCGTTACCTCTAGACCACCGATCATAGTGTATTATGGAAAACTCTGCAAAAATTAAAGGTATGTGAAGAAAAAACATAAAAGAAACTAATTTCCTCAGCAACACAAAAAGGGATGGAACATCGTATCTAGGTAGACCCTTTACAGGAAAAGAAATCACGGAAACAATAAAGATGTTAAAAAACAACAAAAAATCCAGGCCAAGATGGCATATTAAATGAAATGGTTCAATCTATTACCCCAGATATACCAGGTATACTGGAGTCACTTTTTAATTTTGGTCTTGATACAGGGTTGTATCCCCATGAATGGAAAGTGGAAATCAGTATTCCCATTCACAAAGGTGGATGTCCCCTAAAGCCTGAACACTATAGAGAAATCAGTATTCCTATTTACAAGGGTGGATGACCCCTAAAGCGTGAACACTATAGAGAAATCAGTATTCCTATTTACAAGGGTGGATGACCCCTAAAGCGTGAACACTATAGAGGAATCACATTGACAATCGCATTTGGTAAATTATTTTGCCAGACGCTAATCAGTAGAATATGCAGTTATTTAGAAATAAATAACAAACTTGTTAAAGACCAAGCTGGATTTGGAAAGAAGTGTATAACTTCAGACAATATTTTCATTTTAAGTAAACTAGTTGATAATATATGTAAAACAAAAGATATAAGACTGTAATCTTGCTTTGTATATTTTCAAAAGGCTTTTGATAGTATTTGGTATCAGGCCTTAATGGTTAAACTGCACGCAATTGAATAATGGTAAATGTTACAAATGCCCCAAACTACACAAGTAAAAATGTAAAATACGTTATCGGAAGAAAAAAAGTAAAAGTGGAGTCCCCATTAATGATATCTTTCAAAAAAGGTATAATTATTTCCGTATATAAAAAAGCTGATTGGGCCCCAACTTTAGAGGGTAATTTAATTGTTTTCCAACTAGAAAATCAGGTCCCAATCAAAAATGGTAAAAATTGCACGAGTATTTAATTAAAAAGGGGACTCCAAGTTAAACCAAAAAACCCCAAATTTTTAATATTCACAAATAGTACCTAAAATCCCATTCATTTTAAAAGTGGACAAAACATAATTGAAACAAAGTTAATAAAATTTTGGTTTTATTTTTTTCCCCCTGGGGGGAAAAAAATTGTGGCCAGGAACCAAAAAACAAAGTAAAAATCATTTTTGCTCTTGAAAGAGACCTCCAAGGAGGTGTACTTAAAATAAATATAGTTATGCAGTTGTTCGATGCTCTAATAATGCCTATTTTAACATATGGAAATGAAATATGAATTCCTTTTTGTTGTAAGGTAAAATATAACTTTAAAATAGATGATTTCTTCAAAATGTGTTTAAGCAGTCAGTTTCCTTTTGAAATTATCCATGAAAAATTTTGCAGACAGATATTAGGATGTCACATAAAAACAATGGCCTTACCTGTCTTAGGATACTTAGGCAGATACCAAGTAATGTTGACAGTTGTTAGTCAATTCATCAATTTTTGGATTCACGTAACAGACTCAAACGTAAATAGTTATTTGAAATTGATATTTTGAAATGCATGAAAATAATAAAGATTACTGGATTTATATAATCAAAACAATAATTCACAAGATTGGGTTCAAACATGTGTGGAATAATCACAGTACATTGAATATCAAAAGATTGTGCTATGCAATAAAAGGAAAACTTGAGGATTTATGCTGAGTGATTTGGAACCAAAAACAAAAGTCATTTTCTAAGTTGAATTTTTACAATTATGTTTCTCATGTTTATAGATTGGAACCATATTTATTGATATGCAGGAACGAAAACTACATGCGAATATTTAGCAGATTTTGCACCAGCTCCAATGATTTAATGACAGAACAAGGGAGATACACAAATACCCCGAGAGAAAAAAAAGAAAATGTAGGAGGCGTAACTCAATAGAAGACGAATATCACTTGCTTGATGATTGTAAACTATATGATGATTTAAGAAAAACATTGTTACCTAATGTTAAAAATAAACAAGTTATAATATGAATAACGAGAATTTGAGTAAGTTTTTCAACAACAAGGACTAGCTGTTAGAAATGATCAATCAATTGTGTGCATGATACTTTTTCCAGAAGAGCAACAGCATAGACAAAGGACATCAATCTATGAATCCACATCTTTAAGGAAATGCTGTATATGTTTACGTTTGGTGTCAAGTAAGTCTTGTTCTGACTCAATGGCAACAAAGTGTTCTGATTGTGCTACAGACAGAATGTGGCACCGTCCCTTACAAAGGCTGTACCCTGATATTTGCAAAATCACTGCCTGTATTCCTGCTCTGTTCCTGTCTTAGCAGCTGAGCAGAGCTGAGCTCTGCAGCTTAAAGAGCAGCTCGGCATCAGGAAATGAGCTTTGTAAATCCCTCTCTGCTCTGTCGGCTTTCCATAGACTTTGTGCATTCCTTGGTTCCACACAGAATGGATAGCTGTCTCTGTCTGCCCGTTCACTATCTGTGTGTCTGACGATTTTGTTGTACCTGTGTATCCGTCTTTTTCTGTATGTCTGTGTATTTGCTTGTCCGTGTGTTTGTTTGTCTGTGTGTTTGTATGTACGTATGTATGTATGTATGCATGCATTATGTATTGATGTATGTATAATATGTATACATATATGTCTATATGTCTGTATTTTATGTTATAATGTCTATGTATGTATGTATGTATGTATGTATGTATGTATGTATGTATGCATGTATGTATGCATGTATGTATGTATGCATGTATGTATGTGTGTATGTATGAATGTATTTATGTGTGTGTCACGCTCCATAAGGGATTGTGACTAAACCCCCACCCATGCCCTTCCTAACTATATTCCCAACAACACCAAACACAAAACACCGAAGAAAAGTTCCAGACTTTACTTTTCAAAATCCAAAAAACAGTCATCAGACAAATACTTAAACTCACTTCCACACACACACACATACAAACTCAACTTCCAGTCACACTCTAAATTCTATCTACCATAGTCCCCTCTTCTGCACAGTTCAGAAACCATATAGTAGGGGAGCAAGGCGTCAGAGACCTCACTTCTCTAGGGCCAGCATATTGAGGGCGGCGCCCATCTCCTCTCCCTCGCTGCTTTACCTTCCCTGACCCTAAAGAGGGTAGGTACCCATTTACAGCTGGGTGAACCATCCAACTGGTAACCACGCTTGACGCTGCTTGCTTAACTTGGCTGGGGGGGGGGGGGGAAGCAAGTGCTCCACCACTGAGCTATTCCGTCCCGTTTGCCCCATGGTACACCCATGATATCCTGTTGGCAAAGCGCAAACACCGACAACAGCAGTGGTGAAAAACAAAAACTGAAATAAACAAACAGCTCTTTCGAAAAGAAGCCAACAAAGTAAAAACCTTAATCCACTCAGCCAAGACAAACTATTACTCTGCTCAATTTCTCAATGCAACATCCATGAAATCTCTGTTTTCCCTCACCTCAACTCTTCTTGGATCTGCAAAGACAAGCCCTCTGCCTACTGTTCACAGTCACTCTGAACTTCCTGAGAGATAGGGAAAACAGGCATTCAAGCTCAACTACTCTTCAACTTACCTAGTTTTTATATAAAACTTCGCAACTTTCCCTGATTCCTCTTCACCTCATCAGGCCAAAAGTTGCCATGTTTTATATGAAAACTAGGTAAGTTGAAGAGTAGTTTACCTTGAATGCCTGTTTTCCCTATCTCTTATAATAAAAAAAAAAAAAATTTTTCTACTTATTTCTAAGGGGTAAAACTTAAAATTATAAAATTTTGCGTGTGAAGTTTTTAGTGTTTTTTATGAAAAAAAAGTGCAAAACCTTTTCCCTACCCGGCTCCATTAAGAAGGAGAGAATTTTGGAGGACACGCAAAGGATTTGGGTGCAGAAAAGTTTTCCTGCGTTCACGACTGTTGGAATGCCCCCCACCATTCCACCCCACTTGTAATCTAAAAATAACAGGACAACATAATACACACCCAAAAACCCAACATAGTCTTTTTTGGAGAGCGAAAAACCGAGGTCCCTGTGTTACACAAAATTATTTAGCGCACGTAAAAACCCCACGGCAAAAAGAGAGTTTCCTGGCAAAATTTTTAAAAAAAAACCACTTGATAGGAAACAAATACAGCTGCAAAAAAAAAAAAAAAAGGGAAAAGGGGAAAGGGTGGCGCGCGAAAAGGGGCACGCTTTCTCCGCCTCCCCGGGGAGAGCCAAATTTCACGGGGGAAAATCTGCCGTGCTTAAAGTGGATAAAAAAAAATTTGAGCCCTTTGATTTGTGTTTTAAAAATTTCACGCTATAAAAATTTTCCCATACATTATTATTATTATTATTAAATAGTACAAACGGACATAATCACACAAACACTTAACAGCACAAACATAGTACACAAAACACATAAACTAGGACCTGTGTACGCTGGGTTCCCCCCCTGCCTCCCTGCCCTGTCTATTGCATCCGTTTCCCCATTGGGCTGCCCCAAAGGGGCGATAGGGGACAAAAATTAAAAATTTTAAAAACTTCCTTTCTGAGGTGCAATACTTAGCCACGCCCCTTTTGTGCATGTTTGTTTTTAAAAAAATTTTTTTGGCATATTGCCAGTACAACACATTGGAGTGGGGCCTACACTGTTTCTTATTTGTTTTTTGTGTTTGTGTGGAAGTGTGTGGTGTGTATGTTCTTTTTTGTGGTGTCAAAAAAATCTATTGGTTTTTGTCTGGTGTTCTTTGGGGGTGTTTAAAAATAAACATTGGGTTTCACAAATACAGTACTTGTTTTTTTGGCTGTTTAAGAATTAGTTGACAGTTTTGAGCTTCTCAGTTTAGGTTATTTTTCTCTTTCTTGTCCGTCTGTAATAAACTTCTTCGGGAAGGCATTTATTAAAACCCCTCTCTGTCTTTCATGGAAAATTACAACGACTTTGTTTGTTCAAGGTAATCTTTTAATATGCATTTTTTTTGTGTCAGCAACCCAAAAAAATCTGGCAGTCTCCCACTGAAAGCGTTGACAAAAATTCCCTTTTTTAACAATGTCACGCTTGGTGAGCATTCCTCTATAAGAATAATTTACTGTATTTCAAACAATATTAAAGATTTAAACACTCATTGCCCGTCAGGGATTAAAAAATAATTATTTCTCTCTGTCCAAAAAAATTTTTCTTCTGTTGTTTTATGTTTTTAGTGTTGGACAGAATATAACAATGAACTCAAATGATTTTTTTCACGTTTGTAATAAAACTAAAAACAAATACAGTCTTGCCCCAGCCCGTTGCCTGCTATTAGAGACAGGGCTTTTTTTGGTAGAAAAAATTACTTTCCATTAGTAAACAATTTTTTTTGTTTTTTTCCCTTTTAGTTGATTGTGCACCATCTTAAAAAGATTATTTTTTTTGGGTCATTTATTTTCTTGCTCTTTCTCTATTTGAATTTTATTCCTTCTGAGCCGTTTTTAATGTGTCTTCCAACCTGCAGCCATCATATCTGTTTACCCTTAAGTCAACCCACAATGATATTTAGTGTTAAGTATTCATGAAGCCCAACTCTTTGATTTGCTTGTAAGGGGCCAGTGTGGGATCATTTGTGTCCCTAGCAAAATATTTTCTTACCTCATCAAAGTTTGTATGGAAAAAACCTGAGGTGACTTGATTTTTTTGCCCCCCCTATAGTACATGACAAATGTTTAAAACCCCGGTTAATAAACCTCTGACTTGATCTGGGGAAAAGGGGGTGGTTTTCTTCAAACAATTCAGATTTATTTCCAACAGTATTGCTTTTTCTTTTCATTAAGTGCTATGGTTGAGCCTCTTTTTAATAGATAGCAAGCCTTGACTGAAATTGTGTCAATCAAGCTGCAACTCTGGGTGATTGACAACATCATTCTCTAAAGATATACCAGATATTTTGTACTTTGCATCAGCGTCACTGGATGTAATAACACGAGCACTGTCATTAAAGGTCAGCTCATAAGACAGTCTGTCTCTGAGTGCGCCCTGATAGTAAGGCATGTGAGAGCTGAGCAGTTCAAAGTCAAGAGGAATACAAAACCTGTTACCATAGGCTCTTGCTATGGCAGCATCTTTTTTTCTTTTTTTCCTTATCAGCAGAATCTACTCTATGTTTTAGTCCCTCATCATCCTGTATGCCTTGATAAATAAGATGATCTCTTTTTTCTTTTGTCATCCATAAATCAGTATAGATCAAGAATATGTCTGCATTCTTTGTCTTTGGTATTCTGCCTGTGCTCTGTTCAGTTGTTCTATTGCTTTATCATGTCTCTTCCTTTCTTCATCTGTATGAAGTTTAGAAAAGAAGTAGTTGCTACCTGTAAAAGCAAGTGCGTTAACTACAGCACCACAAACCATCATCACTAAAGAAGCCATTTTCAATTTATGGACTTATATTTTCTGGAATGATTCCCTGCTTTCCAAAAGCTTAGAAGCAATGGATACTGTTACAACAGAAAACTAGCTGGCGCTGTTTCAAAGTCTATTTTCCTAATCAGCACTTCATTTCAAAAGGGCTCTTTTCCTAACATAGTATCCCCAAGCTGAGAACCCCCAAATAACGGCCAATGGTACCCCAAAAAAATGCTGTTTTTCAGTACCTTTTTTACTAATGTTAAATTTTTATATAATATATTTATATATATAATATTTTAATAATTCTGAATGGGTCATTGTCGGGTGTTTGATTGCAATGGTTGGGGTTTTTGTTGTGGGGTTTGGTTAATGTTTTGCTGTGGTTCTTGTTTTGTTGGTCATTGTGCTAACTTTTAAAGTGTATAAAGTTGCCATGTTTTATATGAAAACTGGGTACCTGTTTGGCTTGCAACACTGTACACTTACCCCTTCCCCCAAACTTATTCTTTGAAAATAGTGCCGTTATCTCATTCTTCATTTGCCAAACTTTTTTTTTTACTGTTGAATGCAAGGACTGTCTTTTGGATAATCAGGTGCATACCATGACTCTGTTTCCCAGGTATCCTCTACAGGTCTTTGTATTATCTTCTGTGGGGAGTCTAGGATGAAAGGTCTGTGTCTGGTACAAGACCCTTACAGCAGGGGTGTTTAGCCTTGAAGAATCTCAAGAACTCCAGCATCAACAGTTGACACTCAGCAACTAAACCAATGAATACTGGTTGTCTAGTTTAACCTGCAACTTCTTCATCGTGATGCCAAACGACGTCGGAAATGCCCAAAGTCTTGGGAGCTTGGCTTTGATGTCAGCTTCATGGGTTTGTTTTTTTTTGTGACTAATTGACATCTTTTTTTTGTGGGGTTTCCATTGTTTTTCCAAAACAGCTGTTGTTTATGGCTTGAAGTAATCCTTTTTTTGATACATCATTTGCCTTTGTTTCAGATCGTTGTTCTTCAATGTTGGTTTCATGAATTCCTGTTTATCAAAAGAAATGATACATGAACAGCATAAGAATTAACCCTGCTTAGGTAGAACTGCAGCAGTCTGTGTGGAACATATTTGTTCTTGTCGTTTAGGTTTGGGACAAGCTTTTGGGGGGTTCTTTTGAGATGTTTTGGCCTTTTTTGCAGCCATTGGGTAACATTGTGCGCATCAGTGTTCATGGGGTAGCTAAAATTTTTCTAAATCCCCCATTGCTTGGTTAGGCACCATTTTTGATAGCATTTTTGAGTCCTCAACGCAAAAGGCCATTAAACAACTGAAAAGTTTCTTGTGGCAGTGACTGACACATCGCCCCTCCTACAGGTTTTTGGGCCAAAATTGTTGTTGGCCCTTTCAGTAATTGTTAATGTCAATGACCACACGCAGCCCCCAAAACCTTTTGTGCCGGGTAGTCAGATAGCAAATCAATATTCCCCAAGTAAACTTCAAGAAAGCACCCCAAGACATTCTGCTATAATATGTGTAGGGGTCTAGTCCATAATTTTTCCTCCCAGTCTTTCTGTATTTCTTAAAACATCAGCAAGCAAACATCATCAGCAAGTAATACTGATCAGGAATCGCCCATCGCGCACTGATCTTTTGCATCCCACTGAGCATCGAAATCATACGCTGATTCCTTTTTCCTGTCACCCTTTTAAAGAAGCTTCTTTGGCAGCAGCTTTTTTTCATCAAACCTTTCCCATGAATCCATGTACTCGTTGGATAGACTCCTTTTCAAAAAGCTTTTTTAAAAAGTTTTTTCGTGTGGGGCAAGACTCATGAGAGACTAGGATTTTAGAGATCCCTAGATGTTGTGCAAAATAAAAAGAAGGACAAGCTATTTAGTTAAAAGTCAGGTACTTTTCCGAGCTTTTGCAATGCAGTAGGCCTTATACCTCATTACCCCTGAAAAATTAGGTGTGAGTCGTAACCCTAATTGGGGAAAAAAGACGGGCAACTTCATTTTTGGGGGATCTTTTTTAGTTGTAGTTACCTACTATGTCTGCTCCAAAAATTACCACGATGGGGTCGTGATCTTGACGCCCTGATTGCTGCTCCCTTCTATCTATTGTCCCTATTTGACGACCGTGGGGCCCCCTCAAAGCCCTACAACCAGTTCCCCCATTCCCTCTCTTTCTGCCTTTTCGGGGTTTTGTTGAGTTCTGGGCCTGCCTTTCACTGATTTTACCTCCCCTCTTCCTTTGGGTTGCCTCTTTTCTTCCTCCTTGGACATCCCTTCAAAACGCCTTTGTAATTCCTTGGGACTTGTGACAGCCCAACCATTTAATTTTTACGCTTTCACGATCTTTTAAAGGTTCTCATAGGGCCCCAAGGGTTTGCTGGATTCTTTATGCCGCTTCGTTGCTTATGGGTTTTGTAGGGATTCAAGGGAGTCTCCGAAGCATTCATCCCCACTCCTTACTCTTCTCCCAAATCGCAGTCAGGGTCCATGTTTTCACAGGCATCAAAAATATGGATAGCAAGGGAGCGCATTATTGATCTTGGAGAAAAATGAGATATCTACCTGTGGTTTTAAATAAATTACCACAAACCCCAGAAATTGTGGAAAACTCATACTGTTCCGGGTTTTCTTCTGTAAAAATGATCTTTGTGGGTTTATTTTGATGAGAGCAGTATTCAGTTTTGCTTTGTGTTTCAAAAAAAATCTTTGCAGCGGGGTCCTCATAAAAAGTCTGGCTCGGGTCACCCCCGACGAACAAAAAAAAGCAAAGGAACAGACTTGGTGTTACTGATAAGACTTTTTTGGGAATTTTTTTGGCGCTGGCCCTTGGAGGGCACAATGAAGACCGAAGTAAACATACACACTAGGGACTCTTTTGTCTTCTTTATGTTTTTGAAGTAAACCTTGCTTCCTGGCTTGGTTACAAGTTCAGCGTTTGCTTCAGTCCTACCTTGCAGTGTGTTCTTTTGTTTGACAGTGTTTGTAGAGTGAAAACAAACCCAAGCATCGTCTGCAAAACTTTGTTTGCGTGTTTTTTTGGTGTTGGAAATAAGTCTACTCATTGTTCTAATGGGGGTATAAATGACATTTAAACAGTAAGTCTACATGGTTTTGTGGGGATCACCTACAGTGGGGATTTTTTTGGGGTGCAGGGGGCATAGGTTGCATCTTTTCAGGTGACACTTCACCTGTGGTGGTTTATTCCTCAAATTTGTCAATACCCTAACCCCACGGGAAAATCAATGCCGGAAAGTCAACTTTATGTGTTCATGATAATTGGAAACTCCTCAAATTCTTTTTACATGGTGCGTCTACCAAAACCACCACATAAAACACTTATCACTTTGTTCAAAAGTTCACACACCCTTTTTGCTACAACACAGGGGAAAGGGGAAATTAAATTCACCAACAAGGGGTTTAAAACTTTGTTTGTTTTAAATCTATGCAAAGAACCTTCCCAAACTTCCACCGATCCCCTCATTTGCTGTTTCTCAGAATGTACAAAGTTGGGATCATCTCATTGCCCATGTTTGTTGGCTCTTAAAAACGATTGGGCTTGTTGTGTTGTTGACACATAACATAAATTCTTCATCTTTATTTGTGTTTTGTATAAAATTTTCAGGTCAGGTCGCAGAAGTTCTCTGTTACTCATGGTTCCATGAAAACCCAGTAAAACCTGTCGCTGGGGGAGGAAACCCAATAGAAAAAAAAAACCAAAACATAGGGAGATTTGGGAGGGGAGTTTGGGGCCCACCAAGGAAATTTCCCCAAGCCCACAGAAAAAAACTAAGAAAAATACAAGCCAATATATACCGGATCGGTCGAGCCCGGGTTCCCAAACGCCCCGTTTTCCTTTGAAAAAACCCCAGGGGGAAAGTGACAAGTCACCTACTGGAGTTAAAAACATTCTTAAGCTCCTAAGAACAGATCACCTTTGGGAACATGGAACGTCTCACTCTACCATGGGGAAAATAAAAGAACTAGGTAGACTTAGCTCTATAAATGGACTTTAATGGATGAGAAGTGAGAGGGACGGGTTTTGGGTGAGACAAGATGAAGAAGGCAAAAAGATCGGGTACAGTGGTAAAGGGAAAAACATCCCCAACAGGAGTGGCATTTATTGTCAGAAAGGGAAGTAGGGGGGGCCCGGGTGTCGGCCAACCCCAAGAAATCACCATCATACAAATCTATGCACCACATCGACCACAGATGAAAAAATAGAAAATTTTACGAAGATTTGAAGAGACCATTATGAAAAAACCCAAAAAAGGACTAATCATATCCAAGGGGGTTTTTAAAAAATTTGTCGGGACGGCCAATTCTTCCCCCTGCTTTCCCCCACGACGGCTCATTTGTAATTTTTTTAGTAAAAAAATCATTAAAAAACCCCAAACTAAGAAAATAAATTTTTCTAAATTTGTATAACATATGGGTTAGTAAAAAAAATTTTCATCTAAAATTATAAAACGCTGGTCAAAAACCAAATTGATCCCTTCTTTTTTGCTTCTGACACATATGCAAAAAGCGGCAGTCGGCTCTCTCACAACTGCAAACAAAGACTCAACAGACGGAATCACCACAAGACTGATTTGTTTGGACACCTCACGAAGCTATGTTTGCTGCACAAGTCATATTCAGGGGCCGCCACATGAAAAACGCCAAAAGCAACCCGCTATAGCCGGTCGTCGGAAACCGTGCTTTACACCGATCGTATAGGGGAAACACCCTCCTTGAGAGTTAATTAACCCAAAAGTAGGTCCTGACTCTTAAAACCAATGGACGGAACAGCTGGCATTTTGGGGAACGGAAGACCAACGACGGGGGACTACGTTGCTGGATTTTGCCTGCCCCCACAACTTACCAGGGGAAAAACCCCCTACCCCCACAAGCAGTAAAGGAGGAAAACCCGGGCATGCCAAACGGCAAGACCATAACCAAAATAGATTTTATCTTAACCCCAAGGTGTTCAAACCCAGCATCACACCCAAAACAAGAACTCCCCGGGAGCGACATAGGCACGCCACGACCTTTGTGCTGCTGGTATTCAAAATGAACGAAAAAAAAAAACAGCCTGAAAACCCCACGTATCAAATTACTGACAAACTGAAAGATCCGAGTCAAAGGGGGGAACTTCCAACTAAGCTTGGGGGACTTTTTTGGCATTAACCCCCGGACAATGACATAAATGCCTCACCAACAACTTTAAGGGCAGTCCGAGAAACACAGAGGGGGGTACTGGGTCGCGAGAAAAAACACCAGCCAGGATCCCAATGACATTTTGACCTCTGCGAACAAAAGGGCCACAAAACCAAAAAGGGTCTTCCAACCCTAAAAATATGGGAGGCCAACAATCTTGTAAAAAAAACAATGTTAAAGGCCGAGAAAAGGGGGATCAGGATCAATGGATAAATCAAAAAAAAAACATGAAAGTGGGCAAAAAAAAGGCATACAACCCCCTGAAGAAACTCAAAAAACCACTTAAACCAAATTAATAATAAGAAAAATAAAAATAAAAAAAATAATAATAAAATAAAATAAAAAAAATAAAAATAATATAGGGTTTAATAGCGCTGAATCTTGTAAAAAACAAAAAAAACGAAGCGTTTGCGCTCAACCCCTTACAGAGAAAACTCTCCTTAAAATAAGAAAAAACAGTTTAAAAACCATCCCGGGGCACGTAGCACGCAGCACGCACACAAGCGCGCGCACACACACACACACACACAAAACACTGGGAACAACACTTAAAAGGGTAAAAATGCTTTGAAATTAGGGCAAATATTTGGGGAAAGTTTCGGGTAGAAAAAGTTGTTTTAGACTGGATTTAAAGGTATCAAGTGAAGTTTTTTGGCAAAGTAAAGAGGGAGGTCATTCCAGGGGGATGGCCAGAAACAGAAAGGAGGAGGGAAACAGTGGTTTTTTTAATCTGGGTGTTCGAAGCACAAATTTTTCCCGCTAAACAAAGGGGAAGGGGATGGAGTTACAGGTGAAGACATTTACAGAGATAAGAGGTGCAATTTTGGAACATTTAAACAAAGGGTTTTGTTTTTAACCCCAGTCTTTAGAGACAGGAAAGCCATGAAGGATCGCAGAAGAGGAGTGATGTGTTCAATTTTTTTTTTTAAAGACCCCCGAGCTGCAGAGTTTGTATGCATTGGGAGAGGGGGATGGATAGCGGTGGGCCACCCCAAAAGAAAATTTACAGTTTTTAAAAGTAAAGAATGAAGATTACAAGTTTGGGAAGTTGCATCAGGGACAGATACTTTGAAAACCGCTAGCCCCGTAATTGATAGTACAAGAGGGGCATTGGTGTTTAAATTTTTTCTAGAGAGTGTATTGCAAAAAACTACTCCAAAATACTTCACAGAGTTGGGCAAAGGGGAAATACGTTTGCCGCTATTGAATTTTGCGATAGAGGAAAGTTTATTGGGTCCCTAGAGCATGGCTTTGGTTTTTTTGGATTAAGTTGTAACTTTTTGAGTCATCCCTTTTGAATGTCTTGAAGGCATAGGTCATATTTGTCAAGGGAAGGCAGTTTTTAAAAGTATCACGCATGAAACTGATATCATTGGGATAGAAAATGATCAATATTTTGGGTTTTTTAAAAAAAATTAGAGTGGAGCTGTAAGAGTAAAGAACAGGGCCCAGACGATCCTTGCGGATCCACATTCCATTTTTACAGGTTTGATTGATTTTGTTTTCAATAACTTTCTGGGAAACCGTCTGGGGAAATGAAAATAAAACCCGGTGAGGACTTGCCTTTTAAAACCAAACGTATTTTGGGGGCAAAAAAGAAGAAATTGAGTGATCTATGGGATCAAAGGGTGCGATAAGTCAAGAAGTGAGGAGGAGATTTTTCTGCATCAGAACCAGTAGAAGTGATCAAAAATTGGACAGGGTGGGTTTTGGTGCGTGGTTTTTGGGGGAAAGGGAATTGAAAAGTGGAAAGGAATCATTGAAAAGAGGTGCTGTTGAGCGTTTGAGAACGACTTTTTTTAGTACTTAGAGACAAAGGTAATTTTAGACAGGCCTATAATTCTTTAGAAGTTGGGATTGAGGTCGTGCTTTTTTCAGTAGAGGGGTGACTATTGTGTTTTAAGAGCGTGGAAATATTCCGAACAAGAGATGAGTTTACTATTTTAGTTAAAGGTACAAGTTTGGAAGGCATTGTGAAAAAAAGGAGCGGTTGGGATCAGGCGATGATTTTTAAAATCATTTCCTTTAGAATTGTCAATTCTTTTCATTTTGGGAGGAAGGGGGGGATGCCAGTGAACGGGGGGTCAGAGGGGAGGCTGGAAATTTTAGTCTGATCCAGTCTGGAGGTAGTTTCGAACTTTGTCTGAAAAGAAGGCAGAAAAATAGGGAAATTTAACAGGCTGTGGGGGGAAAAGGGAGAGGAGTTTTTTTGCGATCCAAGGGGATTTGAGGGGAGGTAAAAAAGAATTTTATGGATTGCCAGAGAACTTGGGAAGAGAGTAGCTGTCTTTTCGAATGGATTAAAATTTGATTTCTTTTTTTGTTTTTTTGGAAAAGCGTTTGTTGATTTCGGTTTTTTACTTCCGCAAATGCCGTTCTAGTTTCCGGCGTTTGCGCTTCACTACAAGATTTTCTTGGGTATACCATGGCACAGGGGCTGTCAGGAGGAGATGGTCAGTAGGGTCATCTCATCAAACTTGGGGGGAATGTTTTTAGGATCAGAGAGGTCAGTGTGGTCAGAGGTTTGTGAAAAAAAGTTTGGAAGCTTGTGAAAAGAAGGTAGAATGCTAAGGGCCCTTAAAGCAACGAGTAAAATATTTCTTCTTTTTGACAGGTTTTTTGATGTTAAGATGGAAAAGAATGGCGACTGATCAAAAAGCAGTTCCTTGGGGACAGAAACAGTTGTGACAAGTTAAATAAGCATTATAAACAGCCGTCTAAAATATGCCAGATTGTGCGTTTCCGTTACCCTTTTTTGAGAGAGAAAAGTTGGGAAAGAAAGAAAAGACGTTTGATTCTGGAGAAGCGTTGTCGAAATGGAATTGAAATCCCAAAAATTATAAGTTTAGGGAAAGGGTGTAGGTCAGGGGTGACGGGGAAATTCTTGGGGAAAAAAGAAGATTAGTTGTTTTAAGGTGGGGGTGGACGGAAAAGGGACAGTAGTAATAAGTGCCAGGAGGTTTAGATTGATTTCGCAAAATTCAAAAAATTCATGTGAGAATAAGGTTGTGACTGAAAGAAAGAGACGGTTTTCCCAAGGGGCCCCTTTTAAAGAGGGAAACCCCTCCTCGGAGAGTCGGGGGGAAAAAAATGTTTTATATCCAGGAGGAGGGTTTTTTTTATTTTTGGCTCATGGCCCGTGGTTTAAGGCCCAAATTTCGGTGAGGAAGTTAAGTCAATGTTTTTTCAGAGCAAAATCAGAAAAGTAGTGGCTTTTTCCTTTTTACAGACAGAGCAAATGAACAAACAAACTTGAAGGAGATTAAGGAGGTGGGGAAAGGGTTTAAAATGAAAGTGGTGAGTTTTGGGCAAGCTCAGAGGAAGAGGGCGAAGGCGGGTGGAGATGCGGAAAAAGACAAGAGTTTGGATGATGAAAACAAGTAAAATGTGAAAGAACTGTGCTAACAGAGGGTTCTGTTTTGAAACACATCTGATTAATCATCATCTCAGAACAAAAAAAAATTTTCAAGTCCAAAAAACAGAACAGTGAAAAATCTAAAGGGGCGGTGGCCGCAGCGTGTCAGGGGGAACAGAATGACGTCAGAGGTGAGGGGGAGAACAGGAAAGGGGAACCACCCCTGGGGATGAATTTGGGCCCGCCCATGTTCCCGTCTGGTTTTGCAGCGATGAAGCCTAATTGTGATATGCTGCTAATCTAGGAGCAAGCGTGTACTGTTTTTTTCAAAAATTAGGTGGAGCATCCTAAATCCTGCTCTCACTGCCCTGGTAGCAGAACAACACACATAGACTTTATTGATGGGGGTGGGGGCATCGT
Source organism: Rapana venosa (assembly GCA_028751875.1). Taxonomy (NCBI): domain Eukaryota; kingdom Metazoa; phylum Mollusca; class Gastropoda; order Neogastropoda; family Muricidae; genus Rapana; species Rapana venosa. The sequence continues at coordinate 59,573,906 of CM054151.1, read as the reverse complement.
GAATCACGTGCAATTTGTTGAACGGCAGTAGGGGATTAAAATGGGGACAAAGACTAGCACAGTCAGGTAAACACATTCATCAGTCGAATCGAAATTTTTAACAATAAGAGAAAATTAAAATCGAAATATCTCAAAAAAATAAAAATAAAAAAGAAAAATGTTTGACCAAAAAACTCAGGGGGGAAAACCGAACAAAAGATTAAAAATTTTTGGAAAGGAGCAGAAAAAAAACACACATCCAGCATTCAAAAACAGAGCCACCAGTGGAGACAGGCTTAAAGGCAGATAAATTTCATCAGTCATTGAAGACAGCTCCCGGGAAAACCCCCTCCAAAAAACCGCTGCATTGGGAAAAGGGGTCTGAGTATTGTCAAAACTGTACAACTACCCCAAACAAACCCGACAAGAGCATAATAGAAAAAAAGCAGCAACATCGGAAAACCCCTCACCCCTTTCCTATCTGGGAAAAATGGAAGAAGCCCTCCCCAGCTACCCAAAGGGAAAACCCAGGGGCAACAACTACCACACGCGCCAAACATGGTGGGAAAAAGTCATCACACATGTTCACTATTTGTCAGAAAATTTTGGGGGACAAAAAAGTGGCCCAAAAGAAGGACCAACCACCCATACCCCTGCCCAAAAGGGGAAATTTTCGACAATGCCAAAACTATAGAGAATCAGCCTCATCACTATGCCCCAAAAATCTGCCAAAATTATTTTGAAAACAACTCAAGAAGGGGGCGAAGAACACATTTCAGAGGACAAGCTGGGGGTTTAGGGCAGGGAGGACCAAACGAAAATTTTTAACTGCCCCATCCTGATGGAAAAAAATCTTCACACAAAAAGACTTTTCCACAAATTCATCGACTTTAAGAAGGCTTTCGACAGAGTATGGCACGGAGGGGTTTGGAGGTCCTCAGAAGTTTGGCATTGAAGAAGGAAGTCAAACCATTAAGCACATACAAACCGCAAACAGTGCAGTCCTTCTGAACAATCAGGTCGGAGATACTTTAAAACCCAGTTGGGTCCCACAAGGATGCCTGTTTTCTCCCGTCCTGTTTTAAACTTTTTTTGGGAAAAAATTTTGAAGAGACCCCCCAGACTTCCCCTTACCATCTCCATTGGCGGGGACCCTCAACAACTTTGGGTTTTTCCAAAAATTGACCCCATGGCGGAAATAAACAACGCAAATCTTACGAAAACCGACTTGGAAAAGAGCTTAGAATGGGTGGATGTTTTTTATTTTGCTATAAAAGAAAAAAAATGGCGCAACAAACATTTGGTGCAATCCGAACCCTACAGATTTTAAAAGATCCCTTAGGTAAAAGGAAACAGAAAACAATTTATTACAACAACCCCTCCACTATTGAGAAAATAAATTTTTACTGAAGATTTCCCAATTTAGGAAAGAATGTCATTGTTCCAGGCACAAATAGGGTTGTTTTCAATGAAACTAAAGTTTGGAGATGACCCAAAAAAAGTGTTAGCAAACTTAGGGAAGGGGTATTATAAAAAGGGTTTGTGCAAGCTAGAAGGCAAGAAGTGCTATCACTAAACAAACAGACAATTTTTGAAAACATACTGATTTATGGAGACAAAAGAAAAAAGGAAAGATCTTATTTTCAAGACATACAGGGTGTGAGGGACTAAAACATAGAGTAATTTTTCTAAAGGAAAAAAAAAAAGATGGCCATAGCAATAGCCCATGGTAACAGGTTTTTTATTCCCCTTACTTTGAACTGCCAACTCTCACATGCACTATCGGCGCACCAGAGACAAGTCCCAAAAGAGCTAATGTTTAATGACATGCTCATTATTACATCAAGTGATCGAGCAGATACAAAATCTGGGATATCTTTAGAGTATGATTTGTTAATCACCCGACTTGCACGCTTATTGCACACAAACATCAAGGCTTGGTACTATTTTGAAAGGGCTCAACCATCCCCATTAAAGAAAAAATAAAGCGATACGTGTGGAACATAAATTGAATGCTGTTTGAAAAACCACAGCCCCCTTTTTTAATCAAGTCAAAGGTTTATTAATCCCTATTTAAAAAAAATTTTTATTATATAGGGGGCAACCCTATCAAGCTACGCCTCGGTTTTACCCAAACACATTTTGATGAGGGAACAAAAACTTTGTGGGACAACACAAAGATCCACTACGGGGCTTACAAGCAAAACTTTACATCTGCTGATGTTAGGCTTATGAATACTTAAATCTAAAATGCATTGTGGGTTTTTACTTAAAAGGCAAAGATAATGAAGGCGCTGGTTCAGGAAGACCCATTAAAAACAGCTCGAAAAATAACAATTTAAATAGAGAAAAGCAAGAAAATGATGACCCATAAAAATAATCTATTTGGGTGATGGAGCACAACTCAAATAGAAGGAAACAACTAAAAGAAAATTGTTTTCTAAGGACCAGCTAAGTTTTCTACCAAAAGAACACCTGCCTTAATAGCGGGAAGCTGGTGTGGGAAAACTGTTTGTTTGATTTATTACAACAGTGTACAAAAATCATTTTGAGTTCATTGTTATATAACTGTCCAAACAACAACAATAAAACTACAAAGAGAAAATTTATTTTGGGCAGAAAGAAATAATTATTGTTAAACCCCCTACAGGCTAATGAGTGTTTTGAATAATTTTAATTGTTTTAAAATACAGTAACATTATTTCTTATAGATGACTGTTCAGCCAAGCGTGACATTGTTAAGAAAAGGAATAGTTTGTCTAAGCTTGCTTTCAGTGGGAGACATGCACAGATATCTGTTTGGTTGCTGACACAAAAAATTAATAGCATATTAAAAGATTACCTTGAACAAATCAAAGTCATTGTAATTTTTCACATGAAAGACAGAGATGGGTTTAATAATTGCCTTCGGGAGAATGATGATATTACAGACAGACAAGAAAGAGAAAGAATAACACTAAAACTGAGAAGCTCAAAACATGTCAAGCTAATTCTTAAACAGACCAACCAACAAGATACTGTATTGTGTGAAACCCAATAGCTTATTTTTTAAACACACACAAGAACATACAGACAGACACAATAGATTTTTTAAACACACACAAAACAAAACATACACACACACACACACTCTCACACACAAACACACACACATAATAAGAAGCAGCTGCTAACTGTGTTGTATTGGCAACATGCCAAAACCTTTTTCTAACACACACATGCACAAAAAGGGGCGTGGCTAAGTATTGCACCATCAGAAAGGAAGGTTTATATTTATTATTTTTCAGTCCCCTATCGCCCTTCGGGGCAGCCCAATGGGGAAGTCGGAATGCAATTGACAGGGCAGGCAGGCAGGCAGTGCAGGCAGGCAGGGGTGCGAACCAGCGTAGCAGTAGCTACAGGTCCTATGTTTATGTGTTGTGTGTACTATGTTTGTGCTGTTAGTGTTTGTGTGTTATGTCCTGTTTGTACTATGTTGTGTTGTGTGTATTATGTTGTCCTGTTATGTGTACTGATTGTAAGTGGTGTGTGAATGCGTGTGTCAGCATTCCAACAGTCAGGAATGCAGGAAATCTTCTCTGCTACCTAAAGCTCCATTGCAGTGTCCTCCAAAATTGCTTTCCTTCTGTAATGGAGCCTGGTAGCGGAGAAGGTTTTGCACTTTTTTAATTTTTTATTAAAAAATTCAGCACAGCATAGCATAAATCAAATAATAAAGAAGAAGTATTAGTTTCTTTCGTTTTTTTAGTATTTTTGTATTAGTTCTTGACAAGATATTGTTTAGCATAAATTCCCATAATTTTGTATTACCCATCAAAAATAAAATAGTAACATTTTCATTTGTAGTAGAGAGATAGGGAAAAAGTGGATTCAAGATAAACTGCTTAGTTTTTATATAAAACTATGCAAGTTTTTGGTCAATGAGGACCAAAAGTTGCGTGGTTTTGGATAAAAAGTAAGTAGTTGAGCTTGAATCGGCTTTTTCCCTATCTCTGAGGCTCCTATGAGCAATTCTCATTAGTGCACGTAAAAGAACCTTCGTCAACAAGAGAGTTGTCCCAGGCCAAATTCTGTAGATGAGGGCCTCTAATACGAAACCCCATACATCATGATGAAGACAGGAAAGACAAACATGGTCATGCTGATACTTATTGTGGCTATGCGCTCTCCCTGGGGAGAGTGGCCTCAATTTCGCACAGATAATCTGCGTGAGTTAAAGCCACATACAATGCAATAAATATGTATATATAGCAAGCCGTTACCCATGTAACAGACACCACCCCCACCCCCACTCCTCTCCACGTGGCTGGTATGTTCCATGGGAAAGGCATTTGCCGATGATACACATGGTTCCAGTGCTGCTGCAGGAGTTGTTGCCAGAACGTGGCTGTGTACAGCCCGGAACTGCCTCGGGGACTCCAGCTCCCGATTTTACCTCAGGGTTGAATCCCGAAGCCTTTCCTATGAGTAGGCATGGCCGCAAGGCAGCAGAGGTTTGAGATCACAGTTTTCCTTCTCCTAGATGGACTGTCTTCCCAGACTGAGAAGCTCCATCTGCCCCCATGACACCAGTAGCAGAGGAGACCTGAAGATCTGTATAAAAGCATATGAGTGCTTGTTCATTATCCTGGAAATAAAAGATTTGGATTTGATCTCTGTCTCTCTTTACAATTATCATTCTGTTTGTTTGTTTGTCTGTTGATCAGATCGCCTGCCTGTCTATGTCATCCGCCACCTTTCTGTCTATGTCCTTCTCTCTTCTTCTCTTCTCTCTTCATGCTATATATTGCACGTTATTACTTTCGACCTTTTACCCGAAGAGAGCTGGATGTAAAAATGCTATTGTTATGCTTATTCTATAAGGTAAAGGTAAAGGAGTCCCATAACCTATAAGGTCGTAGGGGAGCGAGGCGTCAGAGACCTCACTTCTCTAGGGCCAGCATATTAAGGGTGGCGCCCATCTCCTCTCCCTCGCTGCTTTACCTTCCCTGACCCTAAAGAGGGCAGGTACCCATTTACAGCTGGGTGAACTGGGGAAACTGTACTGAAGCCAAGGTGCGCAAAGGGTCACCCATCCAACTGGTAACCACGCTCAACGCTGCTTAACTTGTCTGGGGGAAAGTGAGTGCTCCGACCATTCTATAACCCTCTATAAATAAAATGTGTTCATTGTTCATTGTCTCATCCTTCAGATGAGACTATAAACCGAGGCCCCGTGTGCAAACGCATGCAGAACATCTTGCGCACACGTTAAATCCTGTTCCCTGTTCGAAAGAGTAGGCCATTGTGTGCCAGTGGGAAAATTTATAAAACTGCATACACACACATTTTTTTTAAAGTCATCTGAGTGCTTTGATTTGTTGCTTCACAAGATTCAGTGCTATACAAATTCCATACATTATTATTATTATTATTATTATTATTATTATTATTATTATCATTATTATTATTATACTATTATTATTTTCCGGTGTCCTTCAGCAAGCTCTGTGTTCATCTGCATCACAGTCTGTGTCCCTTCACATCTGTCTTCCGCTTTGTCTCACACAACGTCTCGGGGTCTCTCTGCCCTTCCATCCCTCTTTCTTTGCGTGTTCGCCCGCGTGTGCACGTGCCATCATCACACTGAAGAGGGCTAGTGCAGGTGGCTAGTCCCTGTGTCTGTGCCTGTGCCTGTGCCTGTGTCTGTGTCTGTGCCTGTGTCTGTGTCTGTGCCTGTGTCTGTGCCTGTGCCTGTGTCTGTGCCTGTGTCTGTGCCTGTGTCTGTGTCTGTGCCTGTGTCTGTGCCTGTGCCTGTGCCTGTGCCTGTGTCTGTGCCTGTGCCTGTGTCTGTGCCTGTGCCTGTGCCTGTGTCTGTGCCTGTGCCTGTGTCTGTGTCTGTGCCTGTGTCTGTGCCTGTGCCTGTGTCTGTGCCTGTGCCTGTGTCTGTGTCTGTGCCTGTGTCTGTGCCTGTGTCTGTGTCTGTTTCCTGTGCTGTGCCTGTGACCCTTTGTCTGTGTTTTGTGCCTGTGTCTGTGTCTGCCTGTGTCGTGTCTGTTGCTGTGTCTGTGTCTGCTGTGCCTGTGTCTGTGCCTGTGTCTGTGCCTGTGTCTGTGCCTGTGTCTGTGTCTGTGTCTGTGCCTGTGTTCTGTGTCTGTGTCTGTGTCTGCCTGTGTCTGTGTCTGTGTTCTGTGCCTGTGTCTGTGTTTGTTGGTGCCCGTGTCTGTGTCTGGGCCCGTGTCTGTGGGCTGTGTCTGTGTCTGCCTGTGTCTGTGTCTGTGCCTGTGTCTGCTGTGTTCTGTGTCTGTGTCTGTCCTGTGTCTGTGTCTGTGTCTGTGTCTGTGTTTGTGTCTGTGTCTGTGTCTGTGCCTGTGCTGTGTCTGTGTCTGTGTCTGCCTGTGTCTGTGTCTGTGTCTGTGTCTGTGCCTGTGACTGTGTTTGTGTCTGTGTCTGTGTCTGTGTCTGCCTGTGTCTGTGTCTGTGTCTGTGACTGTGTCTGTGTCTGTGCCTGTGCCTGTGCCTGGGCAGCTAGCGGGACATGCCGGGCAGCTAGTGGGACATGCCGGGCAGCTAGCGGGGACATGCCGGGCAGCTAGCGGGGGACATGCCGGGCAGCTAGCGGGAACATGCCGGGCAGCTAGCGGGGACATGCCGGGCAGCTAGCGGGGGACATGCCGGGCAGCTAGCGGGGACATGCCGGGCAGCTAGCGGGGACATGCCGGCGGCGTGGTGGTGCAGCATGGACACCTCTCATGGCTGCTGAAGTGAATAATCCAAACAACTATAGAGGTATAGCCTTGTGTGATGCTAGCAGTAACATTTACAGTACTATTATTAATTACAGACTTAAAAAGTATGGATAGAGGCAAATAATATTACAGGTGAATTTCAAGCAGGCTTTAAACGCAACTACTCAACTATAGATCACATATTTACTTTGATGGCCTTTGTTCAGAAACAGTTTTCACTTAATCGTAAGTTGTATGTTGCTTTTATAGATTTTGAAAAAACTTTCGATACTGTCAATAGGACTATACTCTGGCCTATCCTGTTAAAAAATGGTATTCAGGGAAAATTATTGAGATGCATTATGAGCATGTACAGTTCTGTCAAAGCTAGAATTAGATGTGGAAGTAAGATAGTGGTATTAGAAAAGGGGGTTATTTGGATAGTAGAGAAAGTTGGACTTATAATGGACAAGTTATGCCAGTGGTAAACGTGTATAAATATTTAGGAATATATTTTTCAACAAAACTTAGTTTTACTGGTGCATGTAAAGACCTAGCAAGCAGAGCCAAACGTGCATTGTTATGTATTACACAAAAGTTCTCTGCCTTAGAAAAGCAATCTTTTGAATTATATATAAAATTATTTGATGCACAGGTTCAGCCCATCACACAGTATGGAGCTGAAATATGGGGTCTTTATGACGCTGCATACCAATGTGAAAAAATTCATTTATTTGGACTAAAAAAAATTCTTGGAGTAACTATGAAAACACCCAATGATCTTGTCTATGCAGAAACTATTCACTATCCAATTATTGTGAATTCCATTGTGAGATGTGTTTTGTACTGGATGAAAATATTACGAATGGATAATCATCATCATCATCATCATCATCAGACCCATGACCTTGGTGGTCGTGGGGGAGACACGAAAGACAATGCCGTGGTAAGCCTCCTCCATCCATCTCGGTCCTCGGCTCTGCGCAGTAGTGCCGAGTCATTCATCCTGGTCCATTCTCTGATGTTGTCCATCCATGACTTGTTCTGTCTTCCCCTCTTTCTGCCACCTTCGAGTGTTCCCTGCAGTACTGTTTTTGGCAAAGTGTTGTGGCGGGTGACGTGGCCGAACCATGTCAGCTTTTTCTTCTTGACAATGGTGAGAAGGGGTTCCTGTGGACCTGCCAGCCGTGTTATTTGACTCTTGACAAATTCATTGGTCTTTCGTTCTCTCCAGGATATGCCCAGCAGTTTTCTATGGCATTTTGTTTCAAATGACTGGATTCGCTTTGCTGTTTCAGCAGTCAATGTCCAGGTTTCACTTCCGCACAGCAGGATAGTCTGAATTAGGGCTTTGTAGAGCTTTAGTTTGATTGGGGAAACTGATCTCTTTACTTTTCCATATAGAGGTGAGTTTTGTCATGGAAGATGTTGCCATGGCTATTCTGACTTTGATTTGTGTCGTTGATCGCCCGTCCTTTGTGAGTGTAGTGCTAAGGTATTTTAAAAGCGTCTACCTCCTCCAGTTGTTGGCCGTTCATGTAAATTTTAGCAGGGGCGTTGCTCGTGCTGTTCACAAGTACTTTACTTTTCTCCGAGCTCACCTCCATCCCATATGCTCCAGCTCTGTTCTCAAGTCTGGTCGTAAGATCTTGCAGCTCTGTGTTACTTCCGCCCATGAGGTCAATGTCATCGGCAAACCGCAAGTTGTTGAGGGGTCTGCCGCCAATGGAGATGGTAGAGTGGAAGTCATGGAGGGTCTCTCTCATAATGTTTTCCAAGAACAGATTAAACAGGACTGGAGATAACAGGCATCCTTGTCGGACCCCAACTGTGGTTTTGAAGTAGTCTCCAACCTGATTGTTCAGAAGGACTGCACTGCTTGCGGTGTTGTATAGTGCTTGAATGGTTTGCACTAGTCCTTCTTCAATGTCAAACAATCTGAGGACCTGCCACAGGCCTTCGTGCCATACTCTGTTGAAAGCCTTCTTGACGTCGATGAAGTTGTGGAACAGGTCTCTTTGATGTTGAAAATGTTTTTCCATCAGGATGTGGCAGTTAAAAATCTGTTCGATTGTGCTCCTGCCTGCCCTGAACCCAGCTTGTTCCTCTGCAAGGTGTTCTTCTGCCTCCTTCTTTAGTCGATTCAAAATAACTTTGAGCATGATCTTGCTGGCGTGGCTGATGAGGCTGATTGTTCTATAGTTTTGGCATTGGCGTAAATTCCCCTTCTTGGGCAGGGTATGATGAGTGATTGTGTCCATTCGTTGGCCACTGTTTTTGTCTCCCAAATCTTCTGACAGATAGCTGTAACATGTGTGATGACTGTTTCGCCACCATGCTTGAGCAGCTCTCCTGGTATGTTGTCTGCTCCTGGGGACTTTCCTACTGGTAAGCTAAGGATGGGCTTCTTCCACTTCTTCCCTCAGTGTAGGTAATGGCGAGGGTGCTCTTGATGTTGCTGCTTTCTCTTCTATTATGCTCTTGTCAGGTTGTATTGGGTAGTTTTATAGTTCTTGACAATACTCAGACCACCTGTTCAATGCAGCTGAGCTTTCTGTGAGGAGGTTTCCAGAGCTGTCTTCAATGACTGATGATTTGGTTTGAAGTGGTTTTGTGAGTTTCTTCAGGGAGTCGTATGCCTTTTTACTGTTGCCCACTTTCATGCTTTTTTCGATCTCATCATATTGATCACTGATCCACTTCTCTCTGGCCTTTAAATTTGACTTCTTCACAAGATTGTTGGCCTCCCGGTATTCTTTAGGGTAGGAAGACCTGGCTGGTTTCAGTGCTCTTCTTGTATCGCAGAGGTCCAAGATGTCATTGGTAGTCCATGGCTGGTGTTTATTCCTCTGACGACCGAGTACCTCCTCTGCTGTTTCTCGGACTGCCTCATTAAAGTTGTTGGTGAGGTCATTGATGTCATTGTCCAGGAGGGTTAATGCCGCAAAACGTCCGCCAAGCTTTTGCTTGGAAGATCTCCTCGACATCTGGATCTTTCAGTTTGTCCACGTCAAATTTGATTTCGTGGGTTTTTCAGGCTGTTTGTTTTTCTTCAGCTTCATTTTGAATACCAGCAGCACAAGGTCGTGGTCGCTGCCTATGTCAGCTCCAGGGTAGGTTCTTGTTCTGGCTCTGTTAATGCTGAATTTGAAGCGCCGTGGTGTTAAGATGAAATCTATTTGGTTATGGATCTTGCCGTTTGGCGCATGCCAGGTTGTCCTCCTTGACTGCTTGTGGGGATAGAGGGTATTGGCAATGGTAAGTCTGTGGGTGCAGGCAAACTCCAGCAGACGTAGTTCCCTGTCGTTGGTCTTTCCAGTTCCAAACTGACCAACTGTTCCGGCCCATTGGTTGTAAGAGTCAGGACCTACTTTGGCGTTAAAATCCCCTTGAATGATGATAATGTCCTTCTTGGGTATCTTCATAATGGTCTCTTCAAGATCTTCGTAAAATTCTTCTACTTCTTCATCTGCATGGTCAGATGATGGTGCATAGATTTGTATGATGGTGATGTTATTGGGCTTGGCCGACACCCGGATGCTGATAATCCTGCTGGAAGCCAGTGTACAGCTGATAATGCACCCCACTACTTCCTTTCTTACAATAAATGCCACTCCATTTTGGTGATGTTTCTCTTGGCCACTGTACCAGATCTTGTTGCCTTCTTCAGTCAATGTCTCAATGGACAATCATAGGTTACCAAAAAAAGCATATCATATTTTATATAATTTAGATGAAAGGGGGAAAATAAACTGGGTACCAAAATTGAGGTTCAAATTATGTGAGTTAGGATTTGCTTATGTATGGTTCAATCAAGGAGTAGAGGATATAAATGGGTTTATACGTGTACTGCGCACTAGATTGATAGATTGTAGGTTGCAGGCGTGTTCCAGTCATATTCAGGAGAGTGATCGTTTTAGTTTGTATAGGCAGTTTAGTTTATTACGTAAAATTCCTGTATATTGTCAATGAACATGGATGGACATCTAAACATATTATGACAAAATTTAGATTTGGAGTGTCTGAATTGTTTGTGCACAATCTTCGCTATAGACAACACTGTGTTACAGATCTTCTTTGTCCATTATGTAAGGGGTCTGTCGACAACGAAATTCATTTTGTATTATGTTGTCCTATGTTAAATGATCTTAGAACTCATTTGATACCGCAAAAATATGTGAGCTGTCCTTCCATGTTTAGACTTTGTATACTTATGTCATCTACTAACGAACGCAATAATATGCGACTAGCAATTTATTTGTATAAAGCTTTTAAAATTAGAAATACTGTCTGTACTTGAGGTATTATTTTTCTGTTCATAAATGTTTCTTATGCAACATGTTTTGAAATGTTGATTATATACACACACACCCTTCATGAGGGGCCAAGGCTTATCATGAATAAAACTTTCGCATTCGCATTCTGTCTATATACGGATTGGTGTTTTTTTACTCTTATTAATATTACTTTTACTATGTCACTACTGTCTTTCTTCCCTGAATATGTATTTACATTTTATGAAAAGATAACTGCAAATTGAGATGCCAGTCCCTGGAGTATAAAAATGTTGATATTCTGGTTTTGTGTGATATAAATCGAATCTGTACGGAATCTGTGTGCCTGTGGTGAGGTCCCTCAAGAATAACAGAAAGGAGTCTCTGAAGCTTTTCCCTTTTCTCTGTCAGTCTGTCTGACACTACCACACCCTCCATCTTAGTGATTCAATCGACAGGGAAGACAGGAGCGCAGATAGCTGTAATAATGCGTACATTGGGGTTTTAGCTAACCCCTCCACAAACGCTGTTCTTAAATCAGAATTTATGGGACATGCACACAGAAAATGCTCCTTGTCTATCTTTGCAGACCTGCAAAATGCACAAGATTTCTTCTGCGGAATATTGTTCAATCGATGCACGTTTGCATCAATATGGAGAACATCAAACCTCGCTTTTTAAATAGCAACTCTAAAACAGTAAGTTTCCATGTCAGTAACATATGTTTTTCTTTTAAAAATATTTAAAAGGATACGTAATTGTTCTATCACGTCTCTGATAGTGTCCGACCATTCTTTTATCTATCTATCTATCTATCTATCTATCTATCTATCTATCTATCTATCTATCTATCTATCTATCTATCTATAATATATGTATCTATATATATCTATATATCTATCTATCTATATATATCTATACACACACACACACACATATATATATATATATATATATATATATATATATAATCTATGCTTTAACTACTTCAGCAACACTCTGACCTGCCCAACACTTTGTTGCAGCCAACAGAAAACTAAAAACCTCTCTTGCTCAGAATGTCCCTGATTTTTCATACCTAACAATCTTTACCAACTCCGTCTAAATCCAACATCAACTCATAAGCTATGTGTGGTAAACTTTAATTATTTATTTGTTACAACAACAACAACAACAACAACAACAACAATAATAATAATAATAATAATAATAATAATAATAATAATAATAATAATAATAATAATAATAATAAAAAAAATAAATTAAAAAAAAAATAATAATAATGTATGGAATTTATATAGCACTGAATCTTGTAAAGCAACAAATCAAAGCACTCAATCTCAACCAATGCCTCTGACAGAAAACCTAGAATTAAGAGGAAGGGGAAATCTTTCCAAATCACCATAAACCATTTTGTTTGGAGTTCTGACTGGAACACCTGATACAGTTTTGCGAGCCATAGTATGAGCGTTATCTAAATGATCTGATTTGGTTAAACCCATATTTCAGAACCTTACAGCAGAATCGGTTGTATTTTAACATCACAGATCTTTACAAAATGTTTTGGTGGCCATTTCTCTCTCTCTCTCTCTCTCTCGCTCTCTCTCTCTCTCTCTCTCTCTCTCCTCTCTCTCTCTCTCTCTCATTCTCTCTCTCTCTCATCTCTCTCTCTCTCTCTCTCTCTCTCTCTCTCATCTCTCTCTCTCACTCTCTCTCTCTCTCTTAAAGCCCTATTCATTTGAACAACTGCTTTGTTACTCTTAGATATCAAACATTCGGTACTCTTTTCATGCTTATCATACTAGTGACATAGAATCCTGACTAACAATAACTATTGACAACATCTAGTTTCTTACCATTAAAAACACTGCTCATTTACTAAGAAATACCCCAGTTTCAAAATACCTGTTTTGTTTTCTCAGTGTGCACATTCAATTTCACGGCATTGCCACAGTTATGCAGGATATCTGATTGGCTTTGTAAGCCATGCACTGAAGTAGAAAGTAAAGCCACATCGCCCGCAAAGAGTAATATAAACAATTTCACAGTGTCTGGCAAAACTAGGATACCCTTTCGTCCTCTGATATTCATACCACTAGGAAGCTGATTCATCAAACAGAAAATAGCTTAGGCCTTAAATACAACCTTGTCTTAGCCACAGTTTGCACGTATGTTTGTCCCTCATGTCCGACGATGACCTCCAAAACAGCAGAGGAGGCAGCTGCTGTTTCGGAAATTGGGCAGAATTTGATTATAGTGGAGATGCCTTGCCCACAGTACATCCCCACTCTCTCGGCCAAGTGTGCATAAAGACAGTCAACGTTGGAGATGTTCTCCAAAGGCCAACCAGCCCCCAGGGCTGCAGCACATAAGGACTGTGCCAGTCAAGCCTCCTTGTCAGAGAGTCATAGTCAATCACTAAAGACTAAGCTGTAAAGTGGATATCCATGAGTGGAAAAGCCACTGGTCATCCAGCCTCTCACTTTGCTGCTGTTGTCCCCAGCGTCAATGGTTTAATTAATCAAGAACTGTGATAAAGCCCAGGCGCTGACTGTAAGGAAGCATACATCGCCTACAACAAGCCAAACAGCTTTCCATTCACACCTTGGTTCTAAAAGCAAGAGAGAGAGAGAGAGAGAGAGAGAGACAGAGAGAGAGAGAGAGAGAGAGAGAGAGAGAGAGAGAGAGAGAGAGAGAGAGAGAGAGAGAGAGAGAGAGAGAGAGAGAATGACAAATTCTTTTATTTCGAGGATAATGAATAAGCACACATATGCTTTTTTACATCCAGTCCCCGCCCTTAGGGATACATCTTAATAATAACCCAATACTTATACTCTCACACAGTAGAAACAAAGGGAAATGGCACTTTTTAACCCACCCACCCCAAAAAAAAGAAACCACACCAAACAAACAAATAAAAGAAAACCCTAAAGACACCCCTACCCACCCTAAAAAA
>CM054151.1:59522490-59557490 GCA_028751875.1 Rapana venosa | reverse complement strand
GTACATTATATAGATCTCAACTACAACATGATAATGTACATTATATAGATCTCAACTACAACATGATAATGTACATTTTATAGATCTAAACAAAAACATGATAATGTACATTATATAGACCTAAACTACAACAACATGATAATGTACATTATATAGATCTAAACTGCAACATGATATAATACATTATATAGATCTAAACTACAACATGATAATGTAAATTATATAGGCCTAGACAGCAACAACATGATAATGTACATTATATAGACCTAAACTACAACAACATGACAATGTACCTTATATAGACCTAAACTACAACATGGTAATGTACATTATATAGACCTAATCTACAACAACAAGATAATGTACATTATATAGACCTAAACTACAACAGGGTAATCTACATTATATAGACCTAAACTACAACAAGGTAATGTACATTATATAGACCTAAACTACAACATGATAATGTACATTATATAGACCTAAACTGCAACAAATAGATCTAAACTACAACATGATAATGTACAGTATATAGACCTAAACTACAACACAATAATGTACATTATATAGATCTAAACTGCAACATAAAAATGTACATCATATAGATCTAAACTGCAACAACATGATAATGTACATTATATAGACTTTATTTATATATACCTTATTCATATGAAATGTGCTAAATGTCATTGTAAAAAAGTAATTGCTCAGGCGAAAAACAAGTATTGGACAGAATTCTGTATAAATGAAGTATCAGAATCCAGTGACTTACATAAAGTTTGAAAGAAAGTTGCTGAAATAAAAAATGATTTCAAACTCCCATTATATCCAACCAAGTTTTGAAAATAATAGATTTCCAAGCACAGTTTGAAAAAGCAAAGCCTTTTGTCACGATGTTTTCAAAAATAGTTCATCCTTAAAGCTGCAGTCCCACTTCAAAAAGAATGACTCATCAGAAAAAAAAAGCTAAATAAATAAGAATATCCGTCATTATCATGGCCGACTATTTGAATGCTCCCCTTTCAGTGACGAATTTATTTGAAACGTTAGAATTCGTTTTCACATAACAAACAGCAGTTTGGTCCCCATGGTCTATCTTATCAAATGTTGACACCATAAGCTTTAAAATGAAAAGGCTACTTTTTTCATTTTTCCAAAAATGTTAGATAAATGGCACTCTTCCTAATATCTGGAGGCAGTCGATAGTAGTTCCAGTCCTTAAGAAAGGTAAGATGCCGTCATCAGTAGATAGTTATAGACCAATTACTCTTACTTCCCAAGTGGGTAAAGTGATGGAAAAAATTATACAATATACATAAGCGTTTGTTTCATTATTGTGAAAATAATGTTATCCCAACCAATCAGGCTGGCTTTCGAAAGGGAAGATGTACTGGCTTTCGAAAGGGAAGATGTACTTCTGATCACTTAGTTAAATTAACCCATCAAATTAAAAAACAATTTTCCAGAAGAAAAAGCGTATTAGCCACATTCTTTGACGTGAAGAAAGCATATGAAAGAGTCTGTCATGAAAAATGTGTTCATAACAGAAACACATAGGTATCAATTGAATGCTTATATAAATTCTAAAACAATTTGTATCTGAATAGATCAATTTGTACTATACTGGGTTCATCTACTCATTTTTAAGTCTCTTGATTTAGGGTATTCCGCAGGGGAAATCCCAACAAAAAGGGTTGGGTGGGGGGCTTGCCCCAAGTTTGTGCTCTATTCTTGTACAATGACCTTCCTACTGATACGCACGTTGTTTCAGTAGCTGATGATATCGCTATATGATAAATACTTCAGTTCGGCAAAAAATTCGGAAAACACGACAAAAAGAGTTATCATCACGTTGAAAAATTTATATAAGGAGAATAGCTCTATAAATTCTTAGCTTTTATGAATGAGAATAAGTTAGAATTATCTGCAGAAAAAAAACATGTCTGGTGCTTTTTAATAATGGTGAAAACCCATCAAATTACCAATTCTGAAATTAGAAGGAACAGTGGTTAAGTATAAACCAGATGTCAAATTCTTAGGTGTAATTTTAACTAGAAAAGCTGAGCTGGAAGATGCACATTAACCAGTTAATATCTTGAGCTAGAAAAAGACTTAACTTTTTTCATAATAACTTTTCAAGGCATGGAGCCAAGATACCAAGACACTGATACATTTGGCTCAATTCTTTAGTACGCTCAAAATTAATCTATGACAAGAAGTTTATTTTTTCTGCTGCAGATTATCGACCTTACAAATTACAAGTTTAGACAGTAACAACCATAAAAATACACTTGGTGTCCAGTCCATGCTAACATAACTAATACTTATAAAGAAGCACAGTTACTACTCTCTTTCCCTGAACAACGAAGATTGTCGTGATTCAAAGTATGTATTCAAGTTCTCCTGTTTCAAATTCAGTAAAAGAAGAATTTTTATGAATCAGACCTGACCACCAAAACGACAAGCAATATTTCATTTCTTTGGGGCCAATTTAAAAATTATACAGATTCATGTGATGAAAGACATTGGTATTGACCTAACAACATTTCCAATTTTTCCGATGGTTTCTCTAATGCCTCCGTTGGAACATATATCACTAACTTTGAACACTGACTACTCTGATGTAAAAAAGAATGAAGATCAACATTTTCGCACTCGTTGATGTAAAAAAAATCACTATTGAAAGTAATTATTCCTAACCATTTAAAAGTGTATACCGATGGATTCTGTCACAGAACAGGAAGAAATGGTGCAGCAATTGTAATTCCTGTCTTAAAGTACAAAAAAAGTCATTTCATTTAGGAAAACATTTTTCTATTTTAAACGCTGAAATTGTTTGCAATCCTTATGGCCATGAATTTTTTGTTCAAATACGGCACTTGAAATCGCCACATTCTTTTTGCGTGACTCAAAAAGCAGTATTGATGGCATAAAGCACTGGCATTGGGTTCATAAAGGAAAGATATTGTATTGAAATTAACTTCTTGAATATCATTTTATTTCAAGCAGAGGCATACACATAACTTTGCTGGGTCCCTTCTCACTGTGGAATCTATTGGAATGAGTTGGTTGATTCGTTAGCAAAACAAGGTGCATTTCATTGCAACATTGAAACGTTTGGTTCCAATCTCCGCATTGTTCCCATGATATTAATGCTAAATTGATGATTGTATACATTCCAAAATGAAGAAAACACACTTTAAAAAACATTTCTTAATCACGGAAGTAGAATTTTAATATATAAAAATGAGACTAAATGCATGGAACACCAAATATTCTAAAAATATGACATGTTGCTGTTCTCAGTCTCTTTCAATCCACCATTTATAGTTTAATTGCCCAATCCTAACTGACCTGTTTAAAAGGAGAGAAATAGATATTCATAAAAAATATTTCACTGTTCAAGAAGTTTTATATGACTCTCATCAGTTCATAACATCAGTTGCTGAGGTTATATATTCTTCCCCAGTAAGACCTCTACTGTAGATAGTTGTGAGAATATATTAGAGAGGGACAGAGAGAGATGTTAGTGTGAATTCGGGTGTGTCCTTATCACCAAGTAGTGAATGGACATTAAACAAAAAAGAAACAAAAAAACAAAAAACATTATATAGACCTAAAATACAACATGATAATGTACCTTATATAGACCTAAACTGCAACAACATGATAATGTACCTTATATAGACCTAAACTACAACATGATAATGTACATTATATAGACCTAAACTGCAAAACATGATAATGTTTTTTGTTACATTATATAGACCTAACTACAACATGATGATATACATTATATAGACCTAAACTACAACATGATAATGTACAGTATATAGACCTAACTACACCTGAAGATTCATTCAAAGTCGCTAGCAGGTAGAACCTCAGAAAAACTACTACCAGCTACTACCAAGACAAAAACTTAGTATCAATCTATTGAAATGGTCACTGAAAGAAACCAGCTGCAGCCAGCAACTCCTCCTGCCAATACTGGCAACAAATGAAAGTCAATGACAGATCTGCACCACAACACAGCACCGTCTGGGCACAATGATTATTAACACAAAACCAAGACATTGCACTGTTGCATCTGACCTTACTACAGCGGCCTCACTGGAAAAAAACAAACTAGTTCTCTTTCCTTAGGGCTGTCCCACAGCCTTTCTCGTGACCCCCGTCTAACTCACCCCAAGGTCATGCACTAACAATCACAATCACATTGACTACTCACCAAAACCAGTTCCACAGCCAAGGCTTGCTGACAAACTTCAATGGACCAATCATAGGCAGCAATGTGTATTGTTATTAAAAAAAACACTAGGGAGTCAGTCATAATGGTGCTGACAGCCATTGTTGTCAAAAGCATCGTATAACATCATCTTTTCTACTACTACTGCTGTTTCTGCCACTACTACTACTACTACTACTACTACTACTTACTACTACTACTACTACTACTACTACTACTAACGGCTACGACACTCACTACTTCTACTTCTACTTCTCTTCTACTTACAACCTACTACTACAACTACTAACTACTACTACTACTAACTACTACAAACTACACTACTAACTACTATTCCACTACACAACCTTACTACTTCACTACTACTACTACTACTACTACTACTACTACTACTACTGCTCTGCTGCTGCTGCTGTTTCTGACTACTATGCTAACTACTACTACTACACTATACTACTACTACTACTACTACTAGCTTCCTACTACTTCTACTACTACTGACTACTACACTACTACTGACTACTAACTACTACTACTACAACTTCTACTACTACTACTACTACTACTACTACTATTTCTATTAATACTACTCACATTTTCTACTACTATTACTACGACACTTCCACTATTACTACATCTACAGAACTACTACTACTAAACTACTACTAAACTACTACTACTGCTGCTGCTAACTACTACTACTTCTACTACTACTTCTACTACTATTACTACTACTAACTACTTTTTCTACTTCTATTACACTACTAATTCTCTATTAATACTAACTACTACTACTACTACTACTACTACAACTACTACTACTACTACTACTACAACTACATACTACTACTGCTGTTTCTCTGCTACTACTACTACAACTAACTACTACAACTACTACTATTCTACTACTACTACTACTACTACTACACTTCCTACTACTAGGTACTACTACTACTACTTCTACTACTACTACTACTACTAATACTAGTACATTACTACTAACTAACATTTTCCTACTACATTACTACAACTAACTCCACTATTTCTACTTCTACTACTACAACACTACTACTACTACTACTAAACTACTACTACTCGACTACTACTACTAGCTGCTCTGCTAACTACAACTACATTTCTACACAACTTTCTACTACTAGTACCTATACTACTTTTTCTACTTCTATTACTACTACTAATTCTACTATTATTACTACTAACTTCTACTACGACAACTACTACTACTACTAACTACTACTACTACTACTACTACTAGTTACTACTACTACTTCTTCCTACAACTACTACTATAACTACCACTACTACTACTACCACAACTACTACTACTCTACTTCTACTACAACTACTACAACTACGTCATACTACTACTACTATTACTACTACTACTAATACTACTATTCCTACTACTATTACTACTAACCATCTTCTAACTACTACTACTACTACTTCTTCTACTACAACTACTACTACTACTATTACTACTACTACTTTCTACTAACTAACTACGACTGACTACTATTACTAATACTACTTCTACTATTACTACTACACCTACTACTATTAATACTACTATTACTACTACATTACTACCACTACAAATACTACTACTACTACTGACTACTACTACTGTTACTGACTACTACTTTCTACTACTACTACTAGTACTCTACTACTACTATCTACTTACTATTACTACAAATATTAACACGACTGAATTTTTCTAACACTATTACACTACTACGATCCATACTACTACTACGATATCTACTACAAATACTTCAACTAAACACACTAACTACTAATACTACTCACAACGACTACTACAACTAACACTATTACTTGCTACTACTACTACTACTAACATTACTACTACTACTTCATACTACTACTACTACTGACTACTACTACTTCTTCTACTACCTACTAGTACTACTACTAACTACTTCTTCTACTATACTACAAATATTACCACTACTAATTTTCCTAACACTATTACTAACTACTATCATTACTAATACACTACTTCTACTACATGTACTTCAAACTACTACTACTAACTACGACTACTACTACTAACTACTACTACAACTCTACTATTAACTGCTACTACTACTACTAACTTACTTTTACTACTATTACTACTACTACTTCTACTACTACTACTACTACTACTACTACTACTACTACTTTTTCTACTTCTATTACTACTACTAATTTCAACTACTGCTACTCCTTCGACTACAACAACTACTACTACTTTCTATTACTACTACTTACTATCTCTGCTACATACTACTACTACTACTATTACTACTACACTACTACCACAGACTTACTACTTCTAACTACTTCTACTAACTAACAACTACTACTACTACTACTACTAACTAACTACTACAATTACCAACTACTACATCTACTACTACTACTTTTTCTACTACTAGTATTACTACTCTTTCTACTACTACTACATCTACTACAACTACTACTACTATTACTACTACTACTACTTCTACTACTACTACTACCACTACTATAACTACTACTACTTCTACTACTACGACTACTACTACTACTATTACTACTACTACTACTAATACTACTACTACTACTACTACCACTACTACAACTACTACTAACTATAGTAGCTAATACTTTTTCTACTGAACTCTTACTAATAAACTACTTCCTACCTACTACTACTACTACTACTATTACTACTACTATCTAATCCACTACGAACTGTTTCTACACAACTACTTCTACTACAACTGACTACTACTTAAACTACTCCTACATCTCTACAACTCTACTACTATAAACTACTACACTACTACTCTAGTACTACTACTACCACTAACTATACTACTACTACTTCTACTACTACGGACAACTACTACTACTATACTAACTACTACTACTACTATACTACCAGTACTACTACTAACTACTAATACTACTAACACTTCTACTGCTACAACTACCTACTACTACTACTACTGACAACTAGTACTAGTAATACTTTTTCTACAACTATTACTAACTACTAACTTCTACTACTACTACTAATTACTACTACTTCTACTACTAACTAGTTTTACTATACTACTACACTACTACTAACACTACTACACTAACACTCATACTACTACTAACTAAACTATACTACTACGACTTTACAAATACTAATACTACGAGTATTCTATATACTACTACTATTCTACTACATTACTACTACTACTTCTAACCACTACTAACTACTACTTCTTCTACAACAACTACTATTACTAACACTTCTACTACTATACTACTACTACTTCTACGACTACTAACTACAACTAAACTACCACTACTACTACTACTACTACTACTACAATTACTACTACTACTTCTACTACTACTATTACTACTACACTACTCCTATTACTACTACTATTACATACTACTACTTCACTACACGACTACTACACTACTACTTTCCTCATACTAACTACTACTTCTACTACAACTAACTACTACTACTTCTACTTCTACTATTACACTATTACTACTACTGCTACTACTTCTACTACACTACTACTACTGCAGAAACTTATCTTCTACTACTACTACTTCTACCTTCTACTTTTACTTACTATTTACTACTACTACTACTATTACTACTCCTATACTACTACTACACTACTACTGCTACTATTACTACTCAACGTCTACTACTAATTACTCCTACAACTATACTTTCTACTACTACACTAACTTCTACTACTACAACTACTACTACTACTACTACTACTAAAACTACTACTAACCACTACTACACTACTTGTACTACTTCTAATACTACTTCTACCTCACTACTCTCCACTACTTACTATTACTACTACACAACTACTACTACTACTAGTACTACTACTAGAATTACACTACTAAGGAATACTACAACTACTTTTTCTACACTATTACTACTTACTACTTCCCCAACTACTACTTACTACTACCCTACTAACTAACTACTTAACAACTATACTATCCACTGCTGCTATTACTACTACTACTCCTAACTTCTACAACTACTATTACTATTACTACTATACTTCTACTACTATTAATACTACTACTACTACAACTACTTCTACTACAACTACTAACTACTACTACTACTATTGCTAGACTACTAACTTCTACACTACTTCTACTATTACTACTGCTAGTACACTTCTACTACCACTACTACTACTACTACTATTTCTACTCCATTACTACTACTAGTCACATGTACACAACTATACTACTACTACTACTCACGACTTACTTTTTCTACTACACTACTACTACTACTACACTCTACTACTATTCTACTACTTCATACTACTGCAATTAACTGCTACTCTACTACTACTACTACTACTTACTACTACTACTAACTTCTAACTTCTACTATTACTCATATTAACTACTACAGCTACTACCTCTACAACACTACTACTGCTACTACTACAACTACTACTACTACTACACTACTACTAAACTACTAGTCTACTTTCTACTTCTACTACATTACTACAACTACTACTACTACTTCTACACTACTACTACTACTACTACTATTACTACTACTCGAACTACTATTAACTACTACTACTACTATTAACTACTATCTGCTACAACTACTACTGACTTACTTGTACTACTACTACTACTTCTACTACTACTACTACCAGCACTACTACTACTACTACTACTACTACTTCTAACTAACTACAACAAGATACAGCGCTATATAAATTCATTTATTATTAATTATATTATTATATTATTATTATTATTACTAACTACTACTACTACTACTACTACACTACTACACTACTACTCCTACTTCTCATACTACTTCTACTATTACTACTACTAAAGTACTCACTTCTACTACCACTACGTACTACTACTACATTTCTACTACATTTATTCTTATAGCCATTGCAACATCTTCATGACAAACTCACCACCATATGAAAGGTAAAGAGGTCGTTTCCCAATCATACTAAAGCTCTACAAAGCCCTAATTCAAACTATCCTGCTGTACAGAAGTAAACCTGGACATTGAACTGCTGAAACAGCAAAGCGAGTCCAGTCATTTGAAACAAAATGCCATAGAAAACTGCTGGGCATATCTGGAGAAGAACGAAAGAATACCAATGAAATTTGTCAGAGTCAAATAACACGGCTGGCAGGTCCACAGAACCCCTTCTCTACATCGTCAAGAAGAAAAAGCTGACATGGTTCGGGCCACGTCACCACGCCCACAACACTCTGCCAAAAACAGTACTGCAGGGAACACTCGAAGGTGGCAGAAAGAAGGGAAAACAGAACAAGTACATGGATAGACAACATCAGAGAATGGACCAGGAAGAATGACTTCGGCACTACTGCGCAGAGCCGAGGACCGAGATGGATGGAGGAGGCTTACCACGGCATCGTCTTTCGTGTCTCCCCCACGACCGCCAAGGTCACGGGTCTGATGATGATGATAGTATAAAATAAACATTTACTGTGTAAGTCACAGTATAAAATAAACCTTTACTGTGTAAGGTAAAGGTAAAGGTGTCCCATAACCTATAAGTTTGTAGGGGAGCGAGGCGTCAGAGACCTCACTTCTCTAGGGCCAGCATATTGAGGGTGGCGCCCATCTCCTCTCCCTCGCTGCTTTACCTTCCCTGACCCTAAAGAGGGCAGGTACCCATTTACAGCTGGGTGAACTGGGGGCAACTGTACAGAAAGCCAGGCGCGCAAAGGTCACCCATCCAACTGGTAACTCACCTCGACGCGTGACTTAAACGTGAGGGCAGGGTGGGAAACAAGTGCTCCGACCAATGAGCCTATCCCGTCCCGTACTATGTAAGTCACAATATAGAATAAACCTTTACTTTGTAGGTCACAGTATGATACAAACCTTTACTGTGTAAGTCACAGTATAAAATAAACCTTTACTGTGTAAGTCCCAGTATGATACAAACCTTTACTGTGTAAGTCACAGTATAAATTAAAACTTTACTGTGTAAGTCACAGTATAACATAAACCTTTATTGTGTAAGTCACAGTATAAAATAAACCTTTACTGTGTAAGTCACAGCTTAAAATAAACCTTTACTTTGTAAGTCACAGTATGATACAATCCTTTACTGTGTAAGTCACAGTATAAAATAAACCTTTACTGTGTAAGTCACAGTATAAAATAAACCTTTACTGTATAAGTCACAGTATGATACAATCCTTTACTGTGTAAGTCACAGTATAAAGTAAACCTTTACTGTGTAAGTCACAGTATAAAATAAACCTTTACTGTGTAAGTCACAGTATAAAATAAACCTTTACTGTGCAATTCACAGTATGATACAAATCTTTCCTGTGTGGGTCACAGTATGATACAAACCTTTACTGTGTGGGTCACAGTATAATAGAAACCGTTACTGTGTGGGTCACAGTCTGATACAAACCTTTCCTGTGTGGGTCACAGTCTGATACAAACCTTTCCTGTGCAATTCACAGTATGATACAAACCTTTACTGTATAAGTCACAGTATAAAATAAACCTTTACTGTGTAAATCACAGTATGAAATAAGCCTTACTGTGTGGGTCACAGTATAATAGAAACCGTTACTGTGTGGGTCACAGTCTGATACAAAAACCTTGTTTTTTTGTTTCCCCCCCCCTGTGTGGGTCACAGTCTGATACAAACCTTTCCTGTGCAATTCACAGTATGATACAAACCTTTACTGTATAAGTCACAGGATAAAATAAACCTTTACTGTGTAAATCACAGTATGATACAAACCTTTACTGTATAAGTCACAGTATAAAATAAACCTTTACTGTGTGTGTCACAGTATGATACAAACCTTTACTGTGTGGGTCACAGTATGATAAAAACCTTTACTATGTGGGTCACAGTTCAATGAACCAATTTTGTGTGGCAACATTTTAATTCATACCTTCACTATCTGAGTCACAGTATATTAGAGATTTTTGCTGTGTGATTGACAGTGCAATATAAGCCTTCACTGTCTCAGTGACAATGCAATTGAAGCCTTCACTGTTCGTGACAGTGAAATATAAGCTGCTTCACGTGTGTCAGTGACAGTTAAATATAAGCCTTCACCGTGTCAATGACAGTGAAATATAAGCCTTCACTGTGTCAGTGACAGGGAAATATAAGCCTTCACTGTCTCAGTGACAATGCAATTGAAGCCTTCACTGTGTCAGTGACAGGGAAATATAAGCCTTCACTGTGTCAGTGACAGTGAAATATAAGCTTCAACTGTGTCATGACGAAACACGGGAAATTATAAGCCTTCACTGTGTCCATTGACAGTGAAAATATAAGTCCCCCCCCCTCAATGTGTCAGTGAACAGTGAAATATAATGCCGTTCCACTGTGTCAGTGAACAGTTTGAAATATAACTTTCAACTGCGTGAGTCACCCTTTGCTTCTTCTTCCGTTGAATTCTTTGGTGGACGCTCCACAGCAACTAATCGTTGTCAGCCATAGGAGTGAACATGGGTAAGCTTCTGACAAGTCAGCCTCAAAGCGCATCCATACTTCTCGGCTTGGGAGAGAATGTGTCCTTGTAAGTCTGGTTTGAAAACACACACACTCAGAAGAAGGGATCAAGAAAGCAGAAAATCGACATGAAGAAAGTGACAGGAGGAAAAAGAAACTAGGCAGACGCAAAGAGAGGGATGAAAAAGATGGAATACTACCCAAACCAAATTTCCAGAAGGTGGCTATACGTATTTCTACAAAGAAAACCCCAGGCCCCCCCCCCCCCCCCGAAAACAAAAATTCCAGGGAAACAGTAAACTGTAAGATCTTCACAGCACAGTATAAGACTTCACTCTGTCAGTCACGGAAAACCATAAACTTTCACTATGTGAGTGACAGTACAATAATTATAAACCTTCGCCCTGTTAATAACAATAGTGTATAAACATTCACTGTGTTCCTCACAGTACACTATAAACCTTCATTCTGTTAATAACAATAGTGTATAAACATTCACTGTGTTCCTCACAGTACACTATAAACCTTCATTCTGTTAGTCACAATAGTGTATAAACATTCACTGTGTTCCTCACAGTACACTATAAACCTTCATTCTGTTAGTCACAATAGTGTATAAACATTCACTGTGTTCCTCACAGTACACTATAAACCTTCATTCTGTTAGTCACAATAGTGTATAAACATTCACGATGCGGCTCACAGTACACTATACAACTTCATTCTATGGATCACGTGATAACTGACGAGCTCCTAACAGTTATCTTTGGCAGGGTACATCTTCATGATACTTTTTTGTTAAGCCCAAACCCAAAATACAGCACAGAAAGAGGTGACGTCACCACTGAGGATGCTATGAACAGAAGAAAGCAAGAGAAATCAGCGGCAGTCATCACCTACTACATACAGGTTTCTGTCCACCCCTCCCCGTTTCTGAGGACTAGTCGAGCTACAGAGCTGTGTATACACTGAAGGGAGTGGATAGATGATGCTGACAGACCAACAAAAGAGAATTGCAATAGTAGTAGCACAGACTGGCAGGTTTGGGAGATGAATTTTTGCATGGAGTGTGTTGTCTAAAATGACCCCTAGATACTTCACAGCAGTGGATAGAGGGAATGATGCATTGCCAAATTGTATTGAAGCTGTTGTAATGGAAGAGAGTTTGTGTTTGGTCCCTACAAGCATGGTTTCAGTTTTATCTGTGTTTAGCTGTATCTTGTTTTTTATCATCCAGTTTTTGATATCCTTGAAGGCAGTGTGACATATTTGTCAAGAGAGAAGGCAGATTTTCAGGAGTGTTATTGCTTAGAATCTTAGAGTCATCTGCATAAAAATGATGCTTGATCTGATGGCAGTTAATTATATGTGACAGAGTAACAGTGTAGAGATTGAGAAAACAGGGCCCAAAACGATTCCTATGCGCGACTCCACATTCCAGTCTGGCAGGTACTGGCTAGAATCTTGTTTAACTGTGACTGTCTGGAATCGTCGTAAGGTAATAAACTAACCAAGGTGAGGCTGTACCTGTAACTCCAACTCTCTTTTTTGAAAACGGGAGAGAAGAATAGAGTAGTCTATAGTGTCGAATGCTGAGGTAAATCCAGTAGATTGAGAAGGAAGATTTTTCCTGCTTCAGAAGCGAATAGAAGCGTGTAGAAACGTGTAGACTAGGGTGGTTTCTGTGCTGTGATATCTTATGGAGCTTCTATTGTGACTGATTAGATGTCAGGCAAATGATAACAATCAATCTCTTCTGGCTTTACATTTTCCCGGCCGCACCTAAAAAGGCAAGCAATTGCCGTCATTGCTGCATTCAAAATTGTCTCTGTCTGTGGTTTTCAGCAATATTTTTCATGGGAACAAAATGATGTTTTGAAACTTGGTCAACCCTCTGTCTTGTTGTCCCAGCAACAATGTGACACTTTGTGATGACAGCTTGCTGCACAAACCACAAAGAGCAATGAAGATCTCCAATATGAGTCTTAGCTTGATTTCACAGAACATAATTATAACGGCATTTTGAAAGGCTGTTGCCTCCTTTAAGATGCATTTCTACAGCCATGTGAAGATCTTTCTATTGCACCGCGTTAGCTTATCTTTGATTTGGTTTAGCCTCAGGTTGCCTTGCCGTGGATTGTCAACAGGGTACAGTCTGAACTGGATTGTTTCCACAAATACAAATCTTGTGTTCCCTACTGCACTTCTGACGTGTTCAGCTACAACCTACTGCACTTCTGACGTGTTCAGCTGCAACCTACTGCACTTCTGACGTGTTCAGCTACAACCTACTGCACTTCTGACGTGTTCAGCTACAACCTACTGCACTTCTGACGTGTTCAGCTACAACCTACTGCACTTCTGACGTGTTCAGCTGCAACCTACTGCACTTCTGACGTGTTCAGCTACAACCTACTCCACTTCTGACGTGTTCAGACTACAAAACCTACTGCACTTCTACGGTTTCAGCTACAACCTACTGCACTTCTGACGTGTTCAGTTGCAGTCTGCCTACCACAGTTCTGGTCAGCTCAGTCACAACACACCACAACTACAATGGGCTAAGCCTCGACACAAGTGAAAACCTAGTAAAGAACTGCATACACTTTCCTGCCCTTTGTTGGCTTGATTTGGCTTAATATGTTCAGTGTAAAGCCTGGCAGTTGTCCACAGCATAAAAGGGCTTGGTTTACGGTTGCAGACAAACAAGTGTATTTCAGCATAAACAGTTACTTCGATGGGAGTATTATCATCATCTATTGTAGACAGAAAAGAAAATGATATTGCTTGAATACGCTTAAACATGCATATTATGGCGGCAGTTTTCTAAAAGGGGAAAAAACGAGAAAAAAAATAAAATATTCACATTAAATTCTATGTTGATAATTTATTGTTGTCACTTTGTTAATATTGTTGTTATAGTAGTATTAGTAGTAGTAGTAGTAGTAGTAGCAGCAGCAGCAGCAGCAGCAGCAGCAACAGCAGTAGTAGTAGTAGTAGTAGTAGTATTAGTAGTTAGTAGTAGAAGCAGTGGCAGTAGCAGGTAGCATATAGAGTAGCAGCAGCAGCAGCAAGTAGAGTAGTAGTAGTAGTAGTAGTAGTAGTAGTAGTAGTAGTAGTATACAACAGCACAGCACAGCAGGAGTAGTAGTAGTAGAAGTAGTAGTAGTACGCAGTAGCAGTAGTAGTAGTAGTAGTAGCAGTAGTAGTAGTAGTAGTAGTAGAAGTAGTAGTAGTAGAAGTAGTAGTAGTTAATATAGTAGCAGTACAGTAGTAGTATAGTAGTAGCAGTAGGCAGTAGTAGTAGTAGTAGCAGTATAGTAGTAGTAGTAGTAGTAGTAGTAAGTAGTAGTACAGTAGTATAAGTAGTAGTAGCATGGCAGTAGCATATGTAGTAGTAGGCAGCAGCACAGGCAGAGTATAGTAGTAGAAGTAAAAGTAGAAGTAGTAAAGTATAGTAGTAATAGTATAGTAGTATTAGTAGTACAGTACAGTAGCAGTAGTAGTAGTAGATTAGCGTATAGTTAGGTAGTAGTAAAGTAATAAGTAGTAGTCGAATAGTAGAAGTAGTAGTATGTAATAGAAAGTACAGTAGCAGTAAGTAGTAGTAGTAGTAGCATAGCAGTAGTAGTAGTAGTAGCATTAGTAGTAGTAGTATAGTAGTAGTATAGTAGTAGTATAGTATAGTAGTATAGTAGCATAGTAGTAGTAGTAGTAGTAGTAGTACATTGTGTTTACCTTCCCCCTTCTTTCAGTTTCATTCGAAGTGTGGAATTTAAAATGTGTTCGTGGATATGGATCTTGAAAAGCTGCTGAAGTACCAAGTACAGAAACTACCCCCCTCCCCCCCCACCCTTGTCCTTTGTCGGTGTCTGGGAGTTGTCTGCCAGCCAGAGAAAGAGACAGAGAGGCTGCAGGCAGCTGACAGGCATGCACAGCACAGCACAGCACAGCAACAAGCACAGCACAGCTCAGCACAGCACCGCACAGCACACACACCCGGCACAGCACAGCACAGCAAGCACAGGCACAGTACAGCACAGCACAGCACAGCACCGCACAGCACAGCACCGCACTAGCACAGCACCGCACAGCACCGCACAGCACAGCACCGCATCGCACCAGCCAGCACAGCAAGCACCGCACAGCACCGCACAGCACAGCACAGCAACCGCACAGCACCGCACAGCACAGCACAGCACAGCACAGCACCGCACAGCACGCACAGCACAGCACAGCACCGCACAGCACAGCACAGCACCGCACAGCACCGCACAGCACCGCACAGCACAGCACAGCACAGCACAGCACAGCACCGCACAGCACAGCACAGCACATCACAGCACAGCACAGCACAGCACAGAACAGCACAGCACAACACCGCACAGCACAGCACAGCACAGCACAGCACAGCACAGCACAGCACAGCACCGCACAGAGCTAGGCCAGCAGAGGGATAATCGCCTTGTCTGCCGCCAACACACCTACAGGCCCTTCCCCGCCTGACAAAGACGATTACTGACAATAACAGCAACAACAGCAATAACGACAAAAACAATAAACCAAGACCTGAAATTATAAAAAAAAACTACAAGAATAACAATAGCAATAATTGTTCATGATTTTGTGATGATACTGATAATGATATTGGTGATGAATGATGATGATGATGATGATGATAATGCTTCTGATGCTGGTGATGCTGGTGATGGTGATGATGATGATGATGGTGATCATTATCATCAGCAGCAGCAGCAGTAGCAGCATCAGCAATTTAAAATGGGACAGGGTCTGTGAAAAAGGCAAAGTTCTTGTCTGATACCAGAAACCTAATCTACAACAACAATAAATGTACATTATAGAGACCTAAACTAACAACAGGGTATCTACATTATATAGACCTAAACTCCAACAAGGAATGTAAATTATATTGACCTAAACTACAACATGATAATGTACATTTATATAGACCTAAACTGCAACAAATATATCTAAACTACAACATGATAATGTACAGTATATAGACCTAAACTACAACACAATAATGTACATTATATAGATCTAAACTGCAACATAAAAATGTACATCATATAGATCTAAACTGCAACAACATGATAATGTACATTATATAGACTTTATTTATATATACCTTATTCATATGAAATGTGCTAAATGTCATTGTAAAAAAGTAATTGCTCAGGCGAAAAACAAGTATTAGACAGAATTCTGTATAAATGAAGTATCAGAATCCAGTGACTTACATAAAGTTTGGAAGAAAGTTGCTGAAATAAAAAATGGATTTCAACTCCCATTATATCCAACCAAGTTTGAAAATAATAGATTTCCAAGCACAGTTGAAAAAGCAAAGCCCTTTGTCACGATGTTTTCAAAAATAGTTCATCCTTAAAGCTGCAGTCCCACTTCAAAAAGAATGACTCATCAGAAAAAAAAAGCTAAATAAATAAGAATATCCGTCATTATCATGGCCGACTATTTGAATGCTCCCCTTTCAGTGACGAATTTATTTGAAACGTTAGAATTCGTTTTCACATAACAAACAGCAGTTTGGTCCCCATGGTCTATCTTATCAAATGTTGACACCATAAGCTTTAAAATGAAAAGGCTACTTTTTTCATTTTTTTTTCCAAAAATGTTAGATAAATGCACTATTCCTATTATCTGGAGGCAGTCGATAGTAGTTCCAGTCCTTAAGAAAGGTAAGATGCGGTCATCAGTAGATAGTTATAGACCAATTACTCTTACTTCCCAAGTGGGTAAAGTGATGGAAAAAATTATACAATATACATAAGCGTTTGTTTCATTATTGTGAAAATAATGTTATCCCAACCAATCAGGCTGGCTTTCGAAAGGGAAGATGTACTGGCTTTCGAAAGGGAAGATGTACTTCTGATCACTTAGTTAAATTAACCCATCAAATTAAAAAACAATTTTCCAGAAGAAAAAGCGTATTAGCCACATTCTTTGACGTGAAGAAAGCATATGATAGAGTCTGTCATGAAAAATTGTTGCATAAACTGAAACACATTGGTATCAATGGAATGCTATATAAATATCTTAAACAATTTGTATCTGAATAGATCAATTTGTACTATACTGGGTTCATCTACTCATTTTTAAGTCTCTTGATTTAGGGTATTCCGCAGGGGAA
Source organism: Rapana venosa (assembly GCA_028751875.1). NCBI lineage: Eukaryota > Metazoa > Mollusca > Gastropoda > Neogastropoda > Muricidae > Rapana > Rapana venosa. Next base: position 59,539,495 of record CM054151.1, on the reverse strand, counting down.
ATCCCAACAAAAAGGGTTGGGTGGGGGGCTTGCCCCAAGTTTGTGCTCTATTCTTGTACAATGACCTTCCTACTGATACGCACGTTGTTTCAGTAGCTGATGATATCGCTATATGATAAATACTTCAGTTCGGCAAAAAATTCGGAAAACACGACAAAAAGAGTTATCATCACGTTGAAAAATTTATATAAGGAGAATAGCTCTATAAATTCTTAGCTTTTATGAATGAGAATAAGTTAGAATTATCTGCAGAAAAAAAACATGTCTGGTGCTTTTTAATAATGGTGAAAACCCATCAAATTACCAATTCTGAAATTAGAAGGAACAGTGGTTAAGTATAAACCAGATGTCAAATTCTTAGGTGTAATTTTAACTAGAAAAGCTGAGCTGGAAGATGCACATTAACCAGTTAATATCTTGAGCTAGAAAAAGACTTAACTTTTTTCATAATAACTTTTCAAGGCATGGAGCCAAGATACCAAGACACTGATACATTTGGCTCAATTCTTTAGTACGCTCAAAATTAATCTATGACAAGAAGTTTATTTTTTCTGCTGCAGATTATCGACCTTACAAATTACAAGTTTAGACAGTAACAACCATAAAAATACACTTGGTGTCCAGTCCATGCTAACATAACTAATACTTATAAAGAAGCACAGTTACTACTCTCTTTCCCTGAACAACGAAGATTGTCGTGATTCAAAGTATGTATTCAAGTTCTCCTGTTTCAAATTCAGTAAAAGAAGAATTTTTATGAATCAGACCTGACCACCAAAACGACAAGCAATATTTCATTTCTTTGGGGCCAATTTAAAAATTATACAGATTCATGTGATGAAAGACATTGGTATTGACCTAACAACATTTCCAATTTTTCCGATGGTTTCTCTAATGCCTCCGTTGGAACATATATCACTAACTTTGAACACTGACTACTCTGATGTAAAAAAGAATGAAGATCAACATTTTCGCACTCGTTGATGTAAAAAAAATCACTATTGAAAGTAATTATTCCTAACCATTTAAAAGTGTATACCGATGGATTCTGTCACAGAACAGGAAGAAATGGTGCAGCAATTGTAATTCCTGTCTTAAAGTACAAAAAAAGTCATTTCATTTAGGAAAACATTTTTCTATTTTAAACGCTGAAATTGTTTGCAATCCTTATGGCCATGAATTTTTTGTTCAAATACGGCACTTGAAATCGCCACATTCTTTTTGCGTGACTCAAAAAGCAGTATTGATGGCATAAAGCACTGGCATTGGGTTCATAAAGGAAAGATATTGTATTGAAATTAACTTCTTGAATATCATTTTATTTCAAGCAGAGGCATACACATAACTTTGCTGGGTCCCTTCTCACTGTGGAATCTATTGGAATGAGTTGGTTGATTCGTTAGCAAAACAAGGTGCATTTCATTGCAACATTGAAACGTTTGGTTCCAATCTCCGCATTGTTCCCATGATATTAATGCTAAATTGATGATTGTATACATTCCAAAATGAAGAAAACACACTTTAAAAAACATTTCTTAATCACGGAAGTAGAATTTTAATATATAAAAATGAGACTAAATGCATGGAACACCAAATATTCTAAAAATATGACATTTGCTGTTTTCTCAGTCTCTTTCAATCCACCATTTAAAGTTTAATTGCCCAAAATTCCTAACTGACTGTTTTAAAAGGATAGAAATAGATATTCATAAAAAATATTTCACTGTTCAAGAAGTTTTATATGACTCTCATCAGTTCATAACATCAGTTGCTGAGGTTATATATTCTTCCCCAGTAAGACCTCTACTGTAGATAGTTGTGAGAATATATTAGAGAGGGACAGAGAGAGATGTTAGTGTGAATTCGGGTGTGTCCTTATCACCAAGTAGTGAATGGACATTAAACAAAAAAGAAACAAAAAAACAAAAAACATTATATAGACCTAAAATACAACATGATAATGTACCTTATATAGACCTAAACTGCAACAACATGATAATGTACCTTATATAGACCTAAACTACAACATGATAATGTACATTATATAGACCTAAACTGCAACATGATAATGTACATTATATAGACCTAAACTACAACATGATGATATACATTATATAGACCTAAACTACAACATGATAATGTACAGTATATAGACCTAACTACACCTGAAGATTCATTCAAAGTCGCTAGCAGGTAGAACCTCAGAAAAACTACTACCAGCTACTACCAAGACAAAAACTTAGTATCAATCTATTGAAATGGTCACTGAAAGAAACCAGCTGCAGCCAGCAACTCCTCCTGCCAATACTGGCAACAAAGGCAAGTCAATGACAGATCTGCACCACAACACAGCACCGTCTGGGCACAATGATTATTCTCAAAAACCACTCTAGACATTGCACTGGTGCATCTGACCTTACACAAGAGGCCGCACTGAAAAAAAACAAACTAGTTTCTCTTTCCTTAGGGCTGTCCCACAGCCTTATCTCGGACCCTTCTAACTCACCCCAAGGTCATGCACTAACAATCCACAATCACTGACTACTCACCAAAAACCAGTTCCACAGCCAAGGCTTGCTGACAAACTTCAATGGACCAATCATAGGCAGCAATGTGTATTGTTATTAAAAAAAACACTAGGGAGTCAGTCATAATGGTGCTGACAGCCATTGTTGTCAAAAGCATCGTATAACATCATCTTTTCTACTACTACTGCTGTTTCTGCCACTACTACTACTACTACTACTACTACTACTACTACTACTACTACTACTACTACTACTACTACTGCTACTACACTCACTACTTCTACTTCTACTTCTCTTCTACTTACAACCTACTACTACAACTACTAACTACTACTACTACTAACTACTACAAACTACACTACTAACTACTATTCCACTACACAACCTTACTACTTCACTACTACTACTACTACTACTACTACTACTACTACTACTGCTCTGCTGCTGCTGCTGTTTCTGACTACTATGCTAACTACTACTACTACACTATACTACTACTACTACTACTACTAGCTTCCTACTACTTCTACTACTACTGACTACTACACTACTACTGACTACTAACTACTACTACTACAACTTCTACTACTACTACTACTACTACTACTACTATTTCTATTAATACTACTCACATTTTCTACTACTATTACTACGACACTTCCACTATTACTACATCTACAGAACTACTACTACTAAACTACTACTAAACTACTACTACTGCTGCTGCTAACTACTACTACTTCTACTACTACTTCTACTACTATTACTACTACTAACTACTTTTTCTACTTCTATTACACTACTAATTCTCTATTAATACTAACTACTACTACTACTACTACTACTACAACTACTACTACTACTACTACTACAACTACATACTACTACTGCTGTTTCTCTGCTACTACTACTACAACTAACTACTACAACTACTACTATTCTACTACTACTACTACTACTACTACACTTCCTACTACTAGGTACTACTACTACTACTTCTACTACTACTACTACTACTAATACTAGTACATTACTACTAACTAACATTTTCCTACTACATTACTACAACTAACTCCACTATTTCTACTTCTACTACTACAACACTACTACTACTACTACTAAACTACTACTACTCGACTACTACTACTAGCTGCTCTGCTAACTACAACTACATTTCTACACAACTTTCTACTACTAGTACCTATACTACTTTTTCTACTTCTATTACTACTACTAATTCTACTATTATTACTACTAACTTCTACTACGACAACTACTACTACTACTAACTACTACTACTACTACTACTACTAGTTACTACTACTACTTCTTCCTACAACTACTACTATAACTACCACTACTACTACTACCACAACTACTACTACTCTACTTCTACTACAACTACTACAACTACGTCATACTACTACTACTATTACTACTACTACTAATACTACTATTCCTACTACTATTACTACTAACCATCTTCTAACTACTACTACTACTACTTCTTCTACTACAACTACTACTACTACTATTACTACTACTACTTTCTACTAACTAACTACGACTGACTACTATTACTAATACTACTTCTACTATTACTACTACACCTACTACTATTAATACTACTATTACTACTACATTACTACCACTACAAATACTACTACTACTACTGACTACTACTACTGTTACTGACTACTACTTTCTACTACTACTACTAGTACTCTACTACTACTATCTACTTACTATTACTACAAATATTAACACGACTGAATTTTTCTAACACTATTACACTACTACGATCCATACTACTACTACGATATCTACTACAAATACTTCAACTAAACACACTAACTACTAATACTACTCACAACGACTACTACAACTAACACTATTACTTGCTACTACTACTACTACTAACATTACTACTACTACTTCATACTACTACTACTACTGACTACTACTACTTCTTCTACTACCTACTAGTACTACTACTAACTACTTCTTCTACTATACTACAAATATTACCACTACTAATTTTCCTAACACTATTACTAACTACTATCATTACTAATACACTACTTCTACTACATGTACTTCAAACTACTACTACTAACTACGACTACTACTACTAACTACTACTACAACTCTACTATTAACTGCTACTACTACTACTAACTTACTTTTACTACTATTACTACTACTAATTCTACTACTACTACTACACTACTACTACTACTACTTTTTCTACTTCTATTACTACTACTAATTTCAACTACTGCTACTCCTTCGACTACAACAACTACTACTACTTTCTATTACTACTACTTACTATCTCTGCTACATACTACTACTACTACTATTACTACTACACTACTACCACAGACTTACTACTTCTAACTACTTCTACTAACTAACAACTACTACTACTACTACTACTAACTAACTACTACAATTACCAACTACTACATCTACTACTACTACTTTTTCTACTACTAGTATTACACTCTTTCTACTACTACTGACATCTACTACACCTCTACAATACTATTACACTACTACTACTATCTACTATCTACTTACTACCACTACTATAACTACTACTACTTCTACTACGACGACTACTACTACTACTATTACTACTACTACTACTAATTCTACTACTACTACTACTACCACTACTACAACTACTACTAACTATAGTAGCTAATACTTTTTCTACTGAACTCTTACTAATAAACTACTTCCTACCTACTACTACTACTACTACTATTACTACTACTATCTAATCCACTACGAACTGTTTCTACACAACTACTTCTACTACAACTGACTACTACTTAAACTACTCCTACATCTCTACAACTCTACTACTATAAACTACTACACTACTACTCTAGTACTACTACTACCACTAACTATACTACTACTACTTCTACTACTACGGACAACTACTACTACTATACTAACTACTACTACTACTATACTACCAGTACTACTACTAACTACTAATACTACTAACACTTCTACTGCTACAACTACCTACTACTACTACTACTGACAACTAGTACTAGTAATACTTTTTCTACAACTATTACTAACTACTAACTTCTACTACTACTACTAATTACTACTACTTCTACTACTAACTAGTTTTACTATACTACTACACTACTACTAACACTACTACACTAACACTCATACTACTACTAACTAAACTATACTACTACGACTTTACAAATACTAATACTACGAGTATTCTATATACTACTACTATTCTACTACATTACTACTACTACTTCTAACCACTACTAACTACTACTTCTTCTACAACAACTACTATTACTAACACTTCTACTACTATACTACTACTACTTCTACGACTACTAACTACAACTAAACTACCACTACTACTACTACTACTACTACTACAATTACTACTACTACTTCTACTACTACTATTACTACTACACTACTCCTATTACTACTACTATTACATACTACTACTTCACTACACGACTACTACACTACTACTTTCCTCATACTAACTACTACTTCTACTACAACTAACTACTACTACTTCTACTTCTACTATTACACTATTACTACTACTGCTACTACTTCTACTACACTACTACTACTGCAGAAACTTATCTTCTACTACTACTACTTCTACCTTCTACTTTTACTTACTATTTACTACTACTACTACTATTACTACTCCTATACTACTACTACACTACTACTGCTACTATTACTACTCAACGTCTACTACTAATTACTCCTACAACTATACTTTCTACTACTACACTAACTTCTACTACTACAACTACTACTACTACTACTACTACTAAAACTACTACTAACCACTACTACACTACTTGTACTACTTCTAATACTACTTCTACCTCACTACTCTCCACTACTTACTATTACTACTACACAACTACTACTACTACTAGTACTACTACTAGAATTACACTACTAAGGAATACTACAACTACTTTTTCTACACTATTACTACTTACTACTTCCCCAACTACTACTTACTACTACCCTACTAACTAACTACTTAACAACTATACTATCCACTGCTGCTATTACTACTACTACTCCTAACTTCTACAACTACTATTACTATTACTACTATACTTCTACTACTATTAATACTACTACTACTACAACTACTTCTACTACAACTACTAACTACTACTACTACTATTGCTAGACTACTAACTTCTACACTACTTCTACTATTACTACTGCTAGTACACTTCTACTACCACTACTACTACTACTACTATTTCTACTCCATTACTACTACTAGTCACATGTACACAACTATACTACTACTACTACTCACGACTTACTTTTTCTACTACACTACTACTACTACTACACTCTACTACTATTCTACTACTTCATACTACTGCAATTAACTGCTACTCTACTACTACTACTACTACTTACTACTACTACTAACTTCTAACTTCTACTATTACTCATATTAACTACTACAGCTACTACCTCTACAACACTACTACTGCTACTACTACAACTACTACTACTACTACACTACTACTAAACTACTAGTCTACTTTCTACTTCTACTACATTACTACAACTACTACTACTACTTCTACACTACTACTACTACTACTACTATTACTACTACTCGAACTACTATTAACTACTACTACTACTATTAACTACTATCTGCTACAACTACTACTGACTTACTTGTACTACTACTACTACTTCTACTACTACTACTACCAGCACTACTACTACTACTACTACTACTACTTCTAACTAACTACAACAAGATACAGCGCTATATAAATTCATTTATTATTAATTATATTATTATATTATTATTATTATTACTAACTACTACTACTACTACTACTACACTACTACACTACTACTCCTACTTCTCATACTACTTCTACTATTACTACTACTAAAGTACTCACTTCTACTACCACTACGTACTACTACTACATTTCTACTACATTTATTCTTATAGCCATTGCAACATCTTCATGACAAACTCACCACCATATGAAAGGTAAAGAGGTCGTTTCCCAATCATACTAAAGCTCTACAAAGCCCTAATTCAAACTATCCTGCTGTACAGAAGTAAACCTGGACATTGAACTGCTGAAACAGCAAAGCGAGTCCAGTCATTTGAAACAAAATGCCATAGAAAACTGCTGGGCATATCTGGAGAAGAACGAAAGAATACCAATGAAATTTGTCAGAGTCAAATAACACGGCTGGCAGGTCCACAGAACCCCTTCTCTACATCGTCAAGAAGAAAAAGCTGACATGGTTCGGGCCACGTCACCACGCCCACAACACTCTGCCAAAAACAGTACTGCAGGGAACACTCGAAGGTGGCAGAAAGAAGGGAAAACAGAACAAGTACATGGATAGACAACATCAGAGAATGGACCAGGATGAATGACTCGGCACTACTGCGCAGAGCCGAGGACCGAGATGGATGGAGGAGGCTTACCACGGCATCGTCTTTCGTGTCTCCCCCACGACCGCCAAGGTCACGGGTCTGATGATGATGATAGTATAAAATAAACATTTACTGTGTAAGTCACAGTATAAAATAAACCTTTACTGTGTAAGGTAAAGGTAAAGGTGTCCCATAACCTATAAGTTTGTAGGGGAGCGAGGCGTCAGAGACCTCACTTCTCTAGGGCCAGCATATTGAGGGTGGCGCCCATCTCCAGCTCGCCCGCTGCTTTACCTCCCTGACCTACAGAGGGCAGGAACCATTTACAGCTGGGTGAACTGGGGGCAACTGTACAGAAAGCCAGGCGCGCAAAGGTCACCCATCCAACTGGTAACTCACCTCGACGCGTGACTTAAACGTGAGGGCAGGGTGGGAAACAAGTGCTCCGACCAATGAGCCTATCCCGTCCCGTACTATGTAAGTCACAATATAGAATAAACCTTTACTTTGTAGGTCACAGTATGATACAAACCTTTACTGTGTAAGTCACAGTATAAAATAAACCTTTACTGTGTAAGTCCCAGTATGATACAAACCTTTACTGTGTAAGTCACAGTATAAATTAAAACTTTACTGTGTAAGTCACAGTATAACATAAACCTTTATTGTGTAAGTCACAGTATAAAATAAACCTTTACTGTGTAAGTCACAGCTTAAAATAAACCTTTACTTTGTAAGTCACAGTATGATACAATCCTTTACTGTGTAAGTCACAGTATAAAATAAACCTTTACTGTGTAAGTCACAGTATAAAATAAACCTTTACTGTATAAGTCACAGTATGATACAATCCTTTACTGTGTAAGTCACAGTATAAAGTAAACCTTTACTGTGTAAGTCACAGTATAAAATAAACCTTTACTGTGTAAGTCACAGTATAAAATAAACCTTTACTGTGCAATTCACAGTATGATACAAATCTTTCCTGTGTGGGTCACAGTATGATACAAACCTTTACTGTGTGGGTCACAGTATAATAGAAACCGTTACTGTGTGGGTCACAGTCTGATACAAACCTTTCCTGTGTGGGTCACAGTCTGATACAAACCTTTCCTGTGCAATTCACAGTATGATACAAACCTTTACTGTATAAGTCACAGTATAAAATAAACCTTTACTGTGTAAATCACAGTATGAAATAAGCCTTACTGTGTGGGTCACAGTATAATAGAAACCGTTACTGTGTGGGTCACAGTCTGATACAAAAACCTTGTTTTTTTGTTTCCCCCCCCCTGTGTGGGTCACAGTCTGATACAAACCTTTCCTGTGCAATTCACAGTATGATACAAACCTTTACTGTATAAGTCACAGGATAAAATAAACCTTTACTGTGTAAATCACAGTATGATACAAACCTTTACTGTATAAGTCACAGTATAAAATAAACCTTTACTGTGTGTGTCACAGTATGATACAAACCTTTACTGTGTGGGTCACAGTATGATAAAAACCTTTACTATGTGGGTCACAGTTCAATGAACCAATTTTGTGTGGCAACATTTTAATTCATACCTTCACTATCTGAGTCACAGTATATTAGAGATTTTTGCTGTGTGATTGACAGTGCAATATAAGCCTTCACTGTCTCAGTGACAATGCAATGAAGCCTCTTCACTGTTCGTGACAGTGAAATATAAGCTGCTTCACGTGTGTCAGTGACAGTTAAACTAATAACCTTCACCGTGTCAATGACAGTGAAATATAAGCCTTCACTGTGTCAGTGACAGGGAAATATAAGCCTTCACTGTCTCAGTGACAATGCAATTGAAGCCTTCACTGGTCATGACAGGGAAATATAAGCTTCACTGTGTCAGTGACAGTGAAATATAAGCTTCAACTGTGTCATGACGAAACACGGGAAATTATAAGCCTTCACTGTGTCCATTGACAGTGAAAATATAAGTCCCCCCCCCTCAATGTGTCAGTGAACAGTGAAATATAATGCCGTTCCACTGTGTCAGTGAACAGTTTGAAATATAACTTTCAACTGCGTGAGTCACCCTTTGCTTCTTCTTCCGTTGAATTCTTTGGTGGACGCTCCACAGCAACTAATCGTTGTCAGCCATAGGAGTGAACATGGGTAAGCTTCTGACAAGTCAGCCTCAAAGCGCATCCATACTTCTCGGCTTGGGAGAGAATGTGTCCTTGTAAGTCTGTTTGAAAACACACACACACAGAAGAAGGGATCAAGAAAGCAGAAAATCGACATGAAGAAAGTGACAGGAGGAAAAAGAAACTAGGCAGACGCAAAGAGAGGGATGAAAAAGATGGAATACTACCCAAACCAAATTTCCAGAAGGTGGCTATACGTATTTCTACAAAGAAAACCCCAGGCCCCCCCCCCCCCCCCGAAAACAAAAATTCCAGGGAAACAGTAAACTGTAAGATCTTCACAGCACAGTATAAGACTTCACTCTGTCAGTCACGGAAAACCATAAACTTTCACTATGTGAGTGACAGTACAATAATTATAAACCTTCGCCCTGTTAATAACAATAGTGTATAAACATTCACTGTGTTCCTCACAGTACACTATAAACCTTCATTCTGTTAATAACAATAGTGTATAAACATTCACTGTGTTCCTCACAGTACACTATAAACCTTCATTCTGTTAATCACAATAGTGTATAAACATTCACTGTGTTCCTCACAGTACACTATAAACCTTCATTCTGTTAGTCACAATAGTGTATAAACATTCACTGTGTTCCTCACAGTACACTATAAACCTTCATTCTGTTAGTCACAATAGTGTATAAACATTCACGATGCGGCTCACAGTACACTATACAACTTCATTCTATGGATCACGTGATAACTGACGAGCTCCTAACAGTTATCTTTGGCAGGGTACATCTTCATGATACTTTTTTGTTAAGCCCAAACCCAAAATACAGCACAGAAAGAGGTGACGTCACCACTGAGGATGCTATGAACAGAAGAAAGCAAGAGAAATCAGCGGCAGTCATCACCTACTACATACAGGTTTCTGTCCACCCCTCCCCGTTTCTGAGGACTAGTCGAGCTACAGAGCTGTGTATACACTGAAGGGAGTGGATAGATGATGCTGACAGACCAACAAAAGAGAATTGCAATAGTAGTAGCACAGACTGGCAGGTTTGGGAGATGAATTTTTGCATGGAGTGTGTTGTCTAAAATGACCCCTAGATACTTCACAGCAGTGGATAGAGGGAATGATGCATTGCCAAATTGTATTGAAGCTGTTGTAATGGAAGAGAGTTTGTGTTTGGTCCCTACAAGCATGGTTTCAGTTTTATCTGTGTTTAGCTGTAACTTGTTTTTTATCAGCCATTTTTTGATATCCTTGAAGGCAGTGGACATATTTGTCAATAGAGAAGGCAGAATTTTCAGGAGTGTTATTGCTTAGAATCGTTAGGAGTCATCTGCATAAAAAATGATGCTTGATCTGATGGCAGTTAATTTTTATGTGACAGAGTAAACAGTGGTATAGATTGAGAAAACAGGCCCAAAACGATTCCTATGCGCGACTCCACATTCCAGTCTGGCAGGTACTGGCTAGAATCTTGTTTAACTGTGACTGTCTGGAATCGTCGTAAGGTAATAAACTAACCAAGGTGAGGCTGTACCTGTAACTCCAACTCTCTTTTTTGAAAACGGGAGAGAAGAATAGAGTAAGTTCTATAGTGTCGAATGCTGAGGTAAATCCAGTAGATTGAGAAGGAAGATTTTTCCTGCTTCAGAAGCGAATAGAAGCGTGTAGAAACGTGTAGACTAGGGTGTTTTTCTGTGCTGAGATATCTTATGGAGCTTCTTAGTGACTGATTAGATGTCAGGCAAATGATAACAATCAATCTCTTCTGGCTTTACATTTTCCCGGCCGCACCTAAAAAGGCAAGCAATTGCCGTCATTGCTGCATTCAAAATTGTTCTCTGTGGTTTTCAGCAATATTTTCATGGGGAACAAAATGATCGTTTGAAACTTGGTCAACCCTCTGTCTTGTTGTCCCAGCAACAATGTGACACTTTGTGATGACAGCTTGCTGCACAAACCACAAAGAGCAATGAAGATCTCCAATATGAGTCTTAGCTTGATTTCACAGAACATAATTATAACGGCATTTTGAAAGGCTGTTGCCTCCTTTAAGATGCATTTCTACAGCCATGTGAAGATCTTTCTATTGCACCGCGTTAGCTTATCTTTGATTTGGTTTAGCCTCAGGTTGCCTTGCCGTGGATTGTCAACAGGGTACAGTCTGAACTGGATTGTTTCCACAAATACAAATCTTGTGTTCCCTACTGCACTTCTGACGTGTTCAGCTACAACCTACTGCACTTCTGACGTGTTCAGCTGCAACCTACTGCACTTCTGACGTGTTCAGCTACAACCTACTGCACTTCTGACGTGTTCAGCTACAACCTACTGCACTTCTGACGTGTTCAGCTACAACCTACTGCACTTCTGACGTGTTCAGCTGCAACCTACTGCACTTCTGACGTGTTCAGCTACAACCTACTCCACTTCTGACGTGTTCAGACTACAAAACCTACTGCACTTCTACGGTTTCAGCTACAAACCACTGCACTTCTGACGTGTTCAGTTGCAGTCTGCCTACCACAGTTCTGGTCAGCTCAGTCACAACACACCACAACTACAATGGGCTAAGCCTCGACACAAGTGAAAACCTAGTAAAGAACTGCATACACTTCCCTGCCCTTTGTTGGCTTGATTTGGCTTAATATGTTCAGTGTAAAGCCTGGCAGTTGTCCACAGCATAAAAGGGCTTGGTTTACGGTTGCAGACAAACAAGTGTATTTCAGCATAAACAGTTACTTCGATGGGAGTATTATCATCATCTATTGTAGACAGAAAAGAAAATGATATTGCTTGAATACGCTTAAACATGCATATTATGGCGGCAGTTTTCTAAAAGGGGAAAAAACGAGAAAAAAAATAAAATATTCACATTAAATTCTATGTTGATAATTTATTGTTGTCACTTTGTTAATATTGTTGTTATAGTAGTATTAGTAGTAGTACTAGTAGTAGTAGCAGCAGCAGCAGCAGCAGCAGCAGCAACAGCAGTAGTAGTAGTAGTAGTAGTAGTATTAGTAGTTAGTAGTAGAAGCAGTGGCAGTAGCAGGTAGCATATAGAGTAGCAGCAGCAGCAGCAAGTAGAGTAGTAGTAGTAGTAGTAGTAGTAGTAGTAGTAGTAGTAGTATACAACAGCACAGCACAGCAGGAGTAGTAGTAGTAGAAGTAGTAGTAGTACGCAGTAGCAGTAGTAGTAGTAGTAGTAGCAGTAGTAGTAGTAGTAGTAGTAGAAGTAGTAGTAGTAGAAGTAGTAGTAGTTAATATAGTAGCAGTACAGTAGTAGTATAGTAGTAGCAGTAGGCAGTAGTAGTAGTAGTAGCAGTATAGTAGTAGTAGTAGTAGTAGTAGTAAGTAGTAGTACAGTAGTATAAGTAGTAGTAGCATGGCAGTAGCATATGTAGTAGTAGGCAGCAGCACAGGCAGAGTATAGTAGTAGAAGTAAAAGTAGAAGTAGTAAAGTATAGTAGTAATAGTATAGTAGTATTAGTAGTACAGTACAGTAGCAGTAGTAGTAGTAGATTAGCGTATAGTTAGGTAGTAGTAAAGTAATAAGTAGTAGTCGAATAGTAGAAGTAGTAGTATGTAATAGAAAGTACAGTAGCAGTAAGTAGTAGTAGTAGTAGCATAGCAGTAGTAGTAGTAGTAGCATTAGTAGTAGTAGTATAGTAGTAGTATAGTAGTAGTATAGTATAGTAGTATAGTAGCAGTAGTAGTAGTAGTAGTAGTAGTAGTACATTGTGTTTACCTTCCCCCTTCTTTCAGTTTCATTCGAAGTGTGGAATTTAAAATGTGTTCGTGGATATGGATCTTGAAAAGCTGCTGAAGTACCAAGTACAGAAACTACCCCCCTCCCCCCCCACCCTTGTCCTTTGTCGGTGTCTGGGAGTTGTCTGCCAGCCAGAGAAAGAGACAGAGAGGCAGCAGGCAGCTGACAGGCATGCACAGCACAGCACAGCACAGCAACAAGCACAGCACAGCTCAGCACAGCACCGCACAGCACACACACCCGGCACAGCACAGCACAGCAAGCACAGGCACAGTACAGCACAGCACAGCACAGCACCGCACAGCACAGCACCGCACTAGCACAGCACCGCACAGCACCGCACAGCACAGCACCGCATCGCACCAGCCAGCACAGCAAGCACCGCACAGCACCGCACAGCACAGCACAGCAACCGCACAGCACCGCACAGACACAGCCAGCACAGCACAGCACCGCACAGCACGCACAGCACACCACAGCACCGCACAGCACAGCACAGCTACCGCACAGCACCGCAACAGCAACCGCACAGCACAGCACAGCAACAGCACAGCACAGCACCGCACAGCACAGCACAGCAAATCACATCACAGCACAGCACAGCACAGAACAGCACAGCAACAAGCAGCACCGCACAGCACAGCACAGCACAGCACAGCACAGCACAGCACAGCACAGCACCGCACAGAGCTAGGCCAGCAGAGGGATAATCGCCTTGTCTGCCGCCAACACACCTACAGGCCCTTCCCCGCCTGACAAAGACGATTACTGACAATAACAGCAACAACAGCAATAACGACAAAAACAATAAACCAAGACCTGAAATTATAAAAAAAAACTACAAGAATAACAATAGCAATAATTGTTCATGATTTTGTGATGATACTGATAATGATATTGGTGATGATGATGATGATGATGATGATGATGATGATAATGCTTCTGATGCTGGTGATGCTGGTGATTGTGATGATGTATGAAAGGTGATCAATAACATCACAGCAGCAGGCAGTAGCAGCATCAGCAATTTAAAATGGGACAGGGTCTGTGAAAAAGGCAAAGTTCTTGTAGAAGCCCAAAGAAGAAACTTAACAACTTGAAAACTACTTCAAAACCCCAAAAAAAGAACTTTTTTAAGGCACTAAGTAATAATAATATAATTAAAAAAATTTATAAAAAAACAAAAAAAAAAAACGAGTTTGTGATTCGAATAAGACAAACTAACTCTGGCAAACAACCCATCCTCACAATGCCTCCAAAAACTCAATGCATCACCAAATGTTTAATAATTATACTAATAAAAAATAAAAAATAATAATAATCAACCAACGATGAAGAGATGATGGGGAATAATCTATACTAGCTGCAGGTGGCAGAGAGAGCGGGGAGACTGACTGTGTAGGGTACTGAACTTAGAAAGAATGGCAGCCAAGATTGCTTTCACATTTTCTTCTGCTAAACGAAACACCTACCCCGCTAAGTCCCCCGCATATAATTAATTTGATGGGTGGGTTGATTAGGGGCGGTGGGGGTGGTGTTGGATTTGTTGTTGGGGTGAGAGACAGTGGTGGTGGTTGAGTTGTTGGGTGATGAGGGACAGTGGTTTGTTGTGTTTTGGGGTGATGAGACGTGGTGGTGGTTTTGTTTTTGGGGGTTTATGATGACAGTGGTGGGGGTGGTATTTGTTGTTTTTTGGGATGTGGAAAGTGGTAGTGGTATAGTGTTTTTTGGGTGATGTGGTGGGGTGGTTGGTTTTGTTTTTGGGGGTGATAAATGACAGGGGTGGTGGTGGTGTGTGTTGTGGATGATAGTGGAGTGTGGTTTTAATTTTGTTGTTGGGTATGGTGCAGTGGTGGTGGTGGTTGTGTTGTTGGGGTGATGATACAGGGGTGGTGTGTGGTTGTGTGTTGGAGTGATGGTGCATTTGGGTGGTGGGGGTTTTTAGTTGTGTTGGGTTTGGGGGTGTGTGGGGGGTTGTTAGTGTGTTGTTGGGTGATGAAGGCAGTGGTGTGGTGGTTGTGTTGTTTGGGTGATAGGCATGGTGTGGTGGTTTTTTTGTTGGGGTGATGGGGCAGTGGTGTGTTGGGGTATTGTGTTGTTGGGGTATGGTGGCAGTGGGGGTGATCATAGTGGGGTGCTGTGGTTTGGCGATCTGACCGTTGCTGATGATCTTGGTGCTGATAATAATAAAATTAGTAGTAGTAGTGAGTATAGTATGGAGTACAGTAGTAGTAGTATATAGTATAGTAGTAGTAGATTAGTAAGTAGTAGTGGCGGTGGTTTTTTGGGGTGGTGGTGTTTGTGTGTGTTGGTGGGGGTGGTGGTAGTAGTAGGAGTAGTAGTAGTATTAGTAGTAGTAGTAGTAGTAGTATAGTAGTGGTTGTAGTAGTATATAGGGGTGGTGGTGGTGCGGGTAGGGTAGTAGAAGTAGTAGTAGTAGTAGTAGTCGTATAGTAGTAGTAGTAGATGTCGTATAGTATCTTTGGAAGTGGTGGTAGTAAGTCGTAGTTGTAGTAGTTAGTTGTTTTTGTAGTTGTACAGTACCCTAGTATAGTAGAAACTGTAGAAAGTATAGTTGTTGTTGAAAGTCTTGTATATTTGAAATTTATAACAGCAGTAGTATTGTAGGAATGAAAAGAGAGAGAGACAGACAGACAGGCAGACAGGACAGAGACAGAGACATGGAAAATGTCAATGGCAATGGCAATGAAAAATTTTTTTTTGGAAGATTATAAATAAGAAAGCACCCATGTGCTTTTTTTTACATCCGTCCCTCCCCTTTAAAGGGATACTTTATAATGATAATAAAATAAACCCAACACCATACACTACACAGATAAAAGAAGACAACTACTCACACCAAAACAACACACAAATCCCAAAAGAAAAAAAATACAACACAATAGTAAAAATAAAGCAAAACCAAACCAAACAAAACAGACAAAACAACAAAAAATCAAATAGCAAAGAAAGCAAAAGCAGAATAAAAGCCACAACAAAGAGAGAAAGAGAGACAGTAGACAGACAGAAAGACAGACAACGGACAGACACAGACAGACAGACACAGAGACACATAAGAGAATCAAATTAAATCAAATCAAATC
>CM054151.1:59468322-59519490 GCA_028751875.1 Rapana venosa | reverse complement strand
TTTTAGGATAAGAAAAACGGGGTTATTTTGGGAAAGGGAAACACCAATTTTTTTTTAGGATAGAAACCCCTTTTATTTTAGGATAGGAAACACCATTTTTTTAGGAAGGAAACACCAGTTTTTTAGGATAGAAACCCCGGTTTATTTTGGGATAGGAAACATCGAATTTTTTTTGGGAAGGGAAACCCCGGGTTATTTTAGGATAGGAAACACCAGTTATTTAAGGATATGAAACACCGGTTATTTTAGGATAGGAAACACCGGTTATTGAAGGATATGAAACACCGGTTATTTAAGGATAGGAAACACCAGTTATTTTAGGATAGGAAACACCGGTTATTTTAGGATAGGAAACATCGGTTATTTTAGGATAGGAAACACCAGTTATTTTAAGATAAGAAACACCAGTTATTTAAGGATAGGAAACACCAGTTATTTTAAGATAAGAAACACCAGTTATTTAAGGATAGGAAACACCGGTTATTTTAAGATAGGACACACCGGTTATTTAAGGATAGGAAACACCGGGTTTTTTGACAGGGAATAGCGGTCATTTTATTACAGGAAACACCGGTTATTTTAGGATATGAAACATCGGTTATTTTAGGATAGGAAACATCGGTTATTTTAGGATAGGAAACATCGGTTATTTTAGGATAGGAAACACCAGTTATTTAAGGATATGAAACATCGGTTATTTTAGGATAGGAAACACCGGTTATTTTTGGATAGGAAACACCAGTTATTTTAGGATAAGAAACATCAGTTATTTTAGGATAGGAAACACCGGTTATTTTAAGATAGGAAACACCGGTTATTTTAGGATAGGAAAAACTGGGTTATTTTAGGATAGGAAACACCGAGTTATTTTAGGATAAAGGAAACACCGCTTATTTTAGGATAGGAAACACCGAGTTATTTTAGGATAGGAAACACCGCTTATTTTAGGATAGGAAACACCGGTTTGTTTAGGATAAGAAACACCGGTTATTTTAGGATAGTAAACGCAGCACAACCTGTCAAGGTGCCTGGAACACATGCACTTCCATAGCTTCATAAGCTTTAGATCATCTTTACATCATCTTTACATCATCTTTACATCAGCTATACATCAGCTTTACATCAACTTTACATCATCTTTACATCATCTTTACATCAGCTTTACATCATCTTTACATCATCTTTACATCATCTTTACATCATCTTTACATCATCTTTACATCAGCTTTACATCAGCTTTACATCATTTTTAAACATCATCTTTACATCACTTTACATCACTTTGCATCAGCTTTCATCACTTCATCAGCTTTCATCACTTTACATCAGCTTTACATCAACTTTAACATCACTTTACATCACTTACATCATCTTTACATCATCTTTACATCAGCTTTACACCAGCTTTACACCAGCTTTGCATCAGCTTTGCATCAGCTTTGCATCAGCTTTGCATCATCTTTACATCAGCTTTGCATCAGCTTTGCATCAGCTTTACATCGTGCTCTTCGCCATTGATCGTCAGGCTTTAACTAACACAATCTTGTCTCTGATTCGTTGACACTGGCTACCCATGCCTCGTGGTGACCCCGGTCTCCATGTACCATACCGATGATACCTTTGTTCCGTTGGCAAGTTCCTGGCAAAAGCCTTCAGGGAAAGTCGTTGCAGGGCATAGTGGGGGACGTCATCCTGGGCAGGCTTCTTACTCAGTCTGGCTCGGTGCCTAAGCTGTCAAGGTCGTTGATAGGGGCATTAGCAGGGGGCGTCTTGCGTATGCTAGCTCAGAAGAGGCACCACTGAACAGCCCCGAAAGTGAACCAGCAGTACCGCGACAGTGCGGCGGCCAAACGTTGATAGGTTCCATGATGGAGGACTTAGAGCGATGAAAACGCGACATGACAAATCTAGGAATTGAAATGAGTGAGGTTATCGTAGGGGAGCGAGGCATCAGAGACCTCACTTCTCTAGGGACAAGTATATTGAGGGCGGCGCCCATCTCCTCTCCCTCGCTGCTTTACCTTCCCTGACCCTAAAGAGGCAGGTAAACATTTACAGCTGGGTGAACTGGGGGCTTGTACTGAAGCCAAGGCATAACGGTGATAACCACGCTCGTTGCTGCTTAACCTTAGCTGGGGAAAGCGGGTGCTCTGAATACTGACCTATTCGTGTCCTATTCAATGTACCATCTGTAAACAATTATTTGACTTCAACTTCAACTTTGACATACATACATACATACACACACACATAATGCATACATACATAATGCATACATACATACATACATACATACATACATACATACATACATATATACATACATACATACATACATACATACATACATACATACATACATACATACATTCATACATACATCATAAAGAGGTACTCTTATTAAGGAAAAAAGTAAGAGTAATCTATATACGCTCGTGTACAATCTACAAAGTTTATGCCCGCTCCATATGCCCACCATTCTTTTGTATTGTGGCCTAAGGCCGATGTACAGTAAAAGTCTGAAGTCTGAAGTCTCTCTCTCTCTCTCTCCCTCTCTCTCTCTCTCTCTCGGTGGGCTCTTGAGTATCCGACATGTGCAGAAGTGCACCTAACAGGTATTGAAAATTATACAAAAACTATTATTCTTGATCAACAGAAATTGATGTAAATGAGAAACGGCTTTGCACTTCGGACATAAACGCTAGTGTTGTGTTCATATTAGCCTACCCTTAATGCTTGTGCTTGAGCTGACCATAAAATTCAAAACTAAATATGGTGTAGTTTTCCAGATATTTGTAAATATAATGTTGTGTCTGTCTTGCTAACAAAGCATACTAAGTAGCCATTTTTCTCATCATTCTAACCGGCAGGCTGTTTTCAAGCCTGGTGAACACAGTGTTCATGTTGACATTCTTCGGGTGTCGCGCAGACTGGCTTTCTGTTTATGCACTGTTGTTCTGTTGATCAGCAGTGATATTGAACTGAACCCTGGGCCTGAAGAAAACAGTGTGTTTCTACATGTGGACTGGAGATTTTCTCAACTGTTTCCAGCTTCACTCTTCAAATATCTCCAGATTACTTGAAGACAAATTTCAAGAACAGGATGTGCATTTTCGACGTCTTACGGCCGAAATAAGCAAGCTAAAAGCCATCGTTGAGAGAAATACTGAAGAAATCACAGATCTCCGAAGGAAAGAGAGTTAATGGCAGAGCGAATTGACAGGGTGGAAGAAAAGATAGAAGCACTGAAGTTGAATCAAAGAAGAACAATTTATAAATTCTTTGGCATTGATGAAAATGGTACGGAGACTGGAATGTCAAACGAAGAACTGATAGTAGACATCTTGAACTACCATTCCTCCGATGATGTTCTGGCAGAGGTCGGACATTGAACGACTACAGAATAGGCAGCCGACACCAGGACGACATGCCACGCCCACTAACTGGTTCAATTCTGCCGGGTGGGGAGATAAAATCAGCATCCTCAGGAACCAAGAACTACGTGAGGCTCTGCGAAGAATAACATCAGAGTGACTTTCGATCTCACACCCGTCAGAAAGAAATGATGAATTTCCATAGAGACCAGGGCAAGTGGCCTATTTTGTAAACGGGCGACTCCACGTCAAGGAGAAAGGACCAGCACAGTCACGCTACAACTCCTACCGCCACTATCAGCAGCAGGAAGCCACGGGGTGCCAGCCATGCCCTGCAGGTGAAGAATGGCACGACTTCAGCAACAGGGCGGCAGGGGATCGTCAGCAAATTCGTCAGCAAGATCGTCAGGGGGGTCGTCAGCAAGATCGCAGGGCAGTCGTCAGTGGGAACTTCAGCGGATCATCAGCAAGGCTTCATGGGCTTCGTCAGGGGGAACGTCGGTGGGCCAGCAGTGGGATCATCAGGGGGATCGTCAGGGGGATCGTCAGGGGAATCGGATCATGCAGGAAGAGGCGCAGAAGCGGAGAGAAGGCAGCTAAGTCAGGGGACGGTACAACAGCCAGCCTCGTCATCCAGGTACAACAGAGGAGACCAAAGGTCACAGGATTTCTACAGGTATAAAGACCAAGGTAAGAAACAATTCCTTGACAGAAATGTGAATGATGGGGATGTGACAGAGAGACCTTGTGACCTGATGGTTCATCAGTGAGAAACAAAAAGACAAGAACTCAAACAGAGGCACTTAACCTGAAACATTCGTCGGAAAACATGGGGGACAGGACCAGTTCTACAAAACAGGAAATAAAACGGCTCATCAAAACACAACAACTGTTGTACCAGGACAACTCACGTACAGCCAGGTGTCCCAGCTGAACTGCTCATCAGGAGCAGACTCTGACAGAGGATCTAGAATCCAAACACACTGCTTGAGGATCAGTCACAAAGACGGTCAATGCACATGCAAGCACATAAACCACTAGTTTGCTAAAGAGGCCCCAGGTAAGCATGATGTTATAGACAGAGTAGACAGCGACAACACCCAGACTGAAGGCTACAATGGAGATGACAGTGAACTGGACATTAGTGACGGTACTGACAAAGAAAAAGACTTGGACGACAAACCTCTGTCTCTAACACTGAGGCAGGAGCCCTACAGGATACAGACCAGAATGCTTCCATGCAAAAGCAAACGGGTAATAAAACCTGTGAAGCTGAGAACATGCTCAGTGTAGAAGCCACGGAAGGCACAGGAGGCACCAGTAATGCTTTGACAGCAGCTGGACGTCAGCAAAGGAAGGTACAGGGCAGAGAAGGGGGGACAAAGCATAAACAGAAGGGTTATGGAGGGCGAACAAAGGGCACACTAGGGAAAGGAAAGGAGCCACGGGAGGCACCAGGAGAAACAAGGGAAACTGCTGTGGCAAAGGCAAGGGATAAACACACAGTCCAGCAGGATTCTGGTGCCACTGAGCAAAAACAGTCATAGCATTGACACAGCACATCAGCCGAGTCAGTCTCCAATGGGGCAAGAGATACGTCCACTTTGGATGGTACCCTGGGAGAGCACAGGCAATCCGGAGTGGCCTCCCAAAACAGAGCCAACAGAGAAAGACTGCCAGGGCTAGGGCTGCCAGTCAAAACAGCATTCTAGACAGCTTTAGACGTGTGCAGTCTAATGAGCAAAAACAAGGGCTCAGGATAGAGGACGCACTAGAACACGCACTGAACGGGGTTCTCCCCCACAATAGGAAATCGGCCGGGCCAATGTAAATAGTAGTAAAATAAAGGAGAGAAAAATGACAGCAGACGTAAAGCAAGTAAGATTTCTGTAAATACTGTTCTGGCAAATAGTGTTCATAATTCTGATGTCAATTTCCTTAACTTTAATGTAAATGGATTGCTTCCTAAGCTAGAAATTACAGATTTTGTCACATACATAAAATCCCATGACTTTATATGTTTAACTGAAACTTTTGTTGGCACTAATTTTGAATCTAACCTTTTCAGTGATTATGTTATATTCAACTCTGTTGCAAAGAAAATTTCTTATCAGGGTAGATATTCAGGGGGAGTCATTGTCTTGATAAAGAGGGCGTTTGCACAGTTTGTAACTAGGGTTGATTTTGATGTAGACAATATGATCATTCTGAATATTGATAAGCAACTTTTCAGAACCGATATGAATATCTTTTGGATTTGTACATACATACCACCACATGACTCTGTTGCTTGGAAAAACAATGATAATGGATATGGTTTGGAAACATTAGAGCAAACATTGTTGCATTTGTATGAATTATATGACTTTCATTTGCTATTATGTGGAGATCTTAATGCAAGAACAGCATCCAGAAATAATGCTTGTTGTAACTTAAACGAGGGTTTAGTTGATGAATTAGATTATCAATCCCCCTTTAGTAGAGAATCACATGATGTAAACAAAAACATGTTTGGAGATCAGTTATTGGAACTTTGTAATTCTTTTGATGTTATTATTCTAAATGGCTTGTGTGAATGTGAATTTGATGGTAGCTACACCTACATATGTAACACGGGATGCAGCACGGTTGACTATTTTATCATGTCACATGATTTATATAATATGATGTCTGGTGGTCTGTCCTTAGATGTGGAAGATTCATCTGAGTCGGATCATCTACCAGTTGTACTGACCTGGTCTACAGCACTCAACACTGGAAAAAATCCAAATACAAGGGATAATTTATTCATTAACAAACTTATATGGGATAAAGAGAAAGAACAGGTTTATGTAGACAATCTAAATAGTGCTAATTTCCAGAGTAAGATTCAGTTAGCAGCTAGTATTTTAGATGATAATGTAGACAGTGCACTCGATATGTTTATAAAATGTTTATTATCAGCCAGTAGTTGTATGGAAAGAAAGGTATACCCTAATTTGCAAAAACATATTTCTGAATGGTTTGACAATGAATGTCAGCAAGCCAAACAGAATTGTAGAAAATCTTTGAGGAGTTTTAGAAAGTCTAGAAGTGACGAAGATAGATTAGAATATATTACTGCAAGGAAAGAATACAAGGGTTTACTTAAGATTAAAAAAAGAAGCTTTAGAAAAGGAAAGGTTGAAATGCTTAGTGCAAATATTAAAGATTCAACAAAGTTCTGGAAGCAGTTAACTGAATTGGGATGCGGGAAAGAAAGAATAAAGCATAAAAACAATATATCTCTCAATGAATGGTACAATCATTTCAAAAATGTGTTTTCTACAGATAGTGATGATTTAAATGAGGATGATCAAGATCACTTTGATCTTTCTGAGGAAGACCAACACGCACTGAATGATGAAATAACTTTGCAGGAAGTAACACTTGCAGTAAATAAACTAAAGGGTGGCAAAGCGTGCGGAATGGACGGAGTGCTTGCAGAAATGCTTAAGGCAGGTAGCCAAACTATTATCCCTTTTTTACATAAATTATTTAATGAAGTATTTAAGAAAGGCATATATCCAAAGGAATGGGAAAAGGCCATTGTCATTCCAATTCATAAAAAAGGTAACATAGATAATGTAGATAATTATAGAGGTGTATCTTTACTAAGTACAATTTCAAAATGTTACAGCACAATATTAAATAATCGGCTCTACTCTTGGTTGGAAGAAAACAGCTTGATATCCGAAAATCAAGCAGGATTTCGTAAGCATTATTCTACTACTGACCATATTTTTTGTTTATACTCTGTTGTGCAGAAGTGCTTGTCCCAGAGAGGTAAGAAGTTGTATGTTTGCTTTCGTCGATTTTAAGAAAGCATTTGACTCAGTAAGGCATGATAAATTATTACAGTGCATTAGAAACCAGGGTGTAAATGGAAGATTCTTTTGTTCGCTACAAGCAATGTACAAGGCTTTAGTTTCATGTGTCAGATCCAACTTTGAATATACACAGCTCTTTGACTGTCCAATAGGGGTGCGCCAAGGTTGTGTACTAAGTCCAACTCTGTTTCAAATGTTTATTAACCAGCTAGCAAATGATATGTCTGCGAAAGGTAAACATGGCATTCAGCTAATGCCAGGTCTCATGGAATTGTTTGTGCTTCTTTTTGCAGATGATGTTGTCTTGTTATCATCTACTCCTGGGGTCTTCAAAACCAGTTGAATGTGCTCAAAGCATGCTGTTCTAAAATGAAATTAAAAGTAAACAAAGATAAAACTAAAATTATGGTTTTTAGGAAAGGTGGGTTTTTGGGCAGAGATGAAGAATGGTTTTTCGAAAATGTTAAATTAGAAGTAGTAAATAAGTATTGTTATTTGGGATTCAATTTTCAACGAAGCTAAGCATCAAAGTTGGAATTGAAAATCAAATTATGAAAGGAAAGAAAGCCTTAATTAGTTTAATAAAGGCGTTTTTGAAAAACAAAGATATTACCTGTCAGATATACTTTAAAGTATTTGATATCAAAATACAGCCTATATTATTGTATTCTTCTGAAGTTTGGGGATTAAGTCGATTAGACTGTTTAGAAAAAATTCATTTAATGGCATGCAAGCGTTTTCTGGGGCTCCCCATCAAAACTCCTAACAAAATGGTGTACGGAGAACTGGGACGATACCCTCTATATGTCAATACCAGCATTTCTGCTTTTCGATTCTGGTTTAAAATACTTCAGATGGACCATCACAGATTACCTCGTCAGGCATACGAAATGCAACTAAGGCTTGATAATAATGCAAAAAGATGCTGGATTTCTGTTATTATGTGAATGTGGCTTTAATATAGTATGGTTACAGCAGGGTGTTGGGGATGTATACAAATTTATGCAGGTTTTCAGGCAAAGACTGATAGATTTGTTTATTCAGGAATGGCAAAGTGTTATAAACGATCATGACAGATACTCCATTTACAGATCATTTAAAACTGTGTTTGAAAGGGAATCTTATATTTGTAGTATTGATGTGTATTGCTTTAAAGTTGCTTTGTCACAAGCCAGATTAAGTGTCTTACCATTAAATAATAATCGTCACAGATACAGTCCTAATTTGCAAGACAAAATGTGTCCTTTTTGTAAGAATGTAAGTGAGGATGAATATCATTTGATATATATGTGTTCAATGTATGCAGATCTTAGAGTAAAATTCATTCATAACATTCTTCATCTTCCGTTGTCTGATGTTCTTTGTGCTAATAATACACGTTTTTCTTTGCAGATATCAAGTACATATTTTATGTCATGCGAAGAAGACAATGCGCAACACAGTTCAGCTAGAATTTAAGGCTTAGTTTAAATGTTTGTGCAATTGTTAGCTCTCGGTTTCATCTTGGAGTCAAGTAACAGAAAAGATTGGCTTACGTTCTCTCTC
This sequence comes from Rapana venosa, assembly GCA_028751875.1. Lineage (NCBI taxonomy): Eukaryota > Metazoa > Mollusca > Gastropoda > Neogastropoda > Muricidae > Rapana > Rapana venosa. The sequence continues at coordinate 59,510,723 of CM054151.1, read as the reverse complement.
TCTCTCTCTCTCTCTCTCTCTCTCTCTCTCTCTCTCTCTCTCTCTCTCTCTTCTCTCTCTCTCTCTCTGTCTATCTGTCTCTGTCTCTCTGTCTCTCTGTCTCTCTCTCTCTCTCTCTCTCTCTCTCTCTCTCTTTCCTTTTAAGAATGAAATCATTGGCAGAGACTAATAAATGTGATTATCTACTAGGTACACTTTCCCTATTCATTCCTTAAATGACCAAGTTGTTCTGGTTTTGTTCATTGACCAACTACAAATAGATGCTTAGTAATTGTAAAGTGACTTTTAACGTTAACAGTTTGTAAACGTATGTTGATCAAGCTAAAGGAAGATACGTATTTAAAATTACCTTTTTATGTACATAATTGATAATCTGTTTCACTTTGATATGTTATACACAGGATTGTTACTGAAAATGTCAGTCATTGTTGTTTTCTTACACGTTTTATTACATTGTCACAACTAGCTTGGGGTGAATGAATGAGATGAGTTTAGCTTGCTGCGCTTCTGATGACTAGCTTTTGGGTACAAAAAACTAAACGAGTATGGTGTGAAAGTATACTGTTCTTTTTCCTGTTGTATTGTGGCCCATGGCCGATGTACATTAAACAAGTTCCGAGTTCCGAGTTCCGAGTTCTCTCTCTCTCTCTCTCTCTTCTCTCTCTCCTCTCTCTCTCTCTCTCTCTCTCTCTCCTCTCTCTCTCTCTCTCTCTCTCTCCTCTCTCTCTCTCCCTCTCTCTCTCTCTCTCTCTTTCTCTCTCTCTCTCTCTCTCTCTCTCCCTCCTCTCTCTCTCTCTCTCTCTCTCTCTCTCTCTCTCTCTCTCCTCATGCCTCTTTTCTTGTCCAGTTCAATAGGTTATATCGTGGATGTTGTGTTTATTGCAGTTACAGATAAGATCATTACAACTATTATAAGCGTTATTTTTTGGTTTGATAGTCCAGTTGATTAATGACTTTTGATTTTTTTTTTTTTTATTGTATAGGGGTTTTATTTGTTTGAATAATATTCTCTTTATCATTATTTTTCTATTTGATTGAATGTTTTGCCCTTCCCTTTTGATACTCCAACCCCCCCCCCCCCCCACCTCCCAGCCTCTCCAATAATTGTTGTTATTGTTATGTTGTGGTCTCATGGTGATGGGGATTATTTGTTATATTGTTGTCTCATTGTGATGGGTGATTATCATTATTATTGTATCTTGTATCTCTATTACAATTATCATTATCATTGACTTATTTGACTGATTTTGCTTGCTTGATAGTTACTGTGTGAATATAATTATTAAATTTAGAAAGCGCTACTTGAAGAGTATGAGCGCACATGAGCACACTTTTGTGTGGGTGAAGGAGGAGAGGAGGGATGCTATTGCAGGCAATATTGTCAGTACTAAAGCAATGAATGCCTAGTATTTTCTGACGTTTTGTTCCTGTACCTTTTATATTGTAAAGTATGAACGTGAAAGAATGGATGATAGAGTAGGTGAAATATAATATTGTTAGTTTGACGTATTATGATTTTTTTAAATTCTTAAAACAATATTAACCTAAGTGTGTGTGTGTGTGCGCGAGCGCACACGCGTTTTTGAGTGCGTGTAGGCGTGTGTATGTATGTGTGTGTAATTTGTATTTTTCCTATGTATTATTTTATTGATTTTTCTCTTATTACTGGTACAATTTTATGGTAAAGGTTGCAATAATGTAGTTTTTCAGTATTATCATTTATAAATTTGTTCTTAGATAGGTCACTCAGTCACTCACTTAGTCCCATGTCCCAAAAGAACGTAGGGGGGGACATGAGAGAAGACGCAACAGAGATCTTTATCCATGCTTCACGGTCCTGTGTGGCTAGTAGAAGGTGTTGCAGGGGTTGGGCAGTCCAGTCTTTGATGTTGTCAACACATGGTTTCTTTTGGCTGCCTCTTCATCTCTTGCCTTCGTCTGTTCCTTGCAAGATGGTGTTTGCTAAGGTGCTGTGTCTTGTGGTGTGACCAAACCACATCAGTTTTCTCCTCTTTATGGTGGAGAGCAAAGATTCTTGGGGCCCACACGCTTTTTGATTTCTTCTTTCACATAGTTGTTGGTCTTGTGTTCTTTGTATGATATTTTGAGGAGTCTTCTGTGGCACTTCTTCTCGAATGCTTGGATTCTCCTCTCTAGCTCTGCTGACAGAGTCCATGATTCACAGCCATATAGGAGGATAGATATCACGAGGGATTTGTAGAGGTGGCATTTGGAGCAGAGGCTGATGTTGTTGCTTCTGATTATCCTCTCGAGTCTGGCTAGAGCAGATGTTGCTGTTGCAATGTGAGCTTTCTTTCATTGTTTGATGTGCCATCTTTTGTTAGGATGGAGCCTAAGTATTTGAATTGGCTCACCTCTTCCAATATTTCTCCATTCATCTTTATTTCCGTGCTGTCATTACTTGCGCTGTTGACCATGATCTTTGATTTCTCTGTACTGACCTCCATGCCGTATGCGCTCGCTCGATCTGATAGACTATCTGTGAGGTTTTGCAGTTCTTGTTTACTGCCGCCCATGAGGTCAATGTCATCTGCAAATCTGAGGTTGCAAAGGGGTCTTCCACCAATGGAGATGGAAGTGTGGTGGTTTTGCAGTGTCTCTGTCATGATGTTTTCGAGGAAGAGGTTGAAAAGTACAGGTGAAAGAAGGCAGCCCTGACGGACCCCAACCATGGTCTAGGATCGGCAGCTTCATGAAAAATAGCAACTGCATTGCGTATTCAATGTTTCATCGAGAAATAACAATTTAACTTGACTTGACTTTCCATCCATCCATCCATCCATCCATCCATCCATCCATCCATCCACCCATCCACCCACACACCCACCCATCCATCCATCCATCCATCTATCCACCCATCCATCCATCCATCCATCCATCAATCCATATATACATACATACATACATTGTCATTGTTTATTGATATTGCCATCATCATCATCGTCATCTTAATCTTTATAATTTCCTTTTCAATAAGATTTGGTATATATATTTTTGTTGTTGTTGTGTTTGTTTGTTTTTGGGGGGTGTTGTTGTTGGGGTTTATTCCCCTTTCTTAGATGGCTTGACGATAAAAAGTAAGTATTTTGTTTATTCAATGTACCATCTGGAAATAAAAGTTTGACTTTGACTTTGACTTTGACATCCATCCTTCCATTCATCCATCCACACATACAAACACCCATACACACATGCATACATACATGCATGCATCCATCCATCCATCCATACATACATACATACATACATACATACATACATACATACATACATACATACATACATACATACATACATACATACATACATACATACATACATGCAGGATTTAACATGTGCGCAAGATGTTCTGCATGCGTTTGCACACGGGGCCTCGGTTTATAGTCTCATCCAAAGGACTTGTGTGGGTATATGAGTGAATGAAAGAGTGTTGTACGGTGCGCGTGCGCATGCGTGCGTGCACATATGCGTGCGTGCAAGTGTGTGTATGTGTGTGTGTGTGTATGCCTGTCTGCAAGCATCCAAACAGAAGGTATATTGATCACAAAAATTATAAATGATTGCTTCAATTCTTTCCCAACAATTTCCCCTCTCCCTCTTTCATACTTTTTCACCTCCCCCCCTCCCCTTCCCCCCCCCCCCCCCCAGTAAATTAAATGATGTTGATCAATGTCATGCTGCTGTGTGGTTTATAAAGCATTCTGCTTGACTGAAGCAATTGACTTTTGTGACTAGCAGCTATATTGCTACACCAGAGACTCTAGCAACAGAACAGTTATGTTAGAGACAATTTTTGAATATTGATTTTCCAAGAAATTCTATACTTTTATTATTGTATCTACTGCTTGTGACTGTATCTTCCTTATTTTAGAGTTTTATATGAATATGTGTATTGTGTAAGTGATTGTTATTGATTTAGAAAAAAGAGATTGTAGTATTTCTTTATCAAAATATTCTACACTTTAACGTACGTGTGGTATACTTTGATCTCCATTTAGTGTATGAAATATAGAGGGGACTGTATTTATACACTGTGTTAATATAACAGATCGATTTTTTGCAGATCCAAAGCAGCGTTTAAAATTGACTTTTAGTATTGTTTCGTTTTTATTGGGTGTTTCCTTTATTAATATTATATTCTCCTGTTTGACTATTGAATTGAAAACCTACTAAACGGGTCTTCTATTTTGATAGATTACTTAAACGTACAGAACAAGAATATATATATATATATATATATATATATATATATATATATATTATATATATATATATATATATATATATATATATATATTATTAAAATGCGTAAGCATGGGTACGAATGTTTCCAATGTGCGAGCGTTCGGGCGCGTCTGCGAGCGACTGTTTGTGAATATGTGGGCAAACAGGTTTACTAGTGCCCACATGAGTAAAGGGATTTTTTTGTTGGGGTGGGTTTGTGGCTGGCTGAGATATTGCTGATTTGTGGATGATTTTTATCTCATGATGGGTGCGTGTTGATGTTGGACAGTGTGTGTGTGTGTGTGTGTTAAATATTATGTTTAAATGTATATTGTTGTTATGTATGGCGAGTAACACGCCGGAAATTTCTCTGTCTTTGAGATAATAAAGCTCTTTGAATTGAACTGAATTTGACAAACACGCCCCTTTCATGAATAAAAGAGTTTTAAAAAATCAAACCACCTTCGATAACAATAGACATAGAATCCGAAATACGCCTAAGAGACTATTTGAAAACACATGGTTCAAATGAGCAGTTCAGAGCACAAAGAAAGAAAGTAACTTTACTAAAACACAAATCAAAACGTGATTACTTTCAAAAGTTGTTAATTACAACTACCGACTCTGCCAAGTATGGAAAGCCATCAATCATCATCATCATCATCAGACCAGTGACCTTGGCGGTTGTGCGGGAGACACGAAAGACGATGCCGTGGTAAGCCTCCTCCATCCATCTCGGTCCTCGGCTCTGCGCAGTAGTGCCGAGTCATTCATCCTGGTCCATTCTCTGATGTTGTCCATCCATGACTTGTTCTGTCTTCCCCTCTTTCTGCCACCTTCGAGTGTTCCCTGCAGTACTGTTTTTGGCAGAGTGTTGTGGCGGGTGACGTGGCCGAACCATGTCAGCTTTTTCTTTTTGACGATGGTGAGAAGGGGTTTCTGTGGACCTGCCAGCCGTGTTATTTGACTCTTGACAAATTCATTGGTCTTTCGTTCTCTCCAGTATATGCCCAGCAGTTTTCTATGGCATTTTGTTTCAAATGACTGGATTCGCTTTGCTGTTTCAGCAGTCAATGTCCAGGTTTCACTTCCGTACAGCAGGATAGTCTGAATTAAGGCTTTGTAGAGCTTTAGTTTGATTGGGAAACTGATCTCTTTACTTTTCCATATGGTGGTGAGTTTTGTCATGGAAGATGTTGCCATGGCTATTCTGACTTTGATTTCTGTCGTCGATCGCCCGTCCTTTGTGAGTGTAGCGCCAAGGTATTTAAAAGCGTCTACCTCCTCCAGTTGTTGGCCGTTCATGTAAATTTTAGCAGTGGCGTTGCTCGTGCTGTTCACAAGTACTTTACTTTCTCCGAGTTCACCTCCATCCCACATGCTACAGCTCTGTTCTCAAGTCTGGTCGTAAGATCTTGCAGCTCTGTGTTACTTCCGCCCATGAGGTCAATGTCATTGGCAAACCGCAAGTTGTTGAGGGTTCTGCCGCCAATGGAGATAATAGAGTGGAAGTCATGGAGGGTCTCTCTCATAATGTTTTCCAAGAACAGATTAAACAGGACTGGAGATACCAGGCATCCTTGTCGGACCCCAACTGTGGTTTTGAAGTAGTCTCCGACCTGATTGTTCAGAAGGACTGCACTGCTTGCGGTGTTGTATAGTGCTTGAATGGTTTGCACTAGTCCTTCTTCAATGCCAAACATTCTGAGGACCTGCCACATGCCTTTGTGCCATACTTGTCGAAAAGCCTTCTTGAAGTCGATGAAGTTGTGGAACAGGTCTCTCTGATGTTGAAGATGTTTTTCCATCAGGATGTGGCATACATACATACATACATACATACATACATACATACATACATACATACATACATACATACATACATACATAAATGCATACATACATACATGCATACATACATACATGTATACATACATACATACATACATACATATATGCATGCATACATGCATGCATGCAGACATGTATACATACATACATACATACATACATATGTACATACATACATACATACATACATACATACATACATACATACATACATACACAATAATGTATGGAATTTATATAGCGTTGAATCTTGTAAAGCAACAAATCAAAGCGCTCAGATTTTTTTTTGGGGGGAGGATAATGGAATAAGCAATCATGTGCTTTCTTTTTTACATCTGGTCCCCGTGTGTATGCGGCTCTGTAAATTTTGTCATCTGTTCCCACCGGCACACAATGGCCTACTCTTTCGAAAAGCGAAACAGGATTTAATGTGTGCGCAAGATGTTCTGTATGCGTTCGCACACGGGGCCTCGGTTTATAGTCTCATCCGAAAGACTAATCATACATACATACATACCAACAGACATACATACATACATACATACCTACCTACCTACCTACCTACCTACCTACCTACATACATACATACATACATACATACATACATACACACACATACATACATACATACATGCATACATGCATGCATGCATGCATGCGTGCATACATACATACACACATACATACATACATGCATGCATGGATACATACATACATACATACATACATACATACATACATACATACATACATACATACATTCATACATACATACATACATACATACATACATACATACATACATACATACATACATACATACATACATACATGCATGAATACATAAATACATACATACATACATACATACATACATACATGCATACATACATACATACATACATACATACATACATACATACATACATACATACACACATACATACATACATGCATGCATGGATACATACATACATACACATACATACACACATACATGCATACATTATCATTATTAGCATTATTAGCATTATCATGAGTAGAAGTAGTAGTGGACGGTATGAAGGCGGATACATAGCGTTCTCTGTCAAGGGAGGAGTGCATGGTCCAGGTGACACAATTACAGGTGCACATTAACTTTTCCTCATGCTGGAGAAATACCAGGTGGCCCATGTCAGAGCAGAGCGGGACATCCTGGTGGAGGCTGACCACACCTGGGTGGTGAAGATGCTCTACTCTTTCCAGGACGTGCAGTACCTCTACCTCATCATGGGGTTCCTTCCGGGAGGTGACGTGATGACCCTGGTGGTGAAGAAGGACACGCTGTCAGAGGAGCAGTGCCAGTTCTACACGGCAGGACCATCCTGGCTGTCCACTCCATCCACAAGCTGGGCTTCATCCACCGCCACGTCAAGCCCGACAACCTGCTGCTGGACGCCAAGGGCCATGGGAAGTTGTGAGACTGTGGGCTGTGGACAGGGCTGAAGAAGTCACACCACACAGAGTTCTACAAAGACCTGACCCAGGCCAAGGCTGGAGACTTCACCAAGGACTTTGCCAACGGCAGTCCCATGGATTCCAAACGACTGGCAGAAAGTTGGAAGCGGAACAGGAGACAACTGGCGCACTCCACATTGGGCACCCCAGACTACATTGCCCCTGAAGTGTTCATGCAGACCGGCTACAGCAGCTCCTGTGACTGGTGTTGGCTTGGAGTCACCATGTATGAAATGCTGATAGGTTATCCCCCCTTCTGTTCGAAAACCCGCAGGAGACGTATGGCAAAGTGGTGACCTGGAGAGAGACGCCGATCTTCCCTCCTGAAATAATGCCCAGCCCCAATGAGTCCAGGACCTGGTGCAGAGGCTGTGCTGTGAGGCAGAGCACAGGATTGGGGCCCATGGTCCTGAGGACGTAAAGGCACCCCCCTTCTTCACTGGTGTAGACTGGGAACATGTCAGGGAGCCACCGGCAGTGATAGCTGTGGAGGTGAAGGGCATCGATGACACCTCCAACTTTGACGAGTTTCCTGAAGTGGACCTGAAATTACCCACGCCCTCTAAAGAGGAGCAGAAGGACACCAAGCACAAGGACTGGGTCTTCATCAACTACACCTACAAACGCTTTGAGGGCCTGACACAGGGGACCCCGACTACCACTGTCCAGGAGATGAGATGCCACCCCCACCCCCAACTTCCCCCAGACTTTACAACCTTCTTCGGGTGTTTTTTTTGTGTTTTCCTGCAGTGCTTCGCCCTTTCTTACCTGCATTCAGCTTTGCCTCTCTCTGCCTTTGTCTGCAACTGTAGATTTCCTTGTCCAGTCAGTCAGTTAGTTCTCCGTCCCTGAACGTGTGACAGAAGTAGGGACAGGGTTAGACATCAGGCAGCCCTCCTCTGTGGTAGTGGTGACTGCTTGTGTTGGTCAGCACCGTTCTCTTGATTGGAAGACAGAGAGGTGTCCTGACAGTGGCTGGTGTGTGTGTGTGTGTGTGTGTATGTGTGTGTGTGTGTGTATGAGTGTGTGTGTGTGTGTGTGCAGCCACGCCCTCTAAAGAGGAGCAGAGTGTCAGGCCTGTGTGAGGACCAGTCTTCACACCAGAGGAGTGATCTGGAAACCTACCACACCCAGGCCTGCGCTTTGTTCCAGTCTTCTTTCAACCCAAAGTGCTTCACATAGTCCTTCGGATGAGACTATAAACCGAGGCCCCGTGTGCGAACGCATGCAGAACATCTTGCGCACACGTTAAATCCTGTTCCGCTTTTCGAAAGAGTAGGCCATTGTGTGCCGGTGGGAACAGATGACAAAATCTACAAAACTGCATACACACGGGGACTAGATATAAAAAAACACATGAGTGCTTATTCCATTATCCTCGATTTTAAAAAAATCTGAGCGCTTTGATTTGTTGCTTTACAAGATTCAGCGCTATATAAATTCCATACATTATCGTTATTATTATTTTTTATTCAGTTTATCATGTTGTACATTGTTATATGTCATGAAATATAGTTTTCGTTATATAGGGAAAAAACAGTGAAAAATATTCACAAAAGTATTCAGAAAAAATGTTCACAAAAAAGAAAAAAATGACAGTCTAAACATGAGGGAAAAAAGGAAACAATAGAAAACCCAATCATATAAACACACTCACACTAATAAGTAAAGGATAGAAAGAGAAGAAGGGTCAGACAGACAGACAGACAGACAGACAGACAGACAGAGGTCACAAAAGAGATAGTATGTTTTACATGGGTTATCATACATTTTTCTATGAAGGTTCTAAATTATATAGTTATAATGACTGTCATGCAACATAAAACATGTTCATAGTACAATAAGGTTTTTCAACAGACATTCAAATACTTAATTTTCATCATTGAACAAGGCCTTATATGGAGTCCATTCAAGAACAAAAGTGTTATGCGTACAATTTTTACGAGCTCTGTACTCCTCTATCGAATATCTTCTTTTATCTTCTTTTCAACTTGTTGATAAACACCTGCAGTACAGGTCTACTTTTACTTGATTTACAATGACATATTATATACTGTTTACCTAACAATATAATAACATAGAAAGCACGGCCAATGCTTATATTGTTGTCGAATCCAAGTATGGTTAAAGGCTCTGTTTTGTGCATATTAAACGCATTGAGGCATATTTCTTCTTCTTTTTTTTTTTTTTTTTTTTTTTGCTGCCTCATCTTCTGACGACCCTCGTCCTACTGTTCCCACGCCGCTCATTCCAATCTCCCCGCTACAACCATACCCAGATTTGTTATGTCTTATACTCAGGGTCGGAAGTCCACAGGAAGTCCATCACTATCAGGCCGCTGTGGGGCCACCAGCCAGAGGAGCCCTGCACTGCTGCTGGGTTACTGTGGTGGTGTTCAGTGGTGCCTGTTCTGAGCTAACATACGCAGGACACCACCTACTAAGCCCCCTACTAACGACAGTATTAGCTCAGTCGCGGAGCCAGACTGAGTGAGTTGCCCACCCCAGGTGGCAACCACCACAACGTCCCTCCAACGACCGTCCCCCGCAAACCTCCAACCCCAAAGGCTTTGACACAAACTCACCACAGGCACAGAAGTGTATGGGCAAACCGAATCTGAGGTCACCATGAGACCAGAGAAACCGGGACCACCGAATCAGAGGCAATTTTTTTTAATGCATGATGATCAATGACAATAAGGATGACGTAATGATGCTGCTGTGGAAGTGCATATGCTTTGAGACTACTTGACAGTGTTGTACTCTACGCTTACTATCATAATATATCCCGACGTCAACCGGGCCCGAGAGATACAGTCACCTGCAGTGTTGGTCAGGTAATTTGAGCAACACTCTCAAACTCGCATCCGTTAAGTGAATGAAGCTCGACTGTGTGGTCCCAGTCTTCCCACTGAGCCCACAGCACACTCACTCTGGGTAGGAGCCGGCCGGAGTCCGAAAAATCCCTATGACTCTTATGGGAATCGAACCCGCGACCTTCCAGTCCGTAACCCAAGGCGCTAACCACTGCGCCATGGCGGCTGGTCATTGAGGCATATTTCATCTACTGCATCTGTTAGTGCTTGCCAACATTTTGGAATAACTGTACATTGCCAAAACATAGGTGCACATTAATGATCAAGAGGAAAGGAGTGCATGCTGTCTTCATTCGGAACACAGGGTTGACAGGAGGCAGACTGGATCAGGGAAGGCAGCAGCTCAGGAGGGATTTCTCAGCCCTGGCCTGGATATGGGCTCGAGGGATCGATGATGCCAGGAAGCTTACAACATGGGGAGACAACTCGCTGGTAGGATAAGGTCAGTGTTGACATTCAGGTTTCCGTGTGTGCGTATCAACCATTTACATTAACCTCTCTCTCTCTCTCTCTCTCTCTCTCCTCTCTCTCTCTCTCCTCTCTCTCTCTCTCTCTCCTCTCTCTCTCTCTCTCTCTCTCTCTCTCTCTCTCTCGCTCTCTCTCTCTCTCTCTCTCTCTCTCTCTCTCTCTCTCTCTCTCTCTCTCTCTCTCTCTCTCTCTCTCTCTCTCTCTCTCTCTCTCTTCTCTTTCTTTCAGGGTATATGCGTAGAATATGGTTTTTTTCCTTGGCATTTGGATAGTGTGATGAATTCCTTTTCTTCTTCATACATAGATTTTTTGTTGTGGCACGTATTTTGCTTGTTTGCTGTTGTTGTTGTTCTTTGTTTTTGTGCCCAGAGGGCTGGATGTAAAAAAAGTATGTTTGCTTATGCCATTACCCTCTTTAAATAACATTCATTAATTCATTCAATTCAACTCTCTCTCTCTCTCACTCTTCTCTCTCTCTCTCTTTCTTGATCGTCTGTCCTCCCCTTCCATCTCTCCTGGAAGTGTAGGCCATTGAAAGCTGATGGGAACGGGTTACAAAATTAACAAAATTGCATACACACAGGGACTTGATATAAAAAAGAACAGAAGTGCACATTCCGTTAAACCTGAAATACAAGAAAATAATATACAAAAATAAAGCAAACATTTGAGTTCATGTGTTTTTTTTTCTGTTCGTGCCTATTACGTTTGAACAATGACGCCGGACTCAGCAATCACTAGGCTTTAAAATGAACGTGACCAAAGTCATGAGTCTGCCCTGAAAGGCGTTGTCATGGCGATGTGCTGAAGGCGCGGTGCAAAGAGCAGCGGAAAGGTCATGAGGTTAGCCAGCACTGGCGGAGTTCCTGGCTCTTGAGTACTGGAAACAGTGCTGAGGTCACTGCTCATTCTGACCTGTCTTACAGTGACATACTTACGCGCTTTTCCATGGCCTGCAAGGAACAAAAGAACAAAGAAAAAATAAACACCGACACATCCAAGGCACTAAAAAATGCCACGTTCTCTCCCCTTTGTTACGTGGACAGATATTGCGTCACACGCACCTGAGGAAACAGACCTGACAACGCAATTCTTCCTTATTCACTCTCCCGCACAAGACGATGACCTAACATGTCAGCAAATGACATCACTGAAAAAAACCCCACCTCGGAGTGACATTGGGTATGCCTATGACGTCTGTAGAATGTTATTTGCCTAACGGAGGAAGTACAGCAAGTTAGACACTTTATTTATGACGGAGAGACTGTGCAGCAATCCTCCCTGTCTGCCTGTCTGTCTGTCTCTCTCGATCTGCTCACACGCGCTATTTTCTCACCTGATATTGTCATGTTCAGAAGCTGCTTATTCTTGTGGTTGAATGTCAGGTGCATTTCGCTGCTTTTCAATTTGATTAGTTCTGGGTTCCGTCCTTTTGTTTTGAAAAATCATGTGTTCAAAATTTAATCGTTTTAGTGAAACAAATACAAGATCAAGTCAAATTAAATGTGTGTGTGTGTGTGTGTGTGTGTGCGTGCGCGAGCACGCACGCACCCACGCACCCACGCAAACGTGTGTATGCACGTGTGCATGTGTACGCATGTGATCCGTGTGCATACGTATTTACGTGCGTCCTAGCATAGATATGTATGTAGGCACACTTGAGTGTGGTGTGTGTGTGGTGTGTGTGTGCGCGCATGTGCGTGCATGTTTATATATATATATATATATATAGAGAGAGAGAGAGAGAGAGAGAGAGAGAGAGAGAGAGGAAGAGAGAGAGAGAGAGAGAAGAGAGAGAGAGATCAAGAAGAGAGAGAGAGAGAGAGGAGAGAGAGAGAGAGAGAGAGAGAGAGAGGAGAGAGAGAGAGAGAGAGAGAGAGAGAGAGAGAAGGAGAGATATAGATACATGCGTTCGTTCGCACACGGAACCTATATTTATAGTCTCATTCGAAGGAGTGTGTGTGTGTGCGTGCGTGCGTGCGTGCGTATGTGTGTGTGTGGGTGCTGTGTGTGTGTGTGTGTGTGTGAGAGAGAGAGAGAGAGAGAGAGAGAGAGAGAGACAGACAGAGACAGACAGACAGACAGACAGAGACAGAGGGTTGCCACTGCAAATTAGTCCAACTCCTCTTGACCCTGACTCAAAGTACAGAGCAGTAGCTGGTCCTCGCAGCATTGTCTGCCCCTGAAGGAGTAAGCCAGGGATGTGGGGGCTGATGCCGGTGCTGCCAGAACAGCAGTGTCTGCAGCATGGGGGGTAGGGAGGGGACAGGGGGGATGTCAGGAGATCTAGAAAAACACAACGAAGAAAAGGAAGAAGAAAATCAGTTAGAGGGATTTTAAAATAACCTTTAAAAAGAAGAAGAACAACAACAATGACAACAGTGACGACCACCACCACCACCACCACCACCATCACAACAAGAACAAATGCAACGACAAACTATACCCACGTGCGTGCTTGCATCTGTGTACATGCTAAAAGCTGCTAGAAGCGGAAAGCCAGGAAAATGAGGGAGTACAGTGTGTAAGACATCGTAGAACTTTCGCTGGAATATGTGCTAGGATGATTGATTTTTGAAGCTTACAAAATGTGAGGAGATATTGCCAGAAAGATAAGGTCAGTATCGACGGGCAAGTCTCTCCTATGTGTGTGCTGATGAACTTGTTTGATTTCATCTGTCTGTCTGTGTTTCTGTCTGTCTCTCTGGGGAATGAATATAAAAAAGTACATGCGTGACTATCCTCGAAATAAAAGAATTTGTCATTGTCATTGTCTCTGTCCCCCTCTGTCTCCCTCTGTATCTGTCTCTCTCTGTCTCTGTTCATGCCTCTGTCTCTCTGTGTTTTCTCTCTCTCTCTCTCTCTCTCTCTCTCTCTCTCTCTCTCCTCTCTCTCTCTCTCTCTCTCAGCTCCATTAATGTGTATAATCATCATATCATAGGATTGTCTATAAACGTAATTGGAACTTTCAGTAGTTTTAACCAGTGCTTAACAGTGATTAACAGTAAACCCCCATAGCTGTAATGCATATACCAGCAACACTTGTATTTGAACATCAAACTAGTTCCAAAAAGGAAAAAATCCACTGCAGAAGAGGAACTGGGCATTTCAAGTTATACCTGTTTTGTCAGAACTTGGTTTTGGAATCGTGTGGTAGTCTCAAGAAGTAGGTAACGAACGTCAGTTTATTTCTGAGTTGAAAGACAGACTCATTTGCTCATTTCAAGAAAATCGGTACTCAAACATGGGCTCACAGTGGTAGCCATGTATAAAGACATCTTTTCTTGTCATCACGCTATATAAAGAGATCTTTTCTTGTCATCACGCTATATAAAGACATCTTTTCTTGTCATCACGCTATATAAAGACATCTTTTCTTGTCATCACGCTATATAAAGACATCTTTTCTTGTCATCACGCTATATAAAGACATCTTTTCTTGTCATCACGCTATATAAAGACATCTTTTCTTCTCATCACGCTATATAAAGACATCTTTTCTTGTCATCACGCTATATAACGAGATCTTTTCTTCTCATCACACTATATAAAGACATCTTTTCTTCTCATCACGCTATATGTATCATGCGATTTTTCCTGTATTTAAGTCAAGTGTATCCCCCGTTGTCAATAGGCCACATTAAGCAATGGCATTAAATTGGTCAACGCGTCACTCTCTCTCTCTTGACATTTTGGAGAATAGTGTGTGTGTGTATGAAGGCAGTTGAGGAAGTCTCCAGCATAGGACTGTCGGATGAAAATTTGCATATTTTATGTGATTGAGAGGACATGTGATGAGTGAATATTGTTTCTGAAGTGATATCTTGCAATGTTTTGATTGACACCCCATTTTCTCTTTTTATGACGTAAAACGTTACATGACATGAAGGATCACAGTGTGTTACTTTTTTCCCCATACAGCATTTTGTTAACATTGCAGTAGCCTAGGGCTGACATGGTTGTATTTGATGGATACATTTTTCTGGAGTGGTGAATGTTTTGAGAATGCATAACTTGTGAGTATAGTAACTATTATGAAAATGCAAAAACACCCACCAACTAATGATCATTAATGATTTCAAATGTTATGATTTATGATGTGTTTGATGTTTGTATTTTGTATGTGAGAAGGTTTTAACATATGAGGTATAAATCCATCAATAACTTTGTTCACAGGTCTATTATCTTTTTGTGGTATCCTAGGAAGCAGTTAAGGTGAACTGATTTTTTTAAGCTGTGTTTTGTTTGGATTTTGGCTTACGACAGTCTTTATTTAGTCATGATGTTCGAATATGCAAGAGTATACAGTTTTGAGTGCACTCCAGTGTATTATGCCAACGTCTTACCAAACTTATGTGAATTTTTTTTTCTCATTTTCCACTTTTCATCTTCAATTGTTTGCCCCTCAATGTGTATTGTGGCCAACGGCCGATGTACATTAAACCATTTCAGAGTTCAGAGTTCAGTGGATAATGCCACATACTGATATGACTGACATAATCACATTGACATATTTGGATAATATTATATCTTGAATAGTGATCGAGGATGATGTCACATAATGAATATTACCTACGTCATTACACATTGACATCAAATGGCTGTATACTAGCGCTTTTGTATGTTTTCACCACTTCAGAAGGGACTTTGACCTATCTGAATAAATATCTGGTCTGAAGCCTCTCTCTCTCTCTCTCTCTCTCTCTCTCTCTCTCTCTCTCTCTCTCTCTCTCTCTCTCTCTCTCTCTCTCTCTCTCTCTCTCTTGAGGACCTGGTGTCAAGAAGCCCCTGGCTTATCCAATTATCCTCATTAAAACATTCGAGTCCTCTTCTCTCCCCTCTCTCTCTCTCTCTCTCTCTCCTTCTCCTCTCCCCTCTCTCTCTTTATATAATATATATATATATTATATATATATTATATATATATATAAACATATATATATATTATCTAATTAATTGAGGTCACACAATGACAATACTGATGTCAACCCAGTGACGTATGGGTCCAAGGTAATGTTATCAGTCGCTTTAGGCTATTTTGCGCTTTCGGCGTTCTGCCTAAAACCGGAAGCGCGGCCATGTTTAGGTAGAATATCAGTATTGTTTCCGTCAGCGGTGGACAGAGCAGGGTTAGGGCAGTGCTGTCGTCTGCATTGGACAGCCGGCAGATCGACTTTAGTTCGGGCTGGTGGTAAAGTCAAGTCAAGTCAAGTCAAAAACACTTTAATCATCCCATGGACAATTACAATACTGACAGGCACATTGACACCTATAATTATCTCATAAGACACAAGAAAAATACATTTCAGATTGTTATAAACATTCCAAGATAGCTTTAACAAATTATCATACACAAACCCAGGTGCGCGCACACACACGCACCACGTACACACACACACACACACACACACACACACACACACACACACACACACACAACACACAACACACACACAACCCCACACACACACACACACACACACACCAATGTAGGAATACAATGTTGTAAAAACCATTGATTGGAAAAGATGTAAACTTTTTTTACGCGTTCACGCACGTGCGCAATCACACACATGCGCACACCCATACACACACACACACCAATATATGAACAGTTTTATCACACATACACACACGTGCACCCGCGCACCATAATGACCATTATCTAGTAAAGACACACACACACACACACACACACACACACACACACACACACACACACACACAATTTAGAAATCATTCTTGAAACCCAAAAGCAAGAAACAGGAGTATTTATTTTCATTACCACACACACACACGCACACGCACAAGCACTTGACAATCAGGGGGTATATCAGAGAATGTAAAACTGTTTGGTCAGTGCTGTTTTGAATTTAGAATTCGAATGACTACTGGAACAAAGGAATTCCCTTTTCTATTTGTTTTACTGTTGGAGCACCGAAAACGGCGTCCTGAAGGCAATAACTGAAATTCCGAAGACAGCATGGGAAGGATCAGCCAAGATGGCAGTCGCTTTGCGCACAAGCTGCTGATCGCAGTACGGCTTGAGATCTCTTTGTTCTTCTCCAATTATTTTTGAGCACATTCTAACAATTCTCCGAAGACAATTCTTATTTTTAACACTAAGGTTGTTGTACCAACATATGGAAGCAAAACTTAGAACATTCTCTATGTAGGACTTGTAGAACAAAGTAAGTAGGTTAGCTAGATCATAGATGTGTTGTGTGGATTAGAACTGATTTTCTAAACTGATAATGAAAGCTACAACTTATGATGCCTTTTAACATTGATTGTCTGATGCCTGTCACACCTTACTAAGGTATCCACCTTGTGTCTGATGCCTGTCACACCTTACTAAGCTACCCACTTTGTGCCTTATGCCTGTCAAGCTTTAAAGCTATCCAACCTGGTCTGATGCCTGTCACATATTAAAGCTATCCATCCTGGTCTTCTGCCTGTCACACCTTACTGAGCTACCCACCCTGTTTATGATGCCTGTCACAGCTTACTAAGCTATCCAACCTGGTCTGATGCCTGTCACACCTTAAAGCTACCCACTCTGTGTCTTGTGCCTTTCACACCTTACATATATCTACCCTGTATCTGATGCTTGTCATACCCTTAATCTATCCACCCTGTATCTGATGCATGTCACACCTTAAAGCTACCCACTCTGTTTCTGATGCCTATTAGTTCTTAACTCTACCCACTATGTGTTTGATGCCTGTCACACCTTAAAGCTATCCACCCTGTGTCTTATGCCTGTCACACCTTAAAGCTACCCACTCTGTGTCTGATGTCAGGGGGAAAGGAAGAACAGACATATACTGCTCTGACGTCAGTCAGGAAGAACAGACATATACTGCTCTGACGTCAGTCAGGAAGAACAGACATATACTGCTCTGACGTCAGTCAGGAAGAACAGACATATACTGCTCTGACGTCAGTCAGAAAGAGCAGACATATACTGCCCTGACGTCAGTCAGGAAGAACAGACATATACTGCTCTGACGTCAGTCAGGAAGAGCAGACATATACTGCTCTGACGTCAGTCAGGAAGAACAGACATATACTGCTCTGACGTCAGTCAGGAGTGAAGACATGCACAGCAGAAACAGCCATATAGCTAATAAGGAAATAAACAGGTGTAGTCTGTATAAGACAGAGAAAGCCACAGCAGGTCAGAAACCATTTGGAAGAAAACAAACAGCAGAACAGAAAACAGCTCAGTTGAGAAAAACTAGAAACAACAACAAGAAGTAAGAATGAAAGAGAGACAGAGACAGACAGACAGACAGACAGACAGAGACGGAGACAGAGGGACTTACTTTTGTTCTTTTCTGTTGTTCTTTTATTTCGAGGATAATGAAATAACCACTTATGTGTATTTTTTACATCCAGTCTCTGTGTGTATGGAGTTTTGTAAATTTTGTCATCCATTCTCACCGGCAACCAATGGCTTACTCTTCCGAAAAGCGGAACGCGATTTAGCCTGTGCGCAAGATGTTCTGCGAGAGAGAAAGCGCGAAAGGGAGAGAGGGGGGGAAGAGAGAGTGAGAGAGAGAGGAGAGAGAGAGAGAGAGAGAGAAGAGAGAGAGAGTCAAAGTCAAAGTCAAAGTCAAGTCAACAACACTTTAATCATCCCATGAAGGGCAATTACAATACTGACAGGCAGATTGATACACATCAAATATATCAAAGACACAAAAGCTATATTTCATATTGGTTTTCAAATAAAATGTCACGAACACACACACACACACACCAACACACACGCGCGCATGCGCACACACACGCAAACACCCGCACGCACGCACACACATCAATTGTGAACACAATTTTAAACCCATTGACTAGAAGACATAAAAACTTATTTTTACGCACGCATATACGCAGCACGTACACACGCACGTACGTGTGTGTGCGAACGCGCCCACGCACACCCACACCATACACCAATATATGAATTCAATGTTTTAAGACCGTTGACTAGAAGACAGACTTATTTCACACACCCACGCACCCACCCACACACACCCACACATAATTATGTATTGACTACACTCGTAACAATGACAATCAGGCAAGTAATTCAGAGAAATGTAAAAACTAGGTAGTTAACATCATTGTGAATTCAGAATTCGAATGCTTACTGGCACAAAAGAATTTCTTTTTCTGTTAGTTTTGCTGAGGGGGACACTAAAAACGGCTTTCCCGGGGCAAAAATTTGAAATTCGGGAACAAACAGGGGAAAGGATCACCAAAATGGCGGGGTTTTGCGTAAAAACCCCTTGTAAAATTGCAGAACGACATGAGATTTCTTGTTCTTTTAAATTTTTTTTGCAATTTTACAATTCTCTGAGGCCATTTTTTTTTTAAAAACACAAAGGATTAATTGTACCAAAAAAAAGAAAGAAAAAACTTAAAACCCCCTCTTATGTAAGACTGAAAAAAAAGGGAAATTTCTTTTTGTCTCCCAAAAAAGAGTTTTTTTTTCCTTCAAAAAATACGGCGTTTTTTGCCCCTTTTTGGGAAATAGCTCGGGTTTTAAAACGTCCCGTTTAAGGGGTCAAAAAAAATTTTCCCAGAACTTTTTGTTAAAACGTTTTAAATTTCTTAAATTATGGTTAAAAAAATTTTTTTAGGAGAAACCCCTACTTCTAAAGTCGATAGGCAGGTTTTTTTATTTTAAAAAACCTTTAGCCCCCAAATAGGTCGCAAAACCAGGTACGAACCGGGAGGGCTGGACCCGGGGGTCTAAGACTGATCCGGTTAAGAGGGAAAAAAGAAATTATCGTCTGCGAATTTTACCAAAAAAAAATTTCCATTTTGCTTCGCAATAACGTGTAAAAGAATGTACAAAATGGTGAGAGGACGCAACCCTGCGGAGAAAACCCGTGCAGGGAAAACTAACCGAAAAGAAATTTTTTTGGCCCCCAAAAAACGCTGTTTGGTTTTGTGGGTTTTTAAAAAACAATCCCGCCAAACAAACCCAAACGGGTTGTCTACGGGCCCAAAATTTTTAAATTATTTTGGGGGAACCAGAAGTGAGGCCCGCAATTTTATTGGGAAACTGAACAAAGTCAGCGAACAATATTCTGGCATGGGGGTCAGGGGTTTCCAAGGGGGCTATTTCAATTTTCAAAAAGAATCGTTTGGGGATCCCTTTGAAAACCCCTTCGGCCCCGTTTGAAATTGCTGTGGGGCAAGGTCTTTCTCTTAAACAGAAAAAAAATGAGAGATTTTTCGATCTTTTTTTAGCGGGTTTTCCCCTAAAAAGAATTTTGAGAGGGTACAAGGGCTTTAAAAACGTTTGGCCGGAAAAGGAAATTTGGGGGGCTTTGGAAAGGAAATTTCATGGGAAATTTTCCAAAAAAATGGAATCTGCAATTAAACCCTGAGCCCCCGGGAAAAGGGGTTGAAGGGGCATGGCAACTCAGAAATGCGAATTTAGGGTTCTTCCCCATTTTTTTACCATCGGTCCGGGGAAAAAAAATTTTTTTAAAAATTTTTTGCCTTTTAAATCTTTTAAATAAATTTTTTCATCAACAAAACGCTTTCTAAAAAACTAGGATTGCTTCAGATAATTTTTAAATTTATCTGGAAAATCATGTTTTCCCAAAACAATAAAAAATCGTTTTTGATGGGCGGTTAAAATTGTTTACAAAATACTCCCTGCAAAATGTCTTTACCCATGTTGGACACCTACCCTATTTAAGGCCCGAAATTTTTTTATACCCTCCAGAAACACGAAAAAAAGTTCCCCCAAACCCTTTTCTTTTTATTTTTATTTTTATAAAACGTCTGGCCCGTGCAACAGCAGCTTTTACTTCTTTATTTACTTTCCCCCTTTTTTTGGTTTTTGTGCCTGTGTAAAATAAAAACTTTTTTTTTTGTTTAAAAAAAAACCCCTTTTAATCCTTTGGGAACCCCAAAGGTTTTATTGGGGGAAATGGTTATCTCCTTAAATTGGGAAAGAAAACAACCCAACCCAAAATGAAATAAAAGAACAAAAAACATCATTACTCATTTCTGAACCCCACATCTAAAACCCTATCCCCGTCAAATGCAAATTTAAAGCCGGGCCCTTTCAACCCAGCTATACTATCCCAGTTTCCCTTTTTTTGTGGTCCTGACTATGGGGTTTAAGGGGCCGAAACAAATGATGGGAATGGGGCAAGAAGAACGCAGTTTTTGGGGAATATCCCCGGGGGGGGCAAAAGGGAACGATCTATAGGGGCCTTCTACAGTCCCTTTGCACAAGTTTAAGGTCTTGTTTCTTTCGTGTAGGGGAGGTAAAATATGTTCATTGTTTCCCTTTTAGAAATTAAATAAAGGGAACAGTTATTGAAAACCCCAGGATAAACTTTTGGGGGATCGGGGGTTTTAGAAAGCGCAAGGAGGTTTAACTAATAAATGAAAATTTTCCAAAACCCCTCGTTTGGGGTTTGGGTGTAAAAATAAAGAAAAAAAAAGTTGCGGGAATTCCCCCCGGGGGGTAAAAAGGGCCGGGGGAAATAGAACATTTTTAAAGCCTCCCCGGATCTTTGTTTTTAATTTTTAACATCACCCAAAACCCAAAAAATCGTTGATGTAAAGAAAAAAAACCCCGCCTTGTGCCTTTTCCCCCTTTCGTTGGGGGCTCTGCCCAAGGGCCCAATGGGTTTTTCCGAAAACCGTCTTTGGAAGGTCGCCCTTCGGGACAAAGGGCTCAGGGGCCCCCGGTTTCGGTAAAGGGAAGAAATTCCCGGGTTTTTTTTTTCTGATGTAGGGGTTTTTTTTTGGTTTGGGGGTTTTTTTTAGCTAGAAATGGTTTTGGAGCGTAGGGGGGGAAAATTGGCCCGGGGCACGGTTGGACGGAGTTTCCGATTTTTTCAAATTTTTGAGTCTTTGTCTCACAAACCCCCCTTTCCTTCCTTTCCCTTTTTTTTTTTGTTTTTTCCAAGTTTTTTGTTGTTAAATTGCGGGTGGAAAAATACACAGGAAATTTGTAGTTTTTGGCCCTTTTGCAACAAACTGGCTGATTCCCCCAGGCTAAGGGGAAATTCCCCAGGTACGACGACCCGGGCCTTTTTTGTTTTTTTCCCTTAGGCGCGCCTCCCCACACAGTCAATGACGCTTTTTGAAAGCAGACTTAAAAAAAGAAAAGAAATGATGTTCCCAAACATTGTTGCTTTTATTTTGGCCCAACCAAAAAACCGAACAACCTGCCGAACCCTTTTTGGGTGATAAAAACACCCTTTAACGAAAAAAAGAAAAAAAAATATATCGCCTGTCAGTAGAGAGTGTCGCCACTCGAGCAGCGCCCCTCTCACAGAGAGAGAGAGAGAGAGAGATGAGAGGAGAGGGGAGGAGAGAGAGAGAGAGAGAGAGAGAGAGAAAAGAGAGTGATAGATCAGACCAAATAAAATAAAATGAAATTCTTCTCTTCAGACTCATGTATTGACCAGCTTCTGCATCCTGCAGAGCCAAGGGCATGATCTGAAGTAGCACAGCAGTTTAGTAACTGCTGCGGAAAAATTGACAACCTGTCCAACTCTTGTCGATACTTTACAATACAGCTTTGCCATACATACATACATACATACATACATACATGCATACTTTACAATCAATAAAACATAGCATATTATATATATATATTTATATATATATATACATTACACACACTATATTATATATATATATTTATATATATATATATATATAATATATTATATATATATATATATATATATATTATAATACATCATGGTCACCATTGCTCCCGTAACCCCCTCCGAGGTCGTAGGGGCACTGCAGTGACGAACGTTGCACCAGTTGGCTCCATTTGCGGCCATTGTGGGCAAGTGACTGGGTTGTGGAGAAGCTCTTCCCCGTCCTTTCAGTGATGTTGTCTGCCCATTTCTTTTTCGGCCTGCCTCGCCTTCTCCTCCCCTGCACTGTTCCTTGCAGCGTGGTCTTGGAGAGCCCATCCAATCTTGTCATATGTCCATACCATCTGAGCTTCCTGTTCTTGACTGTGGTCAGCAGGTCTTCGTAGAGCTTTACTTGTTGGGTGAAGGTTGGTCGGACTTCTTCGTTGGTAACGTGGTCTGCGTATGAAATGCCAAGGCGTCTTCTGAGGCACCTCATCTCCACAGCCTGAGTCCTCCTTTGTAGATGTGCACTCAGTGACCAGCTGCACGCTCTCCACAGCATCCTGTTTCTACCTTGTAGATGTGTAGAATCCATGTCAATTATAGACGTTGCGTCGAAGCATAAATAATACCGGCGCTTGTTGTATGGCCTGTATAGCTCAAGGGCAATAAAATTCAGTTCAATTTAATTCAATTCAATTCAATTCAATTCAGTTCTCTCTCTCTCTCTCTCTCTCTCTCTCTCTCTCTCTCTCTCTCTCTCTCTCTCTCTCTCTCCTCTCTCTCTCTCTCTCTCTCTCCATCTCACGGGTACGTGCATGCGTGCGTGTGTGTGTACGTATGTGTGTGTGTATGTATGTGTGTGTGTGTGTGTGTGTGTATGTATGTGTGTGTATGTATGTATGTATGGATGGATGGATGGATGTGTGTGTGTATGTATGTATTGTGTGTATGTGTATGTATGTATGTATGGATGGATAGATGTATGGATGGATGGATGGATGGATGTGTGTGTGTGTATGTGTGTGTGTGTGTATGTATGTGTGTGTATGTATGTATGGATGGATGGATGTGTGTTGTGTATGTATGTATGTGTGTGTATGTGTATGTATGTATTTATGGATGGATGTATGGATGGATGGATGGATGTATGTGTGTGTGTATGTGTGTGTGTATGTATGTGTGTGTACGTATGTATGTATGGATGTATGTATGGATGGATGTATGGATGGATGTATGGATGGATGGATGGATGTATGTGTGTGTGTGTCTGTGTCTGTGTGTGTGTGAATGCGTTCCCTCAGAGCCTTTCCACATTGCTGATCTGCACATGCAGGGTGTAATCTACAGCAGTCAGGACAAATCTTTGATGACGCGGACAGTTCTGCATGACTGTAGCAACAGGGACACACTCACACGCGCGCGCACACACACATACACTCTCTCTCTCTCTCTCTCTCTCTCTCTCTCTCTCTCTCTCTCTCACTTCATGATTTTCTTTGTTTGACAGAAACTTTTGTTAGAGATGATTTTGATTCAACTTTGTTTACATTACTTTCACATCAAAGGCAAAGAAACTTTCTCGGCAAGGAAGATACTCTGGAGGGGTCATAGTAATGGTTAGGAAATTATTTGAAAATTATGTACAGCTAATCCCATTGAATATTGAAAATATGGTAGTTTTGAAAATAGATAAAGATTTATTATGTACAGACAAAGATATTATGTTTATTAGTTCTTATGTACCTCCCAGTGATTCTCCTTACTGGAAATTGCAGGAGGGTGCCTATGGCATTGAAATGATTGAACAATGTATAATGGATCTGAATGAAATGTATGATGATTTTCATATTTTGTTGATTGGTGATATGAATGCAAGAACTGCTTCTGAAAACATGTGTTTCTATGGGGTTGGAACTGATTTTGAAGACATTTCTGTAAAAAATGACTGCATTTCAAGGAAGTCTCAAGATAGTCAAACAAACAATTTTGGTGCACCATTGATTGAGTTATGCAATAGCTTTGAATGTATTATTCTAAATGGTTTGAATGAACTGAGATTAGATGACAGTTGTACTTTTATTGCCTCTTCTGGAGCAAGTAAAGTAGATTACTTCATAGTTTCTTGTGCTTTGTTATTATTCATGAATTGTACATCGCTTGTTGTTGAAAGCTTAACAGATTCTGATCACTTACCAGTTATCTTACAAGTAGAAAATAAACAAAATGTTAATGAAGATTTAGGGATAAGAAATTTAAACACAGGTATGACATATGAGACATTAATTTGGAAAGAAGAAAAAGAAAGTGAGTTTATGGAGGTGTTGCAAAGCAGTATAATACAAAATAGACTGATAGCAGCTAGTCAAATTCTAGATACAAATATGGAGAGTGCTTTGGATGCTTTTGTGGAGTGTTTGAAAGACTCAAGCCAATGCATGTTTAAGGTGCTTTCTGTTAATAAAAAGAGAAAGTCAGTATGGTTTGATGAGGAATGTTACAGTTCAAAGAAAGAAAGTCGGAAAAAACTGAACAATTTTTAGAAAATCGCGTAAAGAAGATGATAGAATATTATATGTAGAAGCAAGGAAAAAGTACAAACATCTATTGAAGACGAAGAAACAAATGTTTAGGAAACTTCAAACAGACAATCTAGTGAAAGAAATGAATGATTCATCTCAGTTTTGGAAACACTTAAGAAACTTGGGATGTGGTGGCAAAGAAAAGATTGATAACAACATTAGCCTAGATGATTGGTACAATCACTTTAAATCTCTATACCAAAACAGCAATCAAACTCCAGCAGAGGAAAACAGTATTGATAACAATCTATCAGAACTAGATCATGACCTAAACCAAACTATTTCTGAAGGTGAAGTTATTCGAGCCATTTCTAAACTTAAGAGAGGAAAAGCGTGTGGCATACATAATATTTCTGCTGAAATGTTGAAAGCTGGTGGAAGCATTGTTTATAAATTTCTAACGAAATTATTTAATAAAATTTTTGATCAAGGGAGTTATCCTAAACAGTGGTCTAAAGCCATAATAATTACAATCTATAAAAAATGTGATCCAGATAATGTCGATAACTATAGAGGTGTATCTTTATTACGCATAGTTTCTAAGTGCTATACTTCTATACTAAATGCTAGACTATATACCTGGTTAGAAACAAATAATTTGATCTCTGATAAGCAAGCAGGATTTCGCAAAAGCCATTATACTGTAGATCACATTTTTACTTTGTACGCCTCAGTCCAGAAATGTCTAAGTAAAAAAGGTAGGAAGCTATATATAGCCTTTGTAGACTTTAGAAAGGCTTTTGACTCTGTGTGCCATGATAAACTTTTAGAGTGCCTAATTAGCCAGGGTGTCAAAGGAAAATTCTTTGCTTCTCTAGCTGCAATGTACAACTCACTGTTGTCATGTGTACGTTCAAAATCACAGTTTACTGAATTGTTTGAATGCCCGATGGGAGTAAGACAAGGGTGTGTTTTGAGCCCAACTTTATTTTCAATAGTTATAAATCAATTAGCTGATGACATTGAGGAAAGAGGTAAACATGGCGTCCAGATTCTGCCTGGTATTGTGGAATTACTTATTTTAATGTTTGCAGACGATGCAGCTCTGCTGTCAACCACTCCCAAAGGTCTTCAAAATCAACTAGACATCTTAAATATGTGTTGTAAAAAAATGAAATTATTTGTAAATAATGATAAGACAAAAATTATGGTATTTAGAAAAGGAGGGTTTCTAGGACGACATGAGAAATGGTTTTATGACGGAAAGAGATTAGAAGTAGTGAATAGTTATTCTTATTTAGGGTTTAATTTCACCACTAAGATGAGTGTTAAAAGGGGTACAGATCATTTAGCTATTAAAGGAAAGAAAGCTGTTATGCAATTACATAAAGTGTTTAACAAATACAAGGAAATTACCTCAAGTGTATTCTTCCAAATTTTCGACATAAAAATACAGCCAGTTCTGTTATATGCATCTGAGGTATGGGGGAATAAATAGACTAGAACACATTGAAAAAGTGCATCTGTTAGCCTGTAAACGATTCTTAGGTGTTCCAGCAAGGACGCCTAACAAGATGATGTATGGAGACCCTAGGCAGATTCCCATTGTACAGTAATTCTTATGTTGCTTGTATCAGATACTGGCTAAAATTAGTGCAAATGGATTACGAAAGATTACCCCACAGAGCATATAACATGTTATTTGAATTGGACAGATGTGGCAAAAGTTGTTGGTTAACAAATGTGAGAGGATTCTGTGTGAGGCTGGGTATGGTCTTGTCTGGTTGCAGCAAGGAGTGGGAAATGACAGAATGTTTTTTGAGAGCATTGAAACAAAGACTTGTTGACTGGTTTTAATTCAGAAATGGAATGGGAACTATTAGAGAGACGTGAACGATACCAGATATATAATTCATTTAAACCGTTTTTGAAAGATAAAAATATGTTAACGAATGGACATTTATTGTTTCCGTGTTGCTGTTATCCAGTTAAGATTTGGTGTACTTCCAATCAATAATAACATTCATAGATAAAGTGAATCTGTCCAGGTTAGAAATTGTTCTTTTTGTGTTAATCAAGTTGAAAATGAACATCATCTCTTGTTTGATTGCAGCCTTTACACAGACCTTCGAGACAAAATTCTTAAGGAATCATCAAAAAGTATCTTTTCATGCACTGCTTAAATCATCAAATGAAAATCATAGGCACAATGTATCCAGATTTATTTTCCATGCAATCAACACAAGGAAAACAGTACTTGGCTTACAATGATGGGCAGCTGTAACTGGTTCATTGACATTTGGTAAATCATGTCAACTGTTGAAAATTTGAAATTGTCACTATTTTGTATATTGTATCACAACATCTTTGTTTTGGTTTTTCCCCCCTGGTGTATGTGTGTGGTGTGTGTTGTGTGTGTGTGTGTGTGGTGTGTGTGTGTGTGTGTGTGTGTTTGTGTGTGTATGTGTGGTGTGTGTGTGTGTGGTGTGTGTGGTGTGTGTTCTTTTTATTAGTTTAACATTGCAGAATTGGTATTTTGTTTGGAAAGGAAGTAAGATTGGTATTCATGATGCAGTTTACCCTAAACTCACCAATCTCCCACACTGCCTCCCCCCTTACCCCACCCAGTCATTTCAACTGAATGCTTTACTCTGAAGATTTGGTATTTCTTCTGCATTAATTTTATTGAGTCATCATCATCATCAGACCCGTGACCTTGGCGGTCGTGGGGGAGACACGAAAGACGATGTCGTGGTAAGCCTCCTCCATCCATCTCGGTCCTCGGCTCTGCGCAGTAGTGCCGAGTCATTCATCCTGGTCCATTCTCTAATGTTGTCCCATCCATGACTTGTTCTGTCTTCCCCTCTTTTTTCCACCTTCGAGTGTTCCTGCAGTACTATTTTTGCAGAGTTTTGTGGGGGGTTGAACGTGGCCGAACCATGTCAGCTTTTTCTTCTTGACGATGGTGAGAAGGGGTTCCTGTGGACCTGCCAGCCGTGTTATTTGACTCTTGACAAATTCATTGGTCTTTCGTTCTCTCCAGGATATGCCCAGTAGTTTTCTATGGCATTGTGTTTCAAATGACTGGATTCGCTTTGCTATTTCAGCAGTCCAGGTTTCACTTCCGTACAGCAGGATAGTCTGAATTAAGGCTTTGTAGAGCTTTAGTTTAATTGGGAAACTGATTTTCTTTACTTTTCCATATGGTAGTGAAAATTTGTCATGGAGGATGTTGCCATGGCTATTCTGACTTTGATTCTGTCGCGATCGCCCTCCTTTGTGAGTGTACGCCAAGGTATTTAAAAGCGTCACCTCCTCCAGTTGTTGGCCGTTCATGTAAATTTTAGCAGTGGCATTGCTCGTGCTGTTCACAAGTACTTTACTATTCTTTTCTCCGAGCTCACCTCCATCCCATGTGCTCCAGCTCTGTTCTCAAGTCTGGTCATAAGATCTTGCAGCTCTGTGTTACTTCTGCCCCCATGAGGTCAATGTCATCGGCAAACCGCAAGTTGTTGAGGGGTCTGCCGCCAGTGGAGATGGTAGAGTGGAAGTCATGGAGGGTCTCTCTCATAATGTTTTCCAAGAACAGATTAAACAGGACTGGAGATAACAGGCATCCTTGTCGGACCCCAACTGTGGTTTTGAAGTAGTCTCCGACCTGATTGTTCAGAAGGACTGCACTGCTTGCGGTGTTGTATAGTGCTTGAATGGTTTGCACTAGTCCTTCTTCAATGCCAAACATTCTGAGGACCTGCCACAGGCCTTTTATTGAGTAGATTATGATTAAAGATGATTATGATGACATTGATGATGCTATGTTGTTTTGTTCAGTATAATGGTACTTAAGTTTGTTTGCTAGTGTTTTATTTATGTTGAAAAAGATGTCGATTATCCACCAACTTTATAAATGCGTATATCAGGCAACCCTCAATATGTGTGCATGCTGATATTCCTAGCTATTATGGATGTAGTAAAACTGCATGAATGTTGCAATAAGCAGACAGTCTCACATGGAGAGTTAGAAGTGTTTGTATACACATTGACTATAGTATGTGTGAAATTTATCCCATGCTTTTATTTGTCATAGATAAAGTATGTGTGAAATTTATCCCATGCTACCATTTTCCACTGCCACAGTGTGGGTGAAATTTATCCCATGCTACCATTTTCCATCCTATAGTATGTGTGAAATGCATCTTATGTTTTCATTTTTCATTTCTATATGTGAAATTTATCTCATGCTTTCATTTGTCATAGATACAGTATATGTGAAATGTATCCTATGCTTTCATTTTTCATTGCTATAGTATGTGTGAAATGTATCCCATGCTTTCATTTGTTATAGTTACAGTATGTGTGAAATTTATCCTATGCTTTCATTTTTCATTGCTATAGTATGTGTGAAATGTATCCCATGCTTTCATTTGTCATAGATACAGTTTGTGTGAAATGTATCCTATGCTTTGATTTGTCATTGCTATAGTATGTGTGAAATTTATCCCATGCTTTCATTTGTTATAGTTACAGTATGTGTGAAATTTATCCTATGCTTTCATTTTTCATTGCTATAGTATGTGTGAAATGTATCCCATGCTTTCATTTGTCATAGATACAGTATGGGTGAAATTATCCTATGCTTTCACTTGTCATTGCTATAGTATGTGTGAAATGTATCCTATGCTTTCATTTGTCATAGATACAGTTTGTGTGAAATTTATCCTATGCTTTCATTTGTCATTGCTATAGTATGTGTGAAATTTATCCTATGCTTTCATTTGTCATAGTTACAGTGTGTGTGAAATGTATCCCATGCTTTCATTTGTCATAGATACAGTATGTGTGAAATTATTCTATGCTTTCACTTGTCATTGCTATAGTATGTGTGAAATGTATCCCATGCTTTCATTTATCAAATTCTTTCAGTTTTCATTGCTATAATACGTGTTAAAATTATCCCATGCTTTCATTTTTCATTGCTATAGTATGTGTAAAGTTTATCCTATGCTTCCATTTTTCATTGCTATAATATGTGTGAAAATTATCCCATGCTTTCATTTTTCATTGCTATAATATGTGTGAAAATTATCCCATGCTTTCATTTTTCATTGCTAGAGTATGTGTAAAAATTATCCCATGCTTTTATTTTTCATTGCTATAGTATGTGTAAAGTTTATCCTATGCTTCAATTTTTCATTACACTCACACCCCTGCCCCCCTCCCCCCCTCCCTCACCTGGTGTATTGTGGCCTAAGGCCGATGTACCATTAAACCAGTTTAGAGTTCAGAGTTCACAGTTCTCTCTCTCTCTCTCTCTCTCTCTCTCTCACACACACACACACACACAGAGGCAGAGAGAGGGGAGAAGGAAGGGGTGGTATGTTGGCAGAGGCACGTGTCTTGTTCCTATGACAGGCAGTGCAATCATGCAAATTTACATGTCAGTGGAACTTGCAGCAACATGACGTGCGCAGAGAGAGAGAGAGAGAGAGAGAGAGAGAGAGAGAGAGAGAGAGAGAGAGAGAGAGAGAGAGAGAGAGAGAGAGACAGACAGACAGACAGACAGACAGACAGAGACAGAGACAGAGAGACAGATAGACAGACAGAGACACACACATACACACAACAACACAGAGACAGACACGCAGACACACACACAGACACACACGTGTATGTGTGTGGGGGTGGTGGTGGTGGTGGTGGTGGTAGGAGTTGCTGTGTCTTTTTGATGTTTTGTCTTTGTTTTGTTTTGGTTTAGTTTTTCTGTGTTGCTTGTTTGTTTGTATTGAGGTGGATGTGTTTTCAGGAGATTTTTTATTTATTTGACTTATATGGTTTAATATTGTTCAGGGTTTTTTGTGTTTTTTTAATTCAATGTATTCATATATTATTGTCTTCTCTTGTTATATTTATATGGTTTATCATTGATAAGGTTTTTATTCTATGTCTGCATAGTATATATATATATATATATATATATATATATATATATATATATATATATATATATATATATAAAAATATATTTTTCTCTCTTTTTTTTCTTTAGATAGATGGCTTGATGTAAAAAGCAGGTGCACTGCTTATTCATGTACCATTTGGAAAAAAAGTTTGACTTTGACTTTGACACACACACACAAAGGAGGTGGGGGGATAGATAGAGAGAGAGTGGGGAAGAGAAAAGAAACAGACTGACAGACAGAAAGAAACACACACACACACACACACACACACACACACACACACACACACACACACACACACACACACACACACACACAACAGATACACTGACAGACAGAGAGATACACTGACAGACAGACAGACTAACAGAGAAAGGGGAACGAGAGAGACAGACAGAGAGAGACAGAGACAAAGACAGAAAGACAAACAGACAGAGAGACAGACAGACAGAGACAGACATAGAGACAGGCAGATAGACAGACAGACGGATAGACAGACAGACAGACAGAGGGAGGGAGGAGGGGGGTCAACTTGACTGAGCGTGTTGCCTCATTGAACAGTGCTGTGTCACGGTTTTACACGGCGCCTGTTCCATCTCCCAAACCTAGCATGCAGAAATCCTGCCAATGAGCCCACAACACACACACACGCGCGCAGTGTATCTGGATCACTACCATTATTAAAAAGCATAATGTGCGTTTTTTCTGTAGATAATGTCAGGCCATTTTCAAAAATATGTTTATGTAAATTATCTAGGTCTGTTTGATATACTTTTCTGGTATAGTTTATCATCGTCTTTGTTGTAGCACGCTTCATAGTGACATTCATCATATACATATATCATCCGCATATTGTACCAGGACAACATCTTTAGACAGTTTTGTGAGTAAATCATACAGCAATAAATTAAACAGAAAAGGGGCTATAACTGAACCCTGTGGTAAACCCATATGCAATGACCTAAAGTTTGAATATGCATTCCCTACTCTCACTTGCATACTTATGTTACATAAACAGCTTTTAATATAATAGAAAAATGCCCACAAAAACCAATAGTCTTCAGTTTATGCAGCAATTTAGCATGCCAAACTTGGTCGTAGGCTTTCTTTACATCAAAAAATGTTGCGAGTAGATATTTTCTTCTCGCAAATTGATGTTTGACCTGTGTTGTTAGTTTAACTAAGTTAGCATTGCTGATCTACCTTTCACAGTTTACTATTGGAGGGGAGCCAATTCAGTATAAATATGGTAACATTTTTAGACATTCAACTTACATCAAAATTAACTTGGAATGCTCATATTGGATACATTTTAACAAAAGCAAGGAAATGCATCCATTTTCTTAAAATGGTTGGCAGACAGTCCTGGGAACAAGATATCTTCACTCTTAAAATTTTGTCTAAGTCACTTGTACGTTCCAAACTTCCCTATGGACAAGAAGTCTTTTTCAGTGCTCCTGATAATTTACTCTGGCGTCTCTGGCGCCTTCAAACCAGTTGCTTCGGGTAGTTGGGGCTCGTCAGCCTGGGAGGGCAGCTCACCTAGGGGAAGGAAAACCCTGATCTCAAACCTCCACTGCCTTGTGGCATACCCGTTCACGGGATAGGCTTCGGGAGTCAACCCTGAGGAAAAATCCGGAGTCGGAGCTCCTACTACTGGTAACTATGTAACCTGTACTACCTGTTCCATGTGTGAGAGACAACCCCGACCCCAAAAACCAGTCAGGAGAGGGATGGGCTCCACCTGGCTGTACTTGCCCTAGATACACTGCATGATGAAGAAAATACCAATGGCCATACCGGATCGGTCGTCGCCCGGGTCAACAAGGACCGCGCCTTCTGTCTCCCATCAGGGCAGAGGTGTAAAGTATGCTACTGCAGGAACCCGAATCCGTGTAAAAGATTATATTACCACGGCATCAAGGAATATCAGATTACTTGCCCAAACAGGAAAGCTACAAGAACTCACCCACGAACTGAAGAAGTATACCTGGCATATAGTGGGCCTTTGTGAAGTCAGATGGAAGAATTTTGGCGAATATCTTACTGACTATGGACATGTACTCTACTATAGTGGTGCATTAGACAAGCACACCAATGGCGTAGGCTTTCTTGTCAACAAGAACATCAAAAACTCAGTGCTCGGGTGCTGACCAGTAACCAGTAGACTTATAACCATCCGCCTCAAAGCAGCCCCTTACAACATCACGGTGGTACAAGCTTATGCGCCAACATCAGAACATGATGATGAAGTAGTAGAGGAATTTTACATGTAGCTGCAGGGCATCATCAACAAAGCTAACAAAAAAGACATCCTTATCATTCAAGGAGACTGGAATGCTAAGGTAGGTGCTGATGCACTGAAAGACTGGAGCAAATTCTGTGGAACATCCTATAATACAGCTACCAGCGAAAGAGGACTCAGACTACTGGAATTTGCCAGCTACAACGACATGGTGCTTGCAAACACCCTTTGGGAAACACAAGGCATCCCGACGCTGGACGTGGCATGCACCTAATGGAACCCATCACAACCAGATTGATTACATACTGGTACAAAACCGGTTCAGATCTGGCATCAACAGAGCCATGACGAGGACATTTCCAGGTGCAGTCATGAGCAGTGACCACGATCTGGTGCTCTTGAACTTTAAAATCCAGCTGAAAAAGATCAACAAGCCTAAGAACATCAGGCTAAAATTCAACCTAGAAAGACTAAAAGACCTTACCATCGCAAAAGCCTTCCAAGCAAAAATAGGTGGAACATTTGCTGCACTGATTACACGTGATAAAAATGCCATGGCGCAGTGGTTAGCGCCTTGGGTTACGGACTGGAAGGTCGCGGGTTCGAATCCCATAAGAGTCATAGGGATTTTTCGGACTCCGGCCGGCTCCTACCCAGAGTGAGTGTGCTGTGGGCTCAGTGGGAAGACTGGGACCACACAGTCGAGCTTCATCCACTTAACGGATGCGAATTTGAGAGTGTTGCTCAAATTACCTGACCAACACTGCAGGTGTCTGTATCTCTCGGGCCCGGTTGACGCCGGGATATATTATGATAGTAAGCGTAGAGTACAACCCTGTCAAGTAGTCTCAAAGCATATGCACTTCCACAGCAGCATCATTACGTCATCCTCATTGTCATTGATCATCATGCAATTAAAAAAATTGCCTCTGATTCGGTGGTCCCAGTTTCTCTGGTCTCATGGTGACCTCAGATTCGGTTTGCCCATACACTTCTGTGCCTGTGGTGGGTTTGTGTCAAAGCCTTTGGGGTTGGAGGTTCGCGGGGGACAGTCGTTGGAGGGACGTTGTGGTGGTTGCCACCTCGGGTGGGCAACTCACTCAGTCTGGCTCCGCGACTGAGCTAATACTGTCGTTAGTAGGGGGCTTAGTAGGTGGTGTCCTGCGTATGTTAGCTCAGAACAGGCACCACTGAACACCGCCAAAGTGACCCAGCAGCAGTGCAGGGCCCCTCTGGCTGGTGGCCCTGCGGCGGCCTGATAGTGATTGGCTCCCTGTGGGCCTCCGGCTCTGAGGATGAGACATAACAAATCTGGGTGTGGTTGTGGCGGGGGGATTGGAATGAGCGGCGTGGGAACAGCAGGACGGGGGACGTCACAGAAGATGAGGCAGCAAAAAAAAAAAAAAAAAAAAAAAAAAAAAAAAAAAAAAAAAAAAAAATGCAGAGACAATAACAAACAGTTTCATTGCAGTGATGACGGAAACAGCAAAGGAGCTACTTAGCAAGCACCGCCAGAAAAAACAACCATGGATCACAGATGAAATCCTGGATATGTGTGATAAACAAGTAAATTGAAGAGTGTAAAGTACACAACAGGAGCAGGGGAATACAGAGAGATCAGCAAAAAGATCAAGAAAGACATGAAAAAGGCCAAAGAAGAATGATTTGAGAAACAATGTTCAGATATTGAAGAAAATTGACCAAGAACAACAGCAGAAGAACCTATCAAATTGTGAAAGAGCTCACACAGCAGAAACAGACAAGAGTCACCAGCATCAAAGACAAAGACGGAAACTGCTTCACAGAGGAAAAAGATATCATTAACAGATGGACTGAGTACTGTTCAGAGCTCTACAACCATCAGACACAAGGTGACCCCAGTGTTCTTACAAGTCAAGACTCGTCAGAAAATGATGACTTTCCTATCCTTTGTTGAGGCAGCAATCAAATCACTGAAAAATGGGAAAGCTGCAGGCATTGACAACATCCCAGCAGAGCTGCTCAAATACGAGCGGGGGAGGGGGGGGAGTGACAGACATCCTCACAAGAATTTGCAACAAGATCTTGCAAACAACACTATCATTGGCACATGGAATGTACGGACACTAAGAGCTGCAGGCAAAGTGGAAGAACTGACACATGAGATGTCCAGATATCAATGGCACATCCTTGGGCTCTGCGAAGTCAGGTGGAAAAACATGGGAGAAACAACGACCCAGGAAGATCACAAACTATACTACAGTGGAAAACAGGATAAACATGAACACGGTGTGGGGTTTCTCGTTCACAAAGACACCGTGAACACCGTCATGAGCTGTCAGCTTGTGTCCAGCAGACTTATTACCATCCGCCTGAGAGCAACCCCCTTTAACATACCTGTAGTACAGGCATACGGCCCTACATCAGACTGCACAGATGAATCCATAGAAGATTTTTATGACCAGCTACAAGACGTTCTGAATCAAACTCCCAAGAAAGACATCCTCGTTGTGCAAGGTGACTGGAACGCCAAGGTAGGAGAAGATGCATGGAAAGATTGGGAGGGCGTTTGTGGGCCACATTGCAATAATCAATCAAATGAAAGAGGCTTGAGACTCCTGGAGTTTGCCAGTAACAACCACCTCCAGCTAGTGAATACACTTGGCCCACACAAGAAATCCAGAAAATGGACATGGCATAGCCCAAATGGAGAACACCACAACCAAATAGACTACATCATGGTGAAAAGACGGTTTCAGTCTAGCGTTAACATCGCACAGACATGAAGTTTTCCAGGAGCAGACATAGGGAGTGATCATGATCTTGTGATGATGACTTTCCCATTACGTCTAAAGAAAATCCACAAGCGGAACAACATTAGGATCAAATTTGACCTCGAGAAGCTGAAGGACCCAGAGGTAGTAGAAATTTTTCAAGCAAGGATAGGTGGAAAGTTTGCAGCACTCACTGTGATAGACTCAGACATAGATACACTGATGAATAGTTTCAATACAGAGGTGACTGAAACAGCAAGCGAGCTTCTTGGCAAACACCGACCAGTCAAAAAACCATGGGTCACACCTAACATCCTACAACTATGCGACAAGCGTAGAGAGTTGAAGAAAAAGAAAAATGAAACAAAAGAAAGAGCAGAACAATATAGGGCAGTCAACAAAAAAATCAGGAAGTGCATGACTGAGGCAAAAGAGAAATGGATCGGTGAACAGTGCCAAGACATTGAAGAGAACATCAAGAAAAACAATAGCAAGAAAGCATATCAGCTGGTGAAAGACCTGACTAGCACAAAACAGGGAAAAGGTTTAACAATCCAAGACAAAAATGGGAAGTGTCTCACTGACGACCAGGATATTCTGAACAGATGGACAGAATACTGCTCCGACCTGTATAACTACAGAACCGCAGGTGATCCAGAAGTCCTTAATGTACCCGCAAGCAAATACACAGGCAGTCACCCTATCCTCCGTGAAGAAGTGGAAACAGCAGTCAGATCGCTGAAAAAGGGAAAGTCAGCAGGGGCTGACAACATTCCAGCTGAGTTGGTTCAAGCTGGAGGGGAAGCCATGATCAGCGCCCTACTAAGAATCTGCAACAAGATCTGGCAGACAGGAAAATGGCCAAAACCATGGACAGTCACTCATCATCACCCTCCCCAAGAAAGGAAATCTACAACAATGCCATAATTACTGCACAATCAGCCTCATATGCCACCCAAGCAAGGTCATGCTCTAGATAATATTGAATAGACTGAAGCCACAAGCAGAGACCATCATTGCTGAGGAACAAGCAGGTTTCAGAGCAGGGCGCAGCACAACAGAACAGATATTCAACCTCAGAATACTATGTGAGCGGTACCTTCAACATCAACATGACCTTTACCATGTATTTATCGATTTTAAGAAGGCATTTGACAGGGTGTGGCATTCAGCTTTGTGGGCAACCATGAATTTGTACAGCATCAATGCAAACCTGATCAGAGTCATCAAACAGCTGTACAGCGAGGCCACCAGTGCAGTGTACTACAACAACAACAACATTGGAGAATGGTTTCGAACAACAGTTGGAGTAAGGCAGGGCTGTCTACTCTCACCCACTCTTTTCAACATCTGCCTTTAGAGAATCATGGCTGATGCACTGGAACATCATGAAGGATCAGTCAGCATTGGTGGCAGAACGATCACAAACCTCCGCTTCGCAGATGACATTGATGGAATAGCATGATCAGAAAAAGAGCTTGCCAGCCTAACAGAACACCTGAATAAGGCCTCCAAAACATACGGCATGGAAATCAGTGGAGAGAAGACCAAACTGATGAAAAAGCGTAAACTTAAATGATATGGGCATGTCGCAGGATCCAAAGGACTTGTAAAGACAATTTTACAAGGCACTGTCCGAGGAAGAAGAAGAAGAGGCAGACCAAGGAAGAGCTGGGAGGATAACATCAGCGAAGGGACAGGCCTAGAACTCAACAAAACCCTGAGAAAGGCAGAACAGAGAGAGGAATGGAGGGAACTGGTTGTTGAGTCTTTGAGGGTGCCCCCACGGTCGTCAGACTACGGGACAGATAGATAGATAGATAGATAGATAGATAGATAGATAGATAGATAGATAGATAGATAGATAGATAGATAGATCTGGCAAACTGGAAAGTGGCCAACACTTTGGACCCAATCACTCTTCATCATGCTCCCCAAGAAAGGCAATCTACAGCAATGCAAAAACTATCGAACGATCAGCCTCATAAACCATGCAAGT
The DNA here is from genome assembly GCA_028751875.1 of Rapana venosa. Taxonomy (NCBI): domain Eukaryota; kingdom Metazoa; phylum Mollusca; class Gastropoda; order Neogastropoda; family Muricidae; genus Rapana; species Rapana venosa. Next base: position 59,472,669 of record CM054151.1, on the reverse strand, counting down.
AAAGTGATGTTAAAAGTCATCTTGAACAGACTAAAGCCACGGGCAGAAAAGATCATCGCTGAAGAACAGGCAGGCTTCCGCCCAAACAGAAGCACCGCAGAACAAATATTCAACCTGCGAGTTCTATGCGAGAAATACAGCCAGCACCAACAGAAACAATACTACGTCTTCATAGACTTCAAAAAGGCGTTTGATCGTGTATGGCACGACGCATTATGGGCCACTATGAAGAAATACAACATGGGACAAAAGATCATTCGGACCATCAAAGAGCTATACACAAAAGCCACCAGCGCAGTGCTTTTCCAAGGCATAGTTGGAAAGTGGTTCCATACCTCAGTGGGAGTTCGTCAAGACTGTCTCCTATCGCCTACACTGTTTAATGTCTTCCTTGAGCGCATAATGACTGATGCCTTAGAAGATCACACTGGCACAATTAGTATTGGAGGGCGGATAATCACCAACCTCAAGTTTGCTGATAACATCGACGGACTTGCAGGAAATGAACAGAAACTAGCCAACCTAGTGTACCACCTGGGCAAAAAATCCTCCAGATATGGCATGGAGATCAGTCCTGAGAAAACAAAACTCATGACAAACAGTGCCCAGCCAATCACTACCAAGATCAAAGTCAGTGGAAAAGAACTTGAGGTTGTAGATCACTTCAAGTACCTTGGAACTAATAATAATAATAATAATAAAAATAATAATAATAGTAATAATAATAATAATAATAATAATAATAATAATAATAATAATAATAATAATAATAATAATAATACATGGAATTTATATAGCGCTGAATCTTGTAAAACAAACAAATCGAAGCGCTTGCACTCAAACCATTTACGCGCATGCAACTTTCCTCAAATATAATAAATAACATTTCAAATTTATGCACGCGTACATGCACGCGTACATGCACGCACGCGCACACACACACACACACACACACACACACACACACACACACACCACACACACACACACACACACACACACACACACACACACCACACACCCCGCGGACACACTTAGGAGAGGAAGGATGCTGTTGAAAAGTAGAGACGGATATGAGGGGAAAGTGTCAGGTAGGAAATAAGTGTGTTTTGAGGATGGATTTGAAGTGAAGGTTTTTGGCGAAGTGAAAGAGGGAGGTCATTCAAGGTGGACGGACCAGAAAAAGAGTAAGATCGACAGCCAACAGTGGTTTTTTTGAATCTGCGTGTTCGAAAGCACAAAGTATCTGTGGCTGAACGAAGGGAACGGGATGGAGTGTACAGGTGAAGACAGTTACAAAGATAAGATGGTGCAGATTTGTGGAGACACTTGAAACAGATGGTATTGATCTTATACTTCAGTGTTTGTGAGACTGGCAGCCAGTGAAGAGATCGCAGAAGAGGAGTGATGTGTTCAGATTTTTTCTTTCTTAGGACCAGTCGAGCTGCAGAGTTTTGTATGCGTTATTTGTGAAGAAGGTTCAAAAACCGAAATCCTCGCAAGAACTGCACAAACAATAGCAGCAATGGCAAAGATCAAGACTATCTGGAAAGACCGAAACATCTCTCTCAGGACCAAGGTCAAGCTACTGCATGCACTAGTCATCTCTACATATCTGTATGCGTGCGTATCCTGGACATTGAATGCAGATCTACAAAGGAGGATCCAGGCTCTAGAGATGAGATGCCTCAGAAGACTCCTTGGCATTTCATACATGGACCACACTACCAACAACGAAGTCCTACAAACCATCACCCAACAAGTAAAGCACTACGAAAACCTGCTGACCACAGTCAAGAAAAGGAAGCTCAGATGGTACGGACATGTGACTAGATCAGATGGGCTGTCCAAAGCCATACTACAGGGAACAGTGCAGGGGAAGAGAAGGCGAGTCAGACAGAGGAAGAAATGGGCAGACAACATCACTGAATGGACAGGGAAGAGCTTCTCCACAACCCAGGCACTTGCACACAACCGCCGCAAATGGAGCCAGCTGGTGCAACGTTCGTCAATGCAGTGCCCCTACGACCCCGGAGGGGGTTATGGGAGCAGATGAGATGAGATTAGAATCATTTACTTAAAAAAACTCCAAAGTATAGATTGTAAGGCGTACAAACTTTCACTTGGGGTACCATTCCTTGCATCCACCATATGACCTTAAAGCGAAATTGGGGAACTTCCCCTAGCTGAATACCGACAACTTTCATGCGCCAAATACGTGTTGCCGAGTACGAAGGACGAAAATTTTGTCTGAAGTGAATTAAAAAATCAAGCAGAAACGAATTTTCCAAAAAGGGCTAAACAAATTTCACGTTTAATGCCTATTGGCACTTATGTATCAGACCTCTTTCAAAAATTTAAACTTAATCAATATGACTCAGAAACACAAAAAGGAGCTTTGTCATGCCCTTCATGGGAGATGGATCAATCCTGTTTTGAGAATCCTGTTCTGTTTATGGAAAAAAGAATGAAAATCAAAACATCATTTATTTCATTTATTTCATTTATACCACTTTAAGTCACGAGATTTCTCTGCGTGAAATTCGGGCTGCTCTCCCCGGGGAGAGCACTCGCCACAAGAGCAGCGCCACCCTTCTTTTTTTTTGTCTGCAACTGTATTTCTTTCCCTATCAGAGTGGCTTTTATCTAAGAATTTTGCCAGGGACAACTCTCTTGTTGCGGTGGGTTCTTTTACGTGCGCTGCATAATTTTCTGAACACACGGGACTTCGGTTTATCGTCTCATCCGAAAGACTAGCGCCCAGACCACCCCTCATGGTCTAATGGATGGGGGAAAAGTTTCGGGCCCAGACGGGATACGAACCACCGCACACTTCCGACCCGGACTTTTTGCTTTCTAGACAGGCGCGTTACCTCTAGACCACCGATCCACCGATCATGGTTGCACATGTTCAGTCGCATATTGAAAATAAGTGTGCTGATTGCTTAAAAGCTTATACAGATGGATCTGTTTTAGAAAATCATGACACAGGCTCTGCATTTGTCATACCAGTACTTGAAATTGAGAAATCGTACTATCTTGGTAAACATCGTTCAATATTTACAGCTGAACTTATTGCAGTTCTTATGTCTCTTAACTATATTCTTGATTTTCCATTTTCCTTCTTTCATATCTTGCTTTGTGTTGACTCCAAGTCAGTATTTTATGCTATAAAATCCCCAAACTTCAAGAAGGTCTCCAGAATTATTGTTGAAATTAAATATGTCATACACCTCCTAGGTTTAAGAGGTATTCCTGTTTCTTTTTGTTGGGTAGGCACGTTAGAATTTTTTCAAACAAGTGGGCTGACAGAGCTGCAAAAAAGGGGGCAAGACATGATATGAAATCGATAGAACTGGATGTTCCCTTATCTCTACAGGAGGGATACCGTATATTAGAACAAACTTCATGGGGTGAGTTTAAAGAATCTGATCAATTCAAGGAACGATCTTTAAAAAGTTGCCTGACCACATCCCATATTTCTTGTTATATGGCTCCTTCTCAAATAAATTCGCGTTTTATAACCGTAAGAAGGGTTAATTCCCTATATGATAGAATGAAGTTAAATGCATTCCTTACACAATTTTGTAAACATGTAAGATGTCTATGTGGGGATCATATTTCCAATACTTATATCATATTTGAGTGCCCTATTGTAAAACCTTTGTTACCTACATTTTCTGAACAGTCTCTGGAAAATGTAGTTGAAAATTCAAAGCTAGCCTTTGCCAGCCAGATGTTTATTGCATAGTCCACTTGAATATTTATTGTAGTTACATTATTGTTATTTCATGTTTTCACATTGTTGAGTTTATAGTTTGCTCCTGTTTAAAAGTATTATCATTACTTTGATAGGTTGGACTTTTTTCTCACAAAAATACCAAGACTGATGCTATTTATTAACCTTTTCTCCTTTCACTTCTTCCCCTACCTTCTTTAATTTCCACTACACTTTATATTTCCCTCGTCTAATATAACTTAGAGTGAACAGACGTTAAATTGAAGACAACACACGCACGCACGCACATACAGACACACAGACACACACACACAGATACACACACATACACATACAGACACACACAGACACACACACAGATACACACTCACACACATACACAGACACACACACTGATCAGGTCCTGCCAGTGTGCAGAAAAACACCAATCAAACAAACAACCAAACAAACAACCAAATAGACAACCAAACAAACAGCCAACAAAACAAACAAACAACCAAACAAACAACCAAACAAACAACCAAAGAGCCAAACAAACAACCAAACACACAATCAAACACACAACCAAACACACAACCAAACAACCAAACACACAACCAAACACACAA
>CM054151.1:59433322-59465822 GCA_028751875.1 Rapana venosa | reverse complement strand
GCCACTCTGATAGGAAACAAAGTACATATCCAAACAAGAAAATCAAATAAAAATGGGTGGCACTAATATAGTGGCAATGCAGTCGCCCCGGGGAGAACAACAGCAAAGTCTTCCAGGACTTTAAGTGGTAATAAGTGCCATACAATACAAATTTACAATACGAAACAATACAATACGATACGATACAGTGCAATACAATAAAAAGACAATACAATACAACACAATACGATACAGTGCAATTCAATACAAAATACAATACAATACAACACAACACGATACATTGCAATACAATACAAAATACAATACAATACAACACAATACGATACAGTGCAATACACAACAAAATACAATATAATACAATACAACACAATACAAGGCAATACAATACAAAATACAATACAATACAACACAACACGATACAGTGCAATACAATACAAAATACAATACAATACAATACAACACAACACGATACAGTGCAATACAATACAAAATACAATACAATACAACACAACACAACTCGATACAGTGCAATACAATACAAAATACAATACAATACAACACAACAGGATACAGTACAATACAATACAAAATACAATACAATACAACACAACACGATACAGTGCAATACACAACAAAATACAATATAATACAACACAACACAACACGATACAGTGCAATACAATCCAAAATACAATACAATACAACACGATACAGTGCACTACAATACAAAATACAATACAATACAACACAACACGTTACAGTACAATACAATACAAAATACAATACAATACAACACGATACAGTGCACTACAATACAAAATACAATACAATACAACACAACACGATACAGTACAATACAATACAAAATACAATACAATACAACACAACACGATACAGTACAATACAATACAAAATACAATACAATACAACACGATACAGTGCAATACAATACAATGGCCGACACTGGTCCGAAATGGCTGACAGTGACAGTGGGCACACATGGCTGACAGTAACAGTGGGCACAACTGGCTGACAGTAACTGTGGGCACACATGGCTGACAATAACAGTGGGCACAACTGGCTGACAGTAACTGTGGGCACACATGGCTGACAATAACAATGGGCACAACTGGCTGACAGTAGCAGTGGGCACACATGGCTGACAGTAGCAGTGGGCACACATGGCTGACAGAGGGCACACATGGCTGACAGTAAAAGTGGGCACATGGCTGACAGTAACTGTGGGCACACATGGCTGACAGTAACAGTGGGCACACATGGCTGACAGAGGGCACACATGGCTGACAGTAACAGAGGGCACATATGGCTGACAGTAACAGTGGGCACACATGGCTGACAGTAACAGTGGGCACACATGGCTGACAGTAACAGTGGGCACACATGGCTGACAGTAACAGTGGGCACACATGGCTGACAGTAACAGTGGGCACACATGGCTGACAGTAACAGTGGGCACACATGGCTGACAGTAACAGTGGGCACAACTGGCTGACAGTAATGGTGGACACAACTGGCTCACAGTAACAGTGGGCACAACTGGCTGACAATTGGCACAAATAGCTGGCAATGGGCACAACTAGATGACAATGGGCACAAATGGCTGACAGTGGGCACAACTGGCTGGCAATGGGCACAAATGGCTGACAGTGGAGAGCAAGTGCCATCATCATCATTATTTGTGTTTGTTGTGTAGGCCTGCAGGGAGGTGGTGAAGCCGTCTTCACCGTATAGATAACCTCCTTTATCCAAACACATGTCACAGAGATGTACTGACTACATATTTTATTCATCGGTCTATGCTTCCACAAGCTGTTATCATTTTATTGTAACAAATGGGCTACGTCTATTCAAACAAAGAAATACATCACTGCACTTATAGACAGAACATGCCAAACTCATCATGCTAAAGCAGCAACAGCGATTGAAGCACGGAAGCTCCTGCTCAATGGCACTTTCGGGCTCAGCATGACTCATTGCGTCTGTACTAAGCAGGTTGAGCTAGTCAGTGAAGTAAAATGCTTTACTCATATCAAGAAACTTTAGAAATGACAACCACATACATAAGCGCAACATAGTATTGGTGGAAGCCAAATGATAGTGCTACTCTTTAGATCTGATGAAAGACACTGGACAGAAATAACTGACAGTGGACAGAAATGACTGACACAGGACAGAAATGACTGAATGACTGACACAGGGCAGAAATGACTGACACTGGACAGAAATGACTGACAATGGACAGAAATGACTGACACAGGACAGAAATGACTGACACTGAACAGAAATGACTGACACTGGACAGAAATGACTGACACCGGACAGAAATGACTGACACCAGGCAACCATGACACGTTGGGGCCTGGTGGCAGCATGGTGTGCACGTGTGGGGCTCTGTGAAGAAGTGTGTGACGTGTGCATTGCCTCTAATCCTGCCAGCACTGTGTTCTCTCCTCGTGTTTCTCTGAGGAATCTGGCGGTCAGCACAGTTTTCCTGGACATTGATTATTTTGTGTGAAACATTTCAGTACTGAGGTTTTCATCTATTGAATATTTGTTCTTTAAAAAATGGCTACACGATTTGTGTTCACATTGTTGCGCTGACCTTTGCCCCTCTCTCTACCCTGACCCTGCTGCAGCCTGAGAAACTGCACGTGTCTCACCAACTTCATCCACCCCCACCATCCCCATCCTGCTGTCCTCACTCCACCCTGGTGACCCACATCCCTGAACACAGCAGAGCATTGTCACGTGATATTGGCCGCAAACAAAACAGTCTTGATGAAGGAACAAAACAACCTATTTCAAACCTTGGCATCCATGGTGGCAACACCAGCAGAGGAACACGTGCAGGCAGACGTCATCGCCCGTGGTGTGCTCGGCCTGCACTGTCTCCCCCCTCACCTCTGACGTCACTTCTCCAACCACTGACCACGCTGCCTCGGGTTCTCCGTGACAAGCTTTCCCCTATTATTGATTTCACCTGTATAGGGGACTCTGACAATACTCTCTCTGATCATTATGTGTTTCATGTTGTGCGTAAAGATTCAGATCCCCTGCCTGACTCAGCTCCTGTACCACCCTCCACACCTGACTCGCCATCCGAACTCTTGCCTGTTCTCCCACTGTCCACAGCTCTACCATCGCCTTTATCTTCTTCCTCCAATGATCCTTGTCCTAACTCATCACTTTCTTCTTCAACCTCTCCACCTCCATCAAATCTTCTTCACATCTGTCTGCACAATGTACAATCTGTCTGCCCAGATGGAAAGGCTTATATTCTTTCCGATTCTATTTCTGAACGAAACATAGATACAACTTTTCTCACAGAAACATGGTTAAAAGAACAAGGCGACGAGCCTAGGATAAAACAGTTAACGCCACCTCGCTGTAAGACTCTTTCCTTCCCCCGACTCTCCCGTGGAGGTGGCATTGCTGTCATTTATAAGGACACACTGCGTCCCACTCTTTCATTGTGCCTCTCCCTCCCTTTCTCTCCGGCATCTTCAAAGTCCTTCGAATGAGACTATGAACCGAGGCTCCGTGTGCGAACGCATGCAGAACATCTTGCGCACACGTTAAATCCTGTTCCGCTTTTCGAAAGAGTAGGCCATTGTGTACAGGTGGGAACAGATGACAAAATTTACAAAACCGCATGCACACGGGGATTAGATGTAAAAAAAAGCACCCGAGTGCTTATTCCATTATCCTCGAAAAAAAAAGAGCGCTTTGATTTGTTGCTTTACAAGATTCAGAGCTTTATAAATTCCATACATTATCATGGTAAAGGAGGTAAAGGAGTCCCAAAACCTATAAGGTCGTAGGGGAGCGAGGCGTCAGAGACCTCACTTCTCTAGGGCCAGCATATTGAGGGCGGCGCCCATCTCCTCTCCCTCGCTGCTTTACCTTCCCTGACCCTAAAGAGGGCAGGTACCCATTTACAGCTGGGTGAACTGGGGGAACTGTACTGAAGCCAAGGCGCGCAAACGGTCACTCATCCAACTGGTAACCACGCTCGACGCTGCTTAACTTGGCTGGGGGAAAGCGAGTGCTCCGACGACTGAGCTATCCCGTCCCACATTATTATTATTATTATTATTATCATCATCATTATTATGATCATCATCATCATCATCATTATTATTATTATTATTATTATTATTATTATTATTATTATTATTATTATTATTATTATTATCTTTCGAAGTCTGTGAACTCAACTTCAACCTGCCTGGCCATTCTATTACTTTCTATTGCATTTAACGCCCACCTCCTAGCAGTAAAAACAATCTGACATCGTCCCTGTTTCATTAAGAATTCCTGTCACTCCTTGATCACTACAGCCTCTCTCCCAAGAAGCTTACTATCCTTGGCAACTTTAACTTTCATTTTGACAACCAGTCTTCTCCTGATGTCAAGCGTCTTTCTCTTTCTTTCTTTCTTTGTCTAACCATTCTCTCTCCCAGATGGTAAATGAAGCTACACACAGATCAGGTCATATTTTAGATTGGCTCATCACTGATATTTCACTAAACCTCGTCACGTCTGTATCCGTCACTAATGAACTGCTTCCTGATCAATCTGCCATTCTTTTCTTCCTCAACATTGCAAGGCCTATCACAAAGAAAAAGTGCGTCACCCGTCGCAATCTCAAAGCCATATATACTCAAACTTTCTCTACCCAAGCTGCTGAACGCCTATCACAAATCCCTGACCACACTGACCCTTTTAAACACTACGACACTATTCTTGGCCAACTGCTCGATGAGTATGCACCTCCCACTGACCTCATTCTTCCTGATAGGCCCTGCGCCCCATGGTACGCCCATGATATCCTGGTCGCAAAGCGCAAGCACCAACAACTCGAGCGACAATGGAGAAAAACAAAAACTCAAATAAATAAACAGCTCTTTCGAAAAAAATCAACAAAGTCAAAACTTTAATCCATTCAGCAAAGACAAAGTCTTACTCTGCTTAAGTTCTTCACTCTACGTCCATGGAATCTCTTTTTTCCCTCACCTCAACTCTTCTGGGGTCTGTAAAGGCAAGCCGTATGCCTACTGTTCACAGCCACTCTCAACTTCCTGATATATTTTCTTTGGGTTTTTTGACAAAAACCACAATATCCGCTCCAGACTGGAGTATACTTCTTTTCAACCTGCACCTCCTGATCCCCAATTCACGGGCATTTCTCTTCATTTCTTTCACCCAACCAGCGAGAAAGAAATCAAGACAATTCTGAAAGAAATGACAATAAAATCATGTGATCTCGATCCTGTACCTGCTTCTCTACTCACCCAGAGCATTCCACAGCTTGTACCCACTATCACAAAAAAGTAAACTCATCTCTTCTTTCAGGAGTGTTTCCATCAGATCTCAAAACTGTAATAGTTACACCTCTTCTCAAAAAGCACGACCTCCACCCTAACATTCTGAAGAATTACAGACCTGTTTCTAACCTACCCTTTTATCTATAAAGTCATTGAAAAAGTTGTTCTGATACAACTCAACATCCACCTTCATTCCAATAGTCTTCTTCCCCCGTTCCAGTCTGCCTATCGCGCCAACCACAGCACTGAGACCACCCTAGTCCACACCTTAAACACGCTTCTACATACTTCTGACTCGGGGAAAAGCTCCATTCTCACTCTTCTCGACTTATCTGCAGCCTTTGACACTATAGACCAATCAATTATTCTGTCCCGTCTCAAAAACACGTTTGGTATTACAGGCACAGCCCTCACCTGGTTTAGTTCATACCTAACAGGCCGATTCTACATAGTTTCAATAGACACGATTCAATCATCACCTACCAAACTGGAATGTGTAGTCCTACAGGGATCCGTTCTCAGCCCTGTTCCTTTCAATCTCTACACTGCTCCACTTTCACATAAAATAACCATCATCATATCAACCATCATTCCTATGCCGATGACTCTCAGATTCTTAGCAGTGATACACCTGAAAATCTGCCTTCTCTTTTGACAAATATTGGCTACTGCCTTCAAGATATCCAAAACTGGATGATACAGAATAAGTTAAGCTAGATCCAGACAAAACCGAAGCCATGCTTGTAAAGACCAAACATAAACTCTCTCTCATCACAACAGCTTCAATAGAATTCGGCAATACGTCAATTCCTCTATCTGGGGGCTGTTATTGACAACATACTCTCCATGCAAAAGTTCATCAAAGAGACCTGCCAATCATGCTACTATCAATTACGACGTATTAGTGCATTTCGAAAGTACCTGTCCACTGATGCAACATCCAAACTCGTTACGTCTCTCATTCTTTCACGTCTGGACTATAGCAATTTTCTTCGGGTTGGTCTGCCAGCATCATCAATCCACTCCCTTCAACGTATACAAAACTCTGCAGCTCGACTTGTCCTCAGAAAGAAAAAAATCTGAGCACATACCTCTTCTCTTGCAATCTCTCCACTGACTGCCTGTGCCACAGACAGTTAACTATAAGATCAGTACCCTCTGTTACAAATGTTTCCACAAAACTGCACTCCCACCTCTGTGAATGTCTTAACCTATACACTCCTTCTCGTTGCCTCCGCTCTGCTGCAGATACCTTGTGCTTACAAATACCGAGATTCAACCAATCCCCTGTTGGCCATCACTCTTTCTCTGTTTCTGGTCCATCAATCTGGAATGACCTCTCTCTCTCTCTCTCTCCTTCGCCAAAAGCCTACTTGTGATGCTTTTAAATCCAGCCTCAAGACATATTTATTCCAAATCTGGTTTCCCCCTCTTGTTTCATTTCAAATCTTTCCCAGCCGAAAACAGCCCAAATCCCATTACCCTGCCAAAGTGTATACCCTGTGTGTGTGTTTGTTGTGTGTGTGTGGGTGTGTTGTGTGTGTGTGTGTGTGTGTGTTGGGCGCGCGCGTGGTGTGTATGTACATTTGAATTTGTTAACTTGTTAATGTTATTGGTTGTAAGTGTAGGGGTGTGTTGAATGCAAGCGCTTTTATTTCTTTTTGCAAGATATAGCGCTATATAAATTATTATTATTATTATTATTATTACTACTATTATTATCATCATCATCATCATCATCATCGTCATCGTCATAATCATTATTATTGTTTAGAAGCAAGTGTCAGAGTCCAAATGTTGGCCGAGGCTGAGTGGGTTCTCTTGCCACGCCATCTCAGCACCACCAGCTGTTTAAACAGTTAAGGAACACAACATAAGTACTGTCTGTCCCGTCCATGCTCCCTCCACTAGTCTGCAAGCAGCAAGCTTACGACACGTTCTGTCAGCCATTGCATTCCCTAAGACAAGCGGCAAGCTCAGAGCGATTTTAATATGGGAAGACTGGTATCACACAGTCAAGCTTCATCCACTTTGCGAATGCGATTTTGAGTGATGCTGAAATTACCTGACTAGCAAAGCAGCTGTTTGTATCTCTCAGGTGCTGTTGACACTGCGATATAGTTGTAGGCATCCTTCAGTCTCCTAAGACTGTGGAGGTGTACTCTGTGGTTTTTTATGGTGCAGCGTCGAGTGTAATTTGGGTGCGTCGGGTATATTTTGTGTTACCCCGGAACAAATTGGCTCCGTGATTTAGCTGATACTGTCATTAACATGGGATTTAGTAGATGTTGTCCCGGGTATGTTGCCACAGAACAGGAACAACTGAACACCACCAAAGTGAGCCAGCAGCATTGCAAGTTCCCTTTGGCTGGTGCCCCCACGGCAGCCAGACATTGACAGGCGTTCTGTGGACTGCAGACCCTGGAGATGCTCCATCAAGTCAAGTCAAGTCAAGTCAAAATTTTATTTCCAGATTGTACATTGAATAAGCAATGCATTTGCTTTTTTTTCATCAAGCCATCTATCTAAGAACAAAATTCTTAATGATTATACTGAAATACTACATTATTGCATCCTTTACCATTAAATTAAACCAGTAAAGAGAGGAAAATCGATAAGATGAAACATTGAAAAATACAAATTACCACATATATATATATATATATTAAAATATATATATATTAAAATATATATTATATATAATATATAATATATATATATATATATATATATAGACGCACACACATACTCATACACACCTGCGCGTGTGCGTGCTCACGTCCACACACACCTTTAAAAAAAGAATGTTTTAAGAATTAAAGAAAAAGAAAATCATAAAACATCAGGACAAACAAATTAACTTCACCTACTGTTTCATTCCATTCTTTCACGTTTGTACTTTTGATAATAAAAAGGTACAGGGAAAAAAACGTTAGAGATACTAGATTCGTTGCGTCATTACTGGGCAAAATTGCCTTCAATGACCTCCCTCCTCTCCTCCCCACCCACAAACTGGCTTTTATGCGCTCATACTCTTCAAATTTGTGCTTTTTAAAAATAATTTATTTCACCAAAAATATCAAACAAGCAAGTAAGTCAAATAAGACAATGATAAGATTATATATTTGGATACATTTAAAACAACAATCACCCATCACCATGAGACAACAAATTAACAATTTTCCCATCATCATGAACAACAACATAACTATGATTACAGAAAAAAGATTGGAAGGATGAGGGGGGCGGGGATGAGTATCAAGGGGAAGGGGAAAAACACATTCAAAACAAATAGAAAAAAATAATAAAAAAAAAAAATTATTCAAAAAAGTAAAAATCCCTATACGATACAAAATTCAAAAGCCATAAACAAAATGGACTATCAAACTAAAAACAATATCAAACTAAAACAGTATCGCTTTTAATAGTAATAATTTAAACTCATCTCTAACTGCAATAAAACAACATCCACGATAAAAATCTATTGAATTGGACAAGAGAAAGGTATAGGGGGGAGAGGAGAGGAGAGGAGAGAGAGGAGGAGGAGAGAGAGAGAAGAGAGAGAGGGGGAGAGAGAGAGAGAGAGAGAAGAGAGAAGAGGAGAGAGGGAGAGAGAGAGAGAGAGAGAGAGAGAGAGAGGACACACTATCAAGCTATCAGGTCTACCATTAAAAAAAATTCCTCCTTTCCACGTTTATTTTAAAATGTGTAGATTATTTACTAGCTTGTATAGATTACTCTTACTTCTTTGCATAATTAGTGTGCCTCTTTCCTGCCTCCCCCTCCCTCCACACATATACAGCGTGTGACTGTAGAATTTCTAGTCACAGTAAGACATACTTGAATTTTGTTTAAAAGAAATGCAGTAAGTGCTGATAAATGTGAGTATGGTTGATTTACCGTATTAGTCATGGTTGATTTGCCTTATTAAATTCCTAGGCATTCATGCATTAGATGGCTTTATGGCTGTGTCTTGAACTGATTTTTGGTTTTGATACATTTTAAGCGTTTTGGGAGCTTGTTCCATAAATCACTACCTGAGTACAAGAAGTTTGTTTTGTAAAGATTATTTCTTGGTCTCAGAAATGTTAGTAGATGATTATGTCTGTGTTCATTGACTTTGAAGCTATTGGTGATCTTTGGAGGGGCATTTCCATTGACAACTTTCAGGATAAAGAGAGCTTTATTTAGATTCAGTCTGTTTTGAAGGTTAGGGTATTTGTTTGCTTATAATCGTTGATGGTTAGGGAGCTTGATTTTAGTAGAACAAGTTTCAGTGCTCTTTTATATAATCTATGAATCAATTTTAAATTTGTATCACTGTAGCTGTCCCAAAGAGATGAAGCATAGTCAACTATAGGCAAAATATGGCCACAAAAAAGAGTTTGCGAGAGTGGTTATTCAGAAAATGTGGGTTTTTTGATAACTGAAGTAGCTTGTAAGCAAGACGTTTTCCTAGCGTCATCACGTGGTCAGTCCAAGTAAGATTTTTGCCAATAATTACACCCAGAATTCTGTGGGAGTCAACTTCTTCAATTACTCTTTTACCTATCAACAGAGGTTGGAATTTATTTTCATTTTTTTGTCTCTATTTGTCTTGCTAGTACATACATACACTTAGTTTGTCGTGTATTTAGGGACATATGGTTTAGCTGAGTCCAAGTAACCAATCTGTCAATACTGTTTCGAAGTTTGAGTGCAAGTCCGTGGGGGTCAGAATCACTACAATAGAGGGATGTGTCATCAGCAAACATTTCACAGCTACATTCTAGAAACGAATAACGAATCTGTGAATGGCTGGGACAGAAGGATTGACGTAGTGGCGTGGAAACAGGAGGGCAAGAACGTCCTAGAGAGTAGGGCAGCAAAGAAAACCTATTTTTTTAAAAATATAGAAACTGTTGAACAGAGAAGCAGACGCCGACATGGAAAGAGTGACAGAACAATACAGACAATCCAAAACAAAGCCAGGATTAAAAAGAACTCATAGCAAGCACACATCTCTCAGAAAACGTGCCGCTTACATTCAAAGGCCCCGAGAGTTCTCGCAGGGAAACAGTCGACCGATATTGTAGATGGAAGAGAAAGTAAAAAAATGCAAGTTGTATTGGTTATGCAGGAAGACACAATGGCCATCACTTTCGGGCAGACTCACAGACACATAGTCATTAAATTCATAATAAACATCGATTTGACAGAATAGCTGCACACAGACAGACAGGCAGACAGAGAAAGCAAAAAGAAAGACAATGAACTTTGTGAGCATCATTTGATGACAGGTAATGCAATCACGCTGATGTGTATGTCACATTTTTGGCTGCAAATTGATATGAGAGAAAGAGAGAGAATGAGAGAGCGAAATAAAGAAAGAAAGAAAGAAAGAAAGAGAGAGAGAGAGAGAGAGAGAGAGAGAGAGAGAGAGAGAGAGAGAGAGAGAGAAGAGAGGAGAGTTTTTATGTCCATTCAGCATTACAGCCCTGTAGACGAGGGGAGAAACATTTAAACTGTGTGTAGCATATACAATATCGTCTTCGCATAGTCCTCGCACAATTTAGCACTCATATGTACAACTGCACACTTTATTTGCCACCACACGCCTCTCATTCTCTCTCTCTCTCTCTGTATCTCTGTCTCTCTCTCATTCTCTCTCTGCATCTCTGTCTCTCATCCTCTCTCTCTCTCTGCATCTCTGTCTCTCTCTCATTCTCTCTCTTACTTACAATGTGTAGATGTTCTTTTTATGACTTTATTGGCTTTTCCCCCCTCTTTATTATGAGAGTGTATGGGTATTGCACTTATTTTATTACCATGACATTCAATTTGCATGAACATAATTAAAAAGTGTTTGTGTTGATCGTGTGCTATGTGAGTATTACATATTTAGTATTATCCCTGAAACACCCCCCCCCCCCCACCCCCCCACACCCACACACACACTCACACACACACACACACACACACACACACACGCGCGCGCGCGCGCGCGCGCGCTCAAACACACACACACACACACACATACTCACTCACTCACCCACCCATATTCTCTCCCTAAACGACTGTATAGTTTTTAATTTCTTCTTGGTTTGTTTCTTGTTTTTATTGTGTGGATGTATGGGTATTAAATTTATTTCATTACCATGACATATAATTTGAAACGAGTATAATCTAAAATGAGTGTTGATGGGATCGCATACTGTTTTGGGATTTATATATTGGATATTATCTCTGAAATACACACACACACACTCTCTGTCTCTGTCTCTCTCTCTCTCACCTTTTATCGTCCTGCTTATAGTCATAGTATATCCTGATGAAGGATTCATATTTTTATATTTTCAATACTTTATTGGACTTGCCTCTGTACTTAAGTTTTAATGAGTGCCCTATTTCAATATCTTATAATTATGTGTAACAAGTATGTGTACCATTTGACAATGTGTAGATGTTTATCTTTATGACTTATTAAGTTTGGTTGTGTTATTTTTCTTGGCTTTGTTGTTGCTCTTGTTCTTGTTGTTGTTCTTTGTCTGTTTTTCTCTTTTTTATCATCTTTTGTTGGTTTGGTTTTTCCTTCTCTTTTGTTTGTTTGTTTGTTTTGGTTAGGGTTTTTTGGGGGGTGGGGGTAGGGGTGGGGTATTCCTAGGATTTTCTTTTAATTGCTTGCTTTGGGGGGGGGGGGGAGGGTTGTTGGGGGGAGCTGTTTTGAAAAGGGTTATTTCCCTTGTTTTTATTGCGAGACTGTATAAGTATTGGGTTATTATTATTAAGATGTATCCCTAACGGGCGGGGACTGGATGTAAAAAAGCACATGGGTGCTTATTCATTATCCTCGAAATAAAAGAATTTGTCATTGTCATTGTCATTGTCTCTCTGCATCTCTGTCTCTCTCTCATTCTCTCTCTCTCTCTGTATCTCTGTCTCTCTCTCATTCTCTGTATCTCTGTCTCTCTGTCTCTCTCATTCTCTCTCACACACATGTCTATAATGGACCATCTGGGAACTAGTTATTCTGTTCCCCTATCTTTGTGTTCATATTCATTACTTCTCCCATACATTTGGCATTACAGGCACAGCCCTCAACTGGTTTAGCTCATACCTCCCAGACCGATTCTAAACAGTTGCAGTAAATAAGATTCAATCAACACCTGTCAAATTGGAATGTGGAGTCCCATAGGGATCAGTTCTTGGCCCTGTTCTTTTCACCCTCTACACTGCACCACTTTCACATATAACAAATCGTCATCAGATCAGCCATCATTTTTATGCAAAGGACTCTCAGATTCTTAGCAGTGATGCTCCTGAAAATCTGCCTTCTTTCTGGACAAAATTAATATGGCCCACTGCTTTCAAGATATCCAAAACTGGATAATACAGAACAGATTACAGCTAAATGCAGATAAAACCGAAGTCATGCTTAATAATATATGGAATTTATATAGCGCTGAATCTTGTATAAAAGACAAACAAATCGAAGCGCTTGCACTCAATCATTTACAGGCATGCAACTCTCCTTAAACATAATGAACAACAGATTTCAAAACCATGCGCGCGCACGTATGCACGCATGCACGCACACACACACGCACGCACACACACACACACATACACACACACACACACACACTCGGAACAACACTTAGAAGGTGAAAAATGCTGTTGAAATTTAGGGACAGATATTTGGGGGGAAAGTCTCAGGTAGGAAATAAGTGTGTTTTGAGGCTGGATTTGAGGTATAAAGTGAAGGCTTTTGTCGAAGTGAAAGAGGGAGGTCAATCCAGGTGGTGGACCAGAAACAGAGAAGGACGACGGCCAACAGGGGGTTTTGTTTGAATCTTGGGGTTCGAAAAGCACAAAGTATCTGCGGCTGAACGAAGGAAACGGGGGGATTGTACAGATGAAGACAGTTACAGAGATAAGAGAGTGCAGATTTGTGGAGACATTTGAAACAGAGGTATTGATTTTATACTCCAGTTTTTTTGTGAGACAGGCAGCCAGTGAAGAATCGAAGAAGAGGAGTGATGGGGCTCAAAATTTTCTTTTTAGGACCAGTCGAGCTGCAGAATTTTGTATGCGTTGAAGAGAGTGGATAGATGATGCTGTGGGCCAGCCAAAAGAGAATTACAGTTGGCTAAACGTGAAAGAATGAGAGATGTGACAAGCTTGGAAGTTGCATCAGTGGACAATACTTGCGAATCGCGTTTATGCGCCGTAATTGATAGTAGCAAGACTGGCAGGTCTGGGTGATGAATTTTTTTCATAGAGAGTGTTTTTGTCAAGAACAAATCTTAAATACTTCACAGATTTGGGACAAAGGAACTGACGTATTGCCAAATTTCTATTGAATTTTTTTGCGATAGAGGAAAGTTTATGTTGGGTCCCTATGAGCATGGATTCGGTTTTATCGGCATTAAGTTGTAACTTGTTTGATCATCCAGTTTTGAATGTTTTGAAGCAGTAAGACATAGTTGTCAGGAGGGAAGGCAAGTTTTCAACAGTCTCACTGCACTGAAGCTGATATCTGGGCATAGAAATGATGATCATATGGGGGTTTGGGTTTATTATATGCGAGAGGGGAGCAGTGTAGACAGTAAAGAGAACAGGGCCCAGGACTGATCCCTGCGGGACTCCACATTCCATTTTGACAGGTTTTGATTGAAATTTTGTTCCAATAACTTTCTGGAATCTGTCTGTGAGGGATGAAGTAAACCAGGGGAGGACTGTGCCGTTAATACCAAACGTATTTTGGAGGCGAGAAAGAAGAATTTTAGTGATCTATGGTATCAAAGGCTGCAGAAAGTCAAGAAAAAGTGAGGAGGGAGATTTTTCCTGCATCAGAAGCAAGTAGAAGTGTATTAAAGTGTGGACTAGGGTGGTTTCGGTGCTGTGGTTGGGGCGATAGACAGATTGAAAAGTGGGAAGGAGATCATTGGAATGAAGGTGACTGTTGAGCTGTTTGAGAATGACTTTTCTAGTACTTTAGAGACAAAGGTAAGTTTGAGACAGGCCTATAATTTTTTCAGAAGTTGGGATCGAGGTCGTGCTTTTTCAGTAGAGGTGTGACTATTGCTGTTTTAAGAGCTGATGGAAAATTTCCTGACACAAGAGATGAGTTTACTATTTTAGTGATAATAGGTACAAGTTGTGGAAGGCGTTATGAGAAAACAGGAGCAGGTATGGGATCAAGGTCGCATGATTTTATAGTCATTTCCTTCAGAATTGTCATGATTTCGCTTTCTCTTGTGGGATGGAAGGAAAAGAGAGGAGTGCCAGTGAACTGGGGATCAGGAGGCGCAGGCTGGAATTGAGTCTGATCCAGTCTGGAGCGTATGTTTCGAACTTTGTCTGAGAAGAAGGCAGAAAATATGGATGGAAGTTCAGACAGGCTGTGGGTGTTAGGCACAGGAGTTGTTTTTGCAGATCCAAGGAGATTTGAGATCTCATATGTTTGTAGGTACGAAACACAAACTGTCTTCCATCACAACTGCTTCAATAGAATTCAGCAATACGTCTGTCCCTCTAGCCACTGCTGTGAAATATATAGGGGTAGTTATTGACAACACACTCTCCATGCAAAAATGTATTACCCAGAACTGCCTGTCGTGCTACTATCAATTACGGCGTATTAGTGCAGTTCGAAAGTACCTGTCCACTGATGCAAAATCCAAACTATTCACGTCTCTCATTCTCTCACGTCTGGACTATTGCAATTTCTTCTGGCTGGTCTGCCATCATCAGCTATCCACTCTCTTTAACGTATGCAAAACTCTGCCCCCGACTAGTCCTCAGAAAGAAAAAAATCTGAGCACATTACTCCTCTCTTGCGATCTCTCCATTGGCTGCCTATGTCATAGAGAGTAAACTATAAGATATGTACCCTCTGTTACAAATGTCTCCACAAAACAGCGCCCTCCTACCTCTGTGAATGTCTACACCTGTACACCCTTTCTCGATTCCTCCGCTCTGCTGCAGATAACCTGTGCTTACGAATACCTAAGATTCAACCAATTCACAGTTGGCCGTCGCTCTTTATTTCTGGTCCATTTATCTGGAATGACCTCCCTCTCTCCCTTCGCCAAAATCCTATTATGACACTTTTAAATCCAGCCTCAAAACACATTTATTTCAAATCTAAGACTTTTCCCTCTTGTTTCATCTCATTTCTGTCCTTACCCTCAACAGTCGAAACCCCTCCCACCCTGCCAAAGTACACAACCTCTGTGTGCGCGCATGTGTGTGTGTGTGTGTGTGCGCGCGCGCGTGCGTGTGCGTGTGCGTGCGCGCGCGCGTGTGTGTATACATTTGAATTTGTAAAAACTATTAATTGTAACATATTGCATGTGCTAGAGTAAGATGAATGCAAGCGCTTTGATTTGTTTTTGCAAGATATAACGCTATATAAATTTCATTTATTATTATTATTATTATTATTATTATTATTATTATTATTATTATTATTATTATTATTATTATTATTATTATTATTATTACATTTAACTAGGGTTTAGTTTCTCTTAGCTACTGTCAGAATGTATATTCATAACAGAATTCCAAATTATGAGAGAGAGACAGTGACAGAGACAAAGAGAAGAAGAGACATACAGACAGACAGACAGAAAGACAGAGATAACGCTGAACACTGAACACTGAAAAATGTTATTGTTTTTTCGACCTTGGGCCCTTATACAAACTATGTTTTGGGCAGAAGATATTCGTCATAGCAGAAAACGTTTCTGTTTTATTGTTGCTCTGGGTGGGTTTGTTTTTAAAAAAAAATTCATTTCGCATTTCCAGTTCTGCAAGTATACAGAATCGCTCTCAATGTCTTCTGGTGATCATCATTCCCATTATCACCTTCAACATCTACATAATTACCGTCATCAGCACTATCGTTATCTATAGCAGCTGCTGCAGCAGGTACATCAGCATCACCATTGTTACTTTCATCATCTACGTCATCATCATGCAAGATACAGCACTATATAAATTCCATTTCTTCTTCTTCTTCTTCTTGTTCTTCTTCTTCTTCTTCTTGTTCTTCTTCTTCTTCTTCTTCTTCTTCTTCTTCTTCTTCTTCTTCTTCTTCTTCTTCTTCTTCTTCTTCTTCTTCTTCTTCTTCTTCTTCTTCTTCTTCTTCTTCTTCTTCTTCTTCTTCTTCTTCTTCTTCTTCTTCTACTTCTTCTACTTCTTCATTATCATTATCATCATCATCATCATCTTCTTCTTCTTCTTCTTGTTCTTCTTCTTCTTCTTCTTCTTGTTCTTCTTCTTCTTCTTCTTCTTCTTCTTCTTCTTCTTCTTCTTCTTCTTCTTTCTTCTTCTTCTTCTTCTTCTTCTTCTTCTTCTTCTTCTTCTTCTTCTTCTTCTTCTTCTCTTCTTCTTCTTCTTCTTCTTCTTCTTCTTCTTCTTCTTCTTCATCTCCATCATCA
Source organism: Rapana venosa (assembly GCA_028751875.1). Classification (NCBI taxonomy): domain Eukaryota; kingdom Metazoa; phylum Mollusca; class Gastropoda; order Neogastropoda; family Muricidae; genus Rapana; species Rapana venosa. The sequence continues at coordinate 59,449,048 of CM054151.1, read as the reverse complement.
TTATCATCCTCTTCTTCTTCTTCTTCTTCTTCTTCTTCTTCTTCTTCTTCTTCTTCTTCTTCTTCTTCTTATCATCATTTATCATCTGTATCATCCTCCGCATCATTTACACTGTGGATCGGTGGATCGGTGGTCTAGAGGTAACGCGCCTGTCTAGAAAGCGAAAAGTCCGGGTCTGAAGTGTGCGGCGGTTCGTACCCCGTTTGGACCGGAAATTTTTCCCCCATCCATTAGACCATGAGTGGTGGTCTGGGCGCTAGTCTTTCGGATGAGACGATAAACCGAGGTCCCGTGTGTTACACGTAATTATTTAGCGCACGTAAAAAAACCCACGGCAACAAGAGAGTTGTCCCTGGCAAAATTCTTAGAAAAAAGCCACTCTGATAGGGAAACAAATACAGCTGCAGAAAAAAAAAAAAGGGTGAAAGGGTGGCGCAGCGCTAAGTGGCGACGCGTTCTCCCGCTCTCCCCGGGGAGAGCAGCCCGAATTTCACGGAGAGAAATCTGCCGTGACTTAAAGTGGTATGAAATAAAATCTGAGCGCTTTGATTTGTTGCTTTACAAGATTCAGCGCTATATAAATTCCATACATTATTATTATTATTATTATCATTTACACTATCATCATTTTCTTAAACCTGTTCAATGATCATCGTCACGATTAGCATCTTCGATATCTACGTCACAGTTAAGATCCTTATTTTCATCATCTACACCATCGTTTCCATCTTCATCTCCAATATATACATCATTTCCATCATCATCTCCAATATATACATCGTTTCTCTCCATCGTCATCATTGACGTCTTCATTATAGTCAACGTCACCACCATCACCTTCAACATCTACACCATCGTTACCATAGTCACTGTTATTATCCACATGATCATCACCATCAGCACCTTCAGCATTTCTGCCATCATCGCCATCATCTTCCTGAACATCTACATCATCATCGTCATCCTCAACAAATGCATCCTCGGCCTAATCATCTGCATTGTCTCCACCATTTTGATCAACTACATCAACATCACCATCAACCCCTCAACATCTGCATCCTTGTCACTGTCATAATCCTTAAACTCTGCATCACCATCCCCATCATTCATATCGTCATCACTATCTTCAACATCTACATAATCATCGTCATCATCATCAATATCTGTGTCGTCATTACACCACCTATAAATGCATGCATCATCTTGGTTATCACCATGTTCAAAATCTACATCGTCATCACCATAATTATTTTCGAATCTACATCGTCATTGCCGTCACCATGTACAACATCCACACATCGTCATTGCCGTCACCATGTACAACATCCACACATCATCATTGCCGTCACCATGTACAACATCCACACATCGTCATTGCCGTCACCATGTACAACATCCACACATCGTCATTGCCGTCACCATGTACAACATCCACACATCGTCATTGCCGTCACCATGTACAACATCCACACATCATCATTGCCGTCACCATGTACAACATCCACACATCGTCATTGCCGTCACCATGTACAACATCCACACATCGTCATTGCCGTCACCATGTACAACATCCACACATCGTCATTGCCGTCACCATGTACAACATCCCCACATCGTCACTGCCGTCACCATGTACAACATCCACACATCGTCATTGCCGTCACCTTTGAAAAACCCCCTCGTCATTGCCGTCCCATGTACTAATCCACACACGTTTGCCGTACCAATGTAAAAATCCACATCCTCATTCCCTACCTTTAAACACCCACACATGTTTTGCCGGCACATTAAAACATCCACAAAAATCGTCTTTCCCCGTCACCTGTAAACCCCAACATGCTTCCCCTTCCCCTTTTGTACAACACCAACATCGTCTTTGCGTCACCAGTACAACATCCACACATCGTCTTCCCCGTCCCATGTACAACATCCCACATCCCATTGCCGTCACCATTACAAACATCCCCCAAACGTCATTTGCGTCCCATGTAAAACCCCCCCCCCAATCGTATTGCGTCCCCGTACAACATCCCCCCATGTCATTGCGTCACATGTACCATCCACACATCGCCATTGGTCACCTTTGTACAAACATCCCACACTTTTTCCCGTACCAGGTACAACTCAACCATGTCATTCCGTACATGTAAAACATCCCCACATCGTATTGCCGTACCTGTACAACATCCACAATCGTCATCCCGGTCACCACGTCAAATCCACACATCGCCACTGCAATGTTTCATCAACATCACCCCCGTCGCTTTTTTTACCCTCTACAATCATCTTCACATTCGGTAGGTCGAGGTTTGTCCTCTGTCCGGAAAACCTGGAATTTGGTTTCCCACCTTGTGAATGTGGGGGTAACCCAACCCAAAAACCGCCGGGAGAGGGAGGGCGCCCCAGGCTATTTTGCCCAAGATACGCTATAGGAATGGACAAAAATAAAGAATATACCATCGGTGCGCCCGGGTCAACAAGGACCGCCCTCCCCTCTGCCCCCTGGGGGGAAAGGGGGCCAAGTGTGCTACTTTGGGGGAACCCCCACAAACAGATCAGAGGGAAAGGCCCCAAACACCATGCAACGGGAAAGTAAGAAATCTGGCCCAAAAGGGAAACTCTAAACGCAATACAGCTGGACAGGTACACCTGGCATCTGGGGGTCTCTGTGAATCAAAAGGGAAAGGGACGGTTTAAAAACCTAGACGAGGGATATTGCCCCTACTTAGCGGGAGCAGGACAAACAATAATGGGAGGCATGCTTGTCAACAAAAACACAAGAACTCGGTTTTTTGGGTATACCCAGTAAACAGCCGGATTATGGCCATCCGTCGGGGAGCCCCCTTAACATCACAGGATTCAAGCCTACGCACCAACAAGGTCACGTTTGGGGAGCGTGGGGGAAATTTAAAAAATGGGGATCAGGTAAGGTGAAAAGGAAAAAACTCTTGAAATTTTGGGGGGAGGAACGCCAAGGTGGGGGGGAGACGCATGAAAAATGGAAACAAATTCGCGGGTCCCTCCGTATGCGACCCAAGAGGAGGGCTCCGATTTCTGGGTTTGCGTAAACGACACGGTTGCAATACCCCTTGGAGAAAACAAGGCTCCCGACGCTGATGGCATGCACCCAATTTTGGTTTCCCTCACAAACCTTTGGTTTTTTGTGCAAAAACCGGGGTTTGATTGGCTTCAACAGAGCCAAGCGAGGTATTCCCAGGGCCCAAAATGGGGCAGCATAGACTCGTGTCCTGAACTTTAGAGGCCCTTGAAGAGATCAATAAAACAAAGAAAATCAGATCAAGTTTAACCAGGACAATAAGGGCCCCACCCTGCCCGGGGGTCCTTTTCCAAAACAACAAAAGGAGGGAAAGAAAAAGGGGAAAAATGGGAAAAAAAAGAAAAAGAAAAAAAACAAAAAAAGCCGAAAAAAAAAAAAAAAAAAAAGGGCAAAAAACGAAAAAAGGAAAAAAAAAAAAAAAAAAAAAAGAAAAAAAAAAAATAGGGGCAAAAAAAAAGAAAAAAAAAAAAAAAAAAAAGAAAAAAGGAAAAAAAAGGGAAAAAAAAACAGAAAAAAAAATTTTAAAGAGAAAAGAAAAAGGAAAAGTGACAAAAAGGGAAAAAAAAAAAGAAAAAAAAAGGTGGGGAAGGGGAAAAAAGAAAAGGGAAGGACAAGAAAATTCTGAAAAAAAAATAAAAATTTTGGAGGGAAAAGAAAAGCAAAAGAAAAAAAAAAAAAAAATTAAAAATAAAAAATAAAAAGGGGAAAAAAAAGGGGGGGAAAAAAGGAAAATTTTAAAAGAAAAGATTTGCAGGGAGAAAAAATAAATAAAAAAAAGAAAAGAGGAAAAAAAAGGAAAAAAGTTAAAAATTAGGAAAAGGTTTAAATTATCCCGAAATTTTAGAAACCAAAGGGGAAAGGAAAACCCAACAGGGGGGAAATAAGGGAAAAAAAGAAAAAATTAATTTGGGGGGGAAAAATAAAGCCAAAAAATAAAAAAAAAGGGATATTTTTTGAATTTTTTTAAATTGGAAGGAGGGGGAAAGAAAATACATCCCCAAAAAGTTATTTTAAGGATTTTATAAAAGGCCACCGGAAAGAAGGAAGGGGGAAGGAAAAAAAAAAGGGGGAAAGGGAAGGGTTTTGGGGTGAACTTTTTAAAAGAAAAAAAATGAAAAAAAAAACTAAGAACGAAAGGGGGAAAAATAAAAGGGGAGAAGAGGTTTTAGGAAAAAAAAGGGAGTGGCCAAAAAGGAAAAGGGAAAATTTGAATTTGGGGAAAAGGGGAAAAAAAGAAAAAAGATAAAAAAACTTAGGGAAAGAGGAGAAATTGAAAAAAAAAAAAAAAAAAGGAGGAAGGACGAAGAGAATCTAGGGAAAAAAAGTTGCACAAACGAGAGAATGGAAGACGAAGGAAAATGGGGAGAGGAGAAAATTTCGGGCCAAAGGTAAGTTAAAAAGCCCAAACTTAAATTGTTTAGCATGAGGCCCGAACTGGGAACCTCAAAAAGGGAACCTTTCCAAGGGGGTGAAAGAGACCAGAAGGCCCGGCACTCAAAAATGGAAGTCCCCAAAAGAAATTTTAGAAAGAACCCAAAGGTGTGGGCTATGATGACTACTTGACCCCGGTGAAGAAGAGGGAAACTCAGGGTTTAGGGGCGTAACACCTCAAAGGACTTGCAAAAGGCCCCGCAAGGAACATCCAGGGGGGAGAAGACTGGGGGGGGGAAAAAGGGAAAAAGTGGCCACGGCCATTGGATTGGAAGGGGAAGGCTTTTTCCCGACCCGGCATCGCCCAGACCCGCGCTAAGGGGGACCGGGTCCAACGTTCGTTTTCCCCTTGAGCCCCACGACGGGGGTTTTGGGGACCATTAACAAAACAGTAACCATCATCTTCATTATTATTTTAATCAATTTTCACCCCAACCCATCACTTAAACTTTTCCACATGCCAAAAAACACCATTTAATTCCCCCCACATATTTTTAAATCCCTTCCCCACAGCCCCTTTTAAACTTCAAGGGAAGTGTGGAGGAAAGAGAGCGAGAGAAAGAGAGAAAAGAGTGGAAGAGAGAAAAGAGGGAATTTTGAAAAAAATCCGGAAATTTGGAGAGAGAGGGGAGAGAAAAAGAGAGAAAAAGAGAAAGAGATAAGGAGAGAAAAAGGGGGACAAAAAAACAAAAAGGGAAAAAAGGAGAAGGAGAGAAAAAGAAAGGGAAGAGAAAAGAGAGAGAGAGAGAAGAGAAAACCCGGGGGGAGGGAAAAGTTGGTGAGAGAAAAAAGATGAATGAGAAAGAAAATTTTGGAATTTATAAAAAAAGGAAGAAAAAAAGTGGGGGAGAAGAGAGAAGAGAGGAGAGGAGAGGGGGGAGAAAAAAAGGAAAGAAAAAAAAATTAAAAAAGAAAAAAAAAACCCCAAAAAAAAGAAGAAAGAAAGGGGAAAGAAAGAGAGAGATGATAGGAGAGAGGGAAAGAAGAGGGAAAAGAGTTTGGGGGAAGACAAAAAAAAAAGAGAGAGAGAGAGAGAGAGGGATAGGGGTTGGGGGGGGGAGGAGGAATAGGGGGAAAAGGTTGGGGGGGGGGGGGGGGGGGGGGGGGTGGGGGGGGGGTTTGGGGGGGGTGTTTTTTTTTGGGGGGTTTTTTTTTGTTTGGGGTTGGGGGGGAAAAAAAGGAGAAATGGAAAAAATTTGGGGGGGAAAAATGTGGGGGTTTGGGGGGGGTTGGGGATTTAAAAAACAGAAAGGACAAAAAGAAGGGGAAGACAGGGCGGGAACAGAAAAGGGGCAAACTGGCAGTTGACAGGAAAAAACAGACAGCAGACAGAACAGAAAAGCGCGGCGATCAAAGGGGGGGTTAGCAGCGCGGAAAACAAAACCCAGGGGGTGACTGCCATAAGTGCCACACCAAGGGAAAAACAGGCCCTCGCAGCCCCCACAGGGGAAAGCTGACACACAAAGGCCTTTCTGCAGGAAGTCTGCAGTTTTGTTGGGGACTGGGGTGTTGCAGTGCTGGACACTTCTCCGTCCCATCTCCGCTGCTTGTACAGTAGTGTTTTAACAGTTAGCCGTGGAAAAAATTTAACAATTCCCTATCTAATTTAGGGCGATGGCCCTGCTGTCCACTTTTCTTATACTAACTGAAGAACACATGGCCATGCTGTCTCAAATTTCTTTACTACACTGTTTTGACCAAAGGCCATGCTGTTTCAATTTCTTATATCACTGTAGGACAGCCGGCCATGCTGTCTCCATTCTTATACTCACTGAAGAACATGGGGCCTGCTGTCTACTTTTTATATACACTTTAAAAACACTGGATGGTCTCACATTTTTTATACTAACTGAGGCCAATGGGCCTTTCTGTCTCAATTTCTTATATACACTGTGGCGAGGCCCTGCTGTCTCACATTTTCTTAATACACTGTAAAGGAAAAATGGCCAGCTGTTTTCATTTTTTATATACACTGTAGGGGGATGGCCATGCTGTCCACATTTCTTATTACTACATGTTAAAGGACACATGGGGGTTTTTGGGCTCAATTTTTATATACACTGAAAAAATGGCATGCGTTCTAATTTCTTATCACATGTAGAACACTGGCAACAAAATTAATAAAAATTAATAACAAAAAAAGAAAAAAGAAAAAGAAGAATAATGGAAATTTTACAGCGTATACTTGAAAAAAAAAATTTTTCACGCTCCATAAGGATTGTGGCTAACCCCCCCCCCATGCCCTCTAAATATCTTCCCGACAACACCAAACACAGTCCAAAGGAAAGTTCCGACTTTCTTTCCAAAAAAAACCAAAAAAAAAAATCACTTTCAAAAAAAAATGTTAATCGCTTCCACAAGACAAACCATTCAAAAACCAACCCCCACTTTAAATCATTATAAACCCCCCCCTCTTCTCCGTTTAAAACCTGTTTGAGGAAAATTTCCCCCCCTTCCCTCACAGTCACAATCGGTCAACACTTACCCGGGGGGAGCCCAGGGAGACTGAGTCCCAAAAAGGGTCACGGGTTTGGGCGACAGGGCGCAGGGTTAAAGGGGGAAAGGGCGTGGGGGGAAATGGTGGGGGTCCAGGGGATAAGGGACGGGGGTCAAGGACAAGCCGTCAGCGATTCTTTGGGCAACGGGTGCACCTCTCCAGGCAGACTTACCGCTGAGGCGCCACGGAACCTGTCATGAGAAAGAAAAATTTGGTGCCTCCGCCCAGGGGAAAACGTTGAAACCCGGGCAGCACAAAAAGAAAAAACGTTGATGGTCCCGGGAGCCCGGGAACCCCCTTAAGATGACTGCTGTCCTTGCCCCCCAAGCAGAGACCCAAACACCAAAGGGAAATACGGGGGCACTCTGCACCCGAGGGAAAACGTTGACAGGCCGGGGCGCGAGTAACAAACCCGAAAAACGGGTTACCCAAAGGGGCCTGGCTTCCAAGGTAGCTTTCCCCCTGCTCTCTAATGAGGACAACACCCCGGGCGCCCCAAAAGCCCCCCTGGAAAGGCACCAAAAGAATTCAGCGAGACTGAATTTTCCTCTCTAAATAAGTCAAAAACCTCCTTATTTAAAGGCTGTATCAGTGATGAAGCAAACCCCCATTCATCCCCGAACTTCACGAGAGCTAAGATGCAAAAAGCAGAGAAAAGGAGATGTGCATGCCCTAAGGTGGAGTTCACCACGTACATAAAGAAAAAATGCGAATGTGAACACAGAAAGACACCAGTATCCAGACACACAGAGAGAGAAATAGCACTGAGTAATGCACGGAATTATGTGCAGAATTATGCGAACCGTGACACCAATCAAAGCGCTTTCATTCATACTAGTCTTTCACATGCAGCCAGTTACAATTAATTGTTTTTACAAATTCAAATGAAAACACACAAACGCACACACACATGCGCGCGCGCGCGCGCGGACACACACACACACACACACACACACACACACACACACACAAAGGTTGTACACTCCGGCAGGGTGATGGGGGGTTTGGTTGTTGAGGGCAGGGACAGAAATGAAATGAAAGAAGAGGAGAGAATCTTAGGTTTGAAATAAATGTGTCTTGAGGCTGGATTTAAAAGCATCATAAGTAGGCTTTTGGCTAAGAGAGAGAGGGAGGTCATTCCAGATTGATGGACTAGAAATAGAAAAAGAGCGACGGCCAACGGTGGACTGGTTGATTCTCGGTCTTCTTAAGCACAGTTATCTGCATCAGAGCGGAGGGAAGGAGAAGGAGTGTACAAGTGAAGACAGGTAGGAAGGTGCTGTTTTGTGGAGACATTTGTAACAGAGGGTACAGATCTTATAGTTTACTCTCTGTTGCACAGGCAACCAATGAAGAGATCGCAAGAGAGGTGTAATGTGCTCAGATTTTGTTTTTTTTCTGAGGACTAGCCGAGCTGCATAGTATGGTATACGTTGAAGAGGGTAGATTGATGATGCTGGCAGACCAGCCAGAAGAGAATTGCAATACTCCAGACATGAGAGAATGAGAGACGTGACTAGTTTGGATGGGGCATCAGTGGACAGATACTTTCAAACTGCACTAATACGCCCCAATTGATAGTAGCACGACTGACAGGTTTGGGTGATGAATTTTTGCATGAAGAGTGTGTTGTCAATAACTACCCCTAGATATTTCACTGCAGTTGGTAGAGGGACAGACGCATTGCCGAATTCTATTGAAGCTGTTGTTATGGAAGAAAGTTTGTGTTTGGTCCCTAAAAGCATGACTTCGGTATTATCTGCATTTAGGTGGAACTTGTTCTGTATCATCCAATGTTGGAGATCTTGAAGGCAGTCGCTCACATTTGTCAAGATAAAGGCAGATTTTCAGGAGTTTCGCTGCTAAGAATCTCAGAGTGGTCTGCATAACAATTGTGGCGGACTTGATGACGGTTTATTATATGTGAAAGTGGAGCAGTGTAGAGAGTGAAAAGAACAGGGCCTAGAACCGATCCCTGTGGAACTCCGCATTCCAGTTTGGTAGGTGTTGATTGAATCTTATTTACTGCAACTGTATGGAAATCGGTCTGTACGGTATAAACTGAACAAGGTGAGGGCTATGTATTTAATACCAAACGTGTTTTGGAGACGGCACAGAAGAATTGAGTGGTATATAGTGTCGAAGGCTGCAGATAAGTCGAGAAGAGTGAGAAGGGAAAAGGGAGGTTTTATCTCACATTTCTTATACTACACTGTAGAACAGGTGGCCATGCTTTCACATTTCCAAGAACAGGTGGCCATGCTGTCTCACATTTCTTATACTATACTATTTATTTATTTATTCTTTTATATCGAGGATAATGGAATAAGCACTCATGTGCTTTAGAACAGATACTATAGAACAATGACCATGCTATCTCACATTTCCTATATTACACTGTAGAACAGTTAACTACCGTGTCGCACAATACCTATAATACACTGTAGACAGATGACTATGATACTCCACAATACTTAAAATACACTGTAGACAGATGACTATGGTACTCCACAATACCTATAATACACAGTAGACAGATGACTATGATACTCAACAATACTTAAAATACACAGTAGACAGATGACTATGGTACTCCACAATACTTAAAATACACAGTAGACAGATGACTATGGTACTCCACAATACCTATAATACACTGTAGTCAGATGACTATGGTACTCCACAATACCTATGATACACTGTAGACAAATGACTATGGTACTCCATGGTACTTATATTACACTGTATAGAAATGACTATGGTACTTCACAATACATACACTACACTGTAGACAGATGACTATGGTACTTCACAATACATACACTACACTGCAGACAGATGACTATGGTACTCCACAATACATACACTACACTGTAGACAGATGACTATGGTACTTCACAATACATACACTACACTGTAGACAGATGACTATGGTACTCCACAATACCTATAATACACTGTAGACAGATGACTATGGTACTCCACAAAACCTATAAAACACCGAAGATAGATGACTATGGACAGACAAACACAGACAAACATACAGACAGACAAACACTTACAGACACAGACAGATAGACAAACACAGACAGATAGACAGACAGACAAACACAGACAGACACAGACAGATGGAAAGAGAGACAAACACACACAGACACAGAAACATACAGACATACAGACAGACAGACATACATACAGACAGACAGACATACAGACATACAGACAGACAGACAGACAGACAGACAGACAGACAGACAGTGTCTGGAGGGCCTGCAGCTGTATCACTTCTCTCTGTGTGGCTAGCGGGCCTGGAAGCTCTGTATAGTGGCATGTCACCACAGCTCTGTATAGTGGCATGTCACCACAGCTCTGTATAGTGGCATGTCACCACAGCTCTGTATAGTGGCATGTCACCACAGCTCTGTATAGTGGCATGTCACCACAGCTCTGTATAGTGGCATGTCACCAGAAGTCACCACAGCTCTGTATAGTGGCATGTCACCACAGCTCTGTATAGTGGCATGTCACCACAGCTCTGTATAGTGGCATGTCACCAGAAGTTACCACAGCTCTGTATAGTGGCATGTCACCACAGCTCTGTATAGTGGCATGTCACCACAGCTCTGTATAGTGGCATGTCACTAGGAGTCACCACAGCTCTGTATAGTGGCAGACAGACAAATACAGACAGACACAGACAGACAGACACAAGAACACACAGACAGACAAACATAGACACAGACAGACAGACACAGACAGACACAAACAACACAGACAAACACAGACTGAGACAGACAGACACAGACAAAGAAAAGACACAGAACAGACAGACCGACAACAGACAGACAACAAATTACAGACAGACACGGACAGACAGACACAAGACAGACCAGACATTCACAGGACAGACAAAACAAACACAAGACAGACAGAAAAACACAGACAGACAAACAAACACAGACAGACTCAGACAAGCAAACAGACAGAGACAGACAGACACAGACAACAGTCAGACACGAACAGACAGACAGACAGACAGACAGACAGACAAAACAAACACAGACAGACACACATACGTAGACTACACAGACAGAAGACAAATGCAGACAAACACAGACAGAGAGACAGACAATCACAGACAGACAAACACAGACACACAAAACAGACAGACAAACAGAGACAGACAGACACAGACAGACCAACACAGACAGACAGACAAAAAACAAACAGACAAGCACAGACAGAAAGACACATACAGACAGACACAGACAGTCAAACGCAGCCAGATAAACACACACAGACAGACAGACACAGACAGACACAGGCAGACAGACAAACACAAACACGAACAGACAAGACACAGACAGGCAGACAAACACAGACATACAGACACAAACACGCAGACAAAACACAGACAGACAAACAGACAGACAAACACAGAAAAATAAGCAATAGACAGACACAGACAGAAAAACAGACACAGACAGACACACACAGACAACTCATACAAACAGATATAGACAGACACAGACAGACAGACAGACACAGAAACACAAACAAAGACAGACAGACACCGACAAACATACAAACACAGACAGACACACACAAGACAGACAAACACAGACAGACACACAAACACAGACACACAAAGACAGTCAGACATAGAGAAAAACACAGACAAGACACAGACAACAGACAAACACAGACAAACACAAACAGACAGACAAAGACGACACAAAACAACACACAACAGACAGACAGACACAGACAGACAACACAAACACAGACAACACAAACTCGCACAGACAGATAGAAAAACACAGACAGACACAGACAGACAGACAAACACAGACAGACACAGACAGACACAAACACGCAGGCAAATACAGACAGACAGACACATACAGACAAACAGACACAGACAAAAGACATAGACAAACACAGATATAAAAACACAGACATACACAGACAGACAAACACAGACAGACAGAAAAAAACAGACAGACAAAGACAGTTAGACACAGACAGACAAACACAGACAGACAGACAAAAACAGACAGACAAAGACAGTTAGACACAGACAGACAAACACACACATACACAGACAGACACACAAAACACATACAGACAAACACAGACAGACAGACAGGCAGACAAAAAAATGCAGACGGATAGACACAGACAGATAGACAGAGAAACAAACACAGACAGACACAGACAGATACACAAACACAGACATACAGACACAGACAGACAGACACAGTCAGATAGACAGAAAAATACAGACAGACATAGAGAGATAGACAGAGAGACAAACACACACAGACACAGACAAACACACACAGACAAAGACAGACAGACACACAGACATACAGACATACAGACATACATACATACAGACAGACAGACAGGCAGACAGGCAGACAGACAGACATACATACAGACAGACATACATACAGACAGACAGACAGACAGACAGACAGACAGTGTCTGGAGGGCCTGCAGTTGTATCACTTCTCTCTGTGTGGCTAGCGGGCCTGGAAGCTCTGTATAGTGGCATGTCACCAGGAGTCACCACAGCTCTGTATAGTGGCGTGTCACCACAGCTCTGTAAAGTGGCATGTCACCACAGCTCTGTATAGTGGCATGTCACCAGAAGTTACCACAGCTCTGTATAGTGGCATGTCACCAGGAGTCACCACAGCTCTGTATAGTGGCATGTCACCACAGCTCTGTATAGTGGCATGTCACCAGAAGTTACCACAGCTCTGTATAGTGGCATGTCACCACAGCTCTGTATAGTGGCATGTCACCACAGCTCTGTATAGTGGCATGTCACCAGCAGTTACCACAGCTCTGTATAGTGGCAGACAGACAAATACAGACAGACACAGACAGACAGACAGACACAAGAACACACAGACAGACAAACACAGACACAGACAGACAGACACAGACAGACACAAACAGACACAGACAAACACAGACAGAGACAGACAGACACAGACAGAAAGTCACAAACAGACACGGACAGACAGACAAACACAGACAGACACGGACAGACAGACACAGACAGACCGACATTCACAGACAGACAAACAAACACAGACAGAGAGACAAACACAGACAGACAGACAAACACAGACAGACTCAGACAAGCAAACAGACAGACACAGACAGACAGACAGACACGAACAGACAGACAGACAAACACAGACAGACATACATAGACTCACAGACAGACAGACAAATGCAGACAGACAAACACAGACAGACAGACAGACACAGACACACAAACATAGACACACAAAACAGACAGACAAACATAGACAGACAGACAGACACAGACAGTCAGACACGAACAGACAGACAGACAGACAGACAGACAAACACAGACAGACACACATACGTAGACTCACAGACAGACAGACAAATGCAGACAAACACAGACAGAGAGACAGACAGACACAGACAGACAAACACAGACACACAAAACAGACAGACAAACAGAGACAGACAGACACAGACAGACCAACACAGGCAGACAGACCAACACAGGCAGACAGACAAACACAGACAGAAAGACACATACAGACAGACACAGACAGTCAAACGCAGCCAGATAAACACACACAGACAGACAGACACAGACAGACAAAAGGCAGACAGACAAACACAGACACAGACAGACAGACACAGACATGCAGACAAACACAGACATACAGACACAAACACGCAGACAAACACAGACAGACAAACAGACAGACAGACACAGACAAATAAACAAATAGACAGACACAGACAGAAAAACAGACACAGACAGACACACAGAGACAGACATCATACAAACAGATATAGACAGACACAGACAGACAGACAGACACACAGACAGACAAACAAAGACAGACAGACACAGACAAACATACAAACACAGACAGACACACACAGACAGACAAACACAGACAGACACACAAACACAGACACACAAAGACAGTCAGACAGAGAAAAACACAGACAGACACAGACACACAGACAAACACAGACAGACACAGACAGACAGACAAAGACACACAGACAAAGACACACACACACACACACACACACACACAACACACACACACACACACAGACAGACACACAAACACAGACAGACAAACTCGGACAGACAGATAGAAAAACACAGACAGACACAGACAGACAGACACAGACACAGACAGACAAAGACACGCAGGCAAACACAGACAGACAGACACAGACAGACAGACAAACTCGGACAGACAGATAGAAAAACACAGACAGACACAGACAGACAGACAAACACAGACACAGACAGACAAAGACACGCAGGCAAACACAGACAGACAGACACAGACAGACAGACACAGACAGACAAACACAGACAGACAGGCAGACAGAAAAATGCAGACAGACAGACACAGACAGATAGACAAACACAGACATACAGACACAGACAGACAGACACAGTCAGATAGACAGAAAAATACAGACAGACATAGACAGATAGACAGAGAGAGACAAACACACACACAGACACAGACAGATAGACAGACAAACACACACAGACACAGACACAGACACAGACAGACAGACAGACAGACAGACAGACAGACAGACAGACAGTGTCTGGAGGGCCTGCAGCTGTATCACTTCTCTCTTGTGGCTAGCGGGCCTGGAAGCTCTGTATAGTGGCATGTCACCAGGAGTCACCACAGCTCTGTATAGTGGCATGTCACCACAGCTCTGTATAGTGGCATGTCACCACAGCTCTGTATAGTGGCATGTCACCACAGCTCTGTATAGTGGCATGTCACCACAGCTCTGTATAGTGGCATGTCACCACAGCTCTGTATAGTGGCATGTCACCAGAAGTTACCACAGCTCTGTATAGTGGCATGTCACCACAGCTCTGTATAGTGGCATGTCACCACAGCTCTGTATAGTGGCATGTCACCAGGAGTCACCACAGCTCTGTATAGTGGCATGTCACCACAGCTCTGTATAGTGGCATGTCACCACAGGTCTGTATAGTGGCATGTCACCACAGCTCTGTATAGTGGCATGTCACCACAGCTCTGTATAGTGGCATGTCACCAGAGGTCACCACAGCTCTGTATAGTGGCATGTCACCAGAGGTCACCACAGATCTGTATAGTGGCATGTCACCACAGCTCTGTATAGTGGCATGTCACCAGAAGTCACCACAGCTCTGTATAGTGGCATGTCACCACAGCTATGTATAGTGGCATGTCACCAGGAGTCACCACAGCTCTGTATAGTGGCATGTCACCACCGCTCTGTATAGTGGCATGTCACCAGAAGTCACCACAGCTCTGTATAGTGGCATGTCACCACAGCTCTGTATAGTGGCATGTCACCACAGCTCTGTATAGTGGCATGTCACCAGAAGTTACCACAGCTCTGTATAGTGGCATGTCACCACAGCTCTGTATAGTGGCATGTCACCACAGCTCTGTATAGTGGCATGTCACCAGGAGTCACCACAGCTCTGTATAGTGGCATGTCACCACAGCTCTGTATAGTGGCATGTCACCACAGCTCTGTATGGTGGCATGTCACCACAGCTCTGTATAGTGGCATGTCACCACAGCTCTGTATAGTGGCATGTCACCAGAGGTCACCACAGCTCTGTTTAGTGGCATGTCACCAGAGGTCACCACAGATCTGTATAGTGGCATGTCACCACAGCTCTGTATAGTGG
>CM054151.1:59425822-59428322 GCA_028751875.1 Rapana venosa | reverse complement strand
CAACATGGAGCCGACAGACAACATGGAGTCAGCCGACAGACAACATGGAGTCAGCCGACAGACAACATGGAGCCGACAGACAACATGGAGTTAGCCGACAGACAACATGGAGTTAGCCGACAGACAACATGGAGTCAGCCGACAGACAACATGGAGTCAGCCGACAGACAACATGGAGTTAGCCGACAGACAACATGGAGTCAGCCGACAGACAACATGGAGTTAGCCGACAGACAACATGGAGTCAGCCGACAGACAACATGGAGTTACAGACAACATGGAGTTAGCCGACAGACAACATG
Organism: Rapana venosa; assembly: GCA_028751875.1. Taxonomy (NCBI): domain Eukaryota; kingdom Metazoa; phylum Mollusca; class Gastropoda; order Neogastropoda; family Muricidae; genus Rapana; species Rapana venosa. Next base: position 59,428,020 of record CM054151.1, on the reverse strand, counting down.
GAGTTACAGACAACATGGAGTTACAGACAACATGGAGTTAGCCGACAGACAACATGGAGTTAGCCGACAGACAACATGGATTGTTTGTTCAGCCGCGGCCTGTGGCGGCAGGGTAAAAAAAAGGTAAGGTAAAGGAGTCCCATAACCTATAAGGTCGTAGGGGAGCGAGGCGTCAGAGACCTCACTTCTCTAGGGCCAGCATATTGAGGGCGGCGCCCATCTCCTCTCCCTCGCTGCTTTACCTTCCCTGACCCTAAAGAGGGTAGGTACCCATTTACAGCTGGGTGAAGTGGGGAACTGTACTGAAGCCAAGGCGTGGCGCAAACGGTCACCCATCCAACTGGTAACCACGCTCGACGCTGCTTAACTTGGCTGGGGGAAAGCGAGTGCTCCGACCACTGAGCTATCGCGTCCCCCGGCGGCAGGGAAGCAGCTGACCAAGACGTGGCCATGTAGAGAACAGGCGGAGCAGGGACCCTCTCCCCCCCCCTCCCTCCCTCCCTTGTCGTTGACTTGGTTTTTCCTTGTCCAAGGCTAACAGCATTTCCTGGCCTGGCAGGGCGCTAAATCCACTCACTTCATTATTGCTTTTTAGGGTTTGTAATTATGGAGCAGCCTTTCCTAACCGCGCGCGCGCGCGCGCGTGTGTGTGTGTGTGTGTGTGTGTGACTGGCTACTTGGACTCAACGTGCTCAGAAAACAATGTCAGATGCTAGTGCCCTGTTATGACAGGGGAACCAGTCCACCACACTGCCTGTCACCTGTGCAGTTAACGTTAGAAGGTAACGACTACACGAGGAGACCTCCCTGACCCTGTGTGTAGACAGTGCTGCATGGTGCAGGAAAGGCAGGATTAGGTCAGCTGTTGACAGGCTTTGCACCCCCCTCCTCCCCCCCCCTCCTGTTTTATCAGCCATCTGCCCTATCGGAACTCTACCGCCCCCCGGACCCTCTCTCATCAAAAAGCTCGAACCATCATCCTCAGTGCCTTCATCAATATCAGAATCTTCAATGTGAAGCATTTCAATAACTTCGGCAAGATCGAAACGATGTTTCCGTTGCTTTTTATCAGCACTTGGTTGTTGTGAAGTTGAAGCTTTGGATGTCATTTTGACACTGACCTTAATGAGATGCAAAGGGTCAGGTCACACCTCGTCTTAACAAACACCACCGAAGCATAAAGATGTGTTCTGATTGACTACTTTCCACAGGACTGAGGAATCAGCCAGCAATGCTATTAATAGCTGACAGCATCATTATCTGCTAGTGAGTGAATTGAAAACTGTCCAACTTCGGATTCGGGATCATCAGAATGTTTGTACGAAACCGTTGTGTGACTACACCCCCCATCAGAAACGTTCTGATGGAGAGAGTTAACCTTTTTCTGAGATCCTTTATGGAGAGGCACGTTAACCTTTTTCTGAGATCCTTTATGGAGAGGCACGTTAACCTTTTTCTGAGATCCTTTATGGAGAGGCACGTTAACCTTTTTCTGAGATCCTTTATGGAGAGGCACGTTAACCTTTTTCTGAGATCCTTTATGGAGCAGCATGCTAACCTTTTTCTGAGATCCTTTATGAAACAGCATGCTAACCTTTTTCTTAGATCCTTTATGAAACAGGATGTTAACCTTTATCGTATCCTTTATGGAGCAGGACATTAACCTTTTTCAGAGATCCTTTATGGAGCAGCACGTTAACCTTTTTCTGAGATCCTTTATGAAGCAGCACGTTAACCTTTTATCGGATTCTTTATAAAGAAGCATGTTAACCTTTTCTCCCATTTTTTATTGAGCTGCATGTTAACCTTTTCTCGTATTCTTCATGGAGCAGCACGTTAACCCTTTCTATTATTCTTTATGGAGCAGAACGTTAACCCTTTCTATTATTCTTTATGGAGCTGCACGTTAACCTTTTCTCGTATTCTTCATGGAGAAGCACGTTAAACTTTTATCGGATTCTTTATGGAGAAGCATGTTAACCTTTTATCGGATTCTTTATGGAGCATCACGTTAACCCTTTCTATTATTCTTTATGGAGAAGCATGTTAACCCTTTCTATTATTCTTTATGGAGCAGCATGTTAACCCTTTCTATTATTCTTTATGGAGCAGCATGTTAGCCTTTTCTCATTTTCTTTATGGAGCAGCACGTTAACCTTTTCTATTATTCTTTATGGAGCAGCACGTTAACACTTTCT
>CM054151.1:59400822-59420822 GCA_028751875.1 Rapana venosa | reverse complement strand
GTTGGATTGTGATGTTCATTATAGAATGTTGTTATAGATTGTGTTGTTAATTACAGTGTTGTTATAGATTGCGTTGTTTATTACAGTGTCGTTAGGTATTGTGTTGTTTATTACAGTGTTGTTATGGGTTGTGCTGTTTATTACAGAACAGGGTTATGGATTGTGTTGTTTATTACAGTTTCTGTGTGTATTGTGTTGTTTTATCACAGAGCTTTTGCATGTATTGCGTTGTTTTCTTACACAGTGTCGTTAGATATTGCGTTGTTTTCTTACACAGTGTCGTTAGATATTGCGTTGTTTTCTTACACAGTGTCAAAAAAAAACCCCTTTCCCTTTTTTAAAAAAAAAGGGGGAAAAGAAAGGGGAAAAACCATTTTTAGAGGTTTGGGCAAAAAAAAATTTAAAAAGGAATTTGGGGGAGAATAAAAAAGGGCAGGCGGGGGAGGGGGGGGGGAAAAGCCCGCCATTTTTTTCCCCAAAAACCCCAGCAAAAAAAAAGGGGGGAAAAATTTTGTTTTTTAATTTTTTCCCGGGGGGAAAAAAAAGGGGAAAAAAAAAACCATAGGGGTTTTAGGAAAAAAAAACCTTTTTTTAAAAAAGAAAAGTTAACCGTTTTAAATTTTTTCAGAAAAATAAAATAAAAAAGGGAAAAGTAACCTTTTTTTCCTACTAAAAAAATTTTTTTAAAAGGGGTTTTTAGGAATTTTTAAAAAGATTAATTTTTTTTTTAAAAAAAAGAAAAAAAACCCCTATTAATGTTGAGAAAAAAAAAGAAAAAAAGGGAAAAGGAAAAAATGGGGTAAAAAAAGGGGTAAAATTGAGTAATTAAAAAAGAAAAGAAAAAATTTTAGGGTTTTTTTAAAAAAACCCCCCACCCCCTTTTTCAACTTCCCCTTTTTTACAAAAGCCCCAACCCCCCAAAAATTTTTTAATTTTTTTTCCCAAAACCCTTTATCCCTTTTAACTTTAATACGGGACCATTTTTTTCCCTTTGTTTTTTTTGGGAAAATTTTTTTTTAAAAAAATTTGATTCCTTTTCCCCCTTTTTTTAAGGGGAAAAAAATTTTAATTTTTTTGGGGAAAAACCCTTTCCCCCTTTTTTCCAAAACCCACCCTTTTTTTAAATTAAATCATTTTTGGGTTTTAACCCCTTCAACCCTTAAAATTTGTTATTTTTTTTTTCCCATGGTTTTCTTTTAACAAGGGGGGGGCCCCCCTTTTCCCCTTTAAAAAAATTGTTAACATTTCCCTTTTAACATGTTTTTTAAAAAGAAAAAGGTATGTTAAAAATATTTGTTTCCCAGTTGCTTTGGGGAAAAAAGGGTTTTGGGGAAATTTTCTTTTTTTTAAATTTTTTTTGTTTCTTTTTTCTTAAAATTTGCGTTTAATTAATTAAATTAGGGTTTTTTTTAATTTGTTTTTAAATTTTTCCCCTTTTTGAAGTTTCTTTACGTTTGTTGTTTTTTTTTTAAATTGTAGTTTTTTTCCCCCCCCAAACCCCCCAAAGTGTATTAAGTAATTTGAAAAATTCATTTTTTTTTATTCTTTAGTTTTAAAAGATTCTTTTTAAAAAAGGGGGGTTTTTTTTTTTTCTTTTTAAACCCCCCTTTTAAAAATTTTTCATTTCTGTCAACTTTCAAATTTTTTCCACATAAAACCCCTTGGCTTTTAAAGGTCTTTTTTTTTTTAAAAAAAATTTCATAAAAAAAAATTTTAAAATTTTTCAATTTAAAAAAAAAAAAGGAAAATTTTTTTTTAAAAACTTCCTTTTTAAATTTTAAATTTTTTTTGGATTTTGGAACTAGGGTTTTCTTTGGGTTTAAACTTTTTTATTTTTTTATTTTACATTATTTGAAATTTTAAATTTTTAAATTTTTTTAAAAATTTGTCAGGTCAAAAAGGGGGGTCCGTAACCTTTGGTTCCAATTAATAGTAAACCTTGTTTTAGGGGGGAAAAACCCCCAAAAAAAAAAAAATAGGGAATTGGGGGTGAGGGGGGGTTTTAAAGCCCAAAAAAAGGTATGGGGGGGTTTCCAAAAGATGGATGGGGGCCGGGTTCCCCCCCGCCCCCCCAAACCCCCCCCCCCCCCCCCCCCCCCCCAAAAAAAACCCCCCCCCCCCAGAAAAGCCCCCAAAAAAAACCCCACACTTTGTGGGAAAAAAAAAAAAAAGGTTTTCCCCCTTATGGGCTTTTGGACCAAAAAAAGTAAAAGGGAGGGGGGGAAAAAAAACTAAAAAGGAAAAAATTTCTGGAAGTTGGGTAAGAAAAAAAAATTTGGGGGAAAATTTTCAAAAGAAATTTTTGGGGGTTTTTTTTTTTAAAAAACCCGGTTCCAGCAGGATTACACATTTGGGTTGGAGGGAAAACCCAAAAATTTAAAAAACAAACACGATCCACCGGGGAAAAAGGGGGAAAAATTTTTAAAATTGCAAAAGAAAAAAATCCCAAGAAAGAATTTTTTTTTTCCAGGGGGAAAAAAAAAATCAAATGGCCCCTTTCTTACAAACCAATTAAAAGGGAAATTTGGGGTTTTTAAAAACCAACAAAAAAAGGGGTTTCCCCTGAACCACAAGATTAAAAAATTTAAATCCCCAAACTTTCAAGGAAAAATGGATAAAAAGAAAAAAAAAAAATTTTTTTTAACACCAGGGTTAAACCCGAAAATAAAAAGAAAAAAAAACCCAGGAAAAGGGAACCCGGGGGGGCCAACCAAAACCTTTTTTGGTTTTCAAAAAATTTAAAAAAAAAAACCCACACCCTTAAAAAAGGGCCAAAAAACCCGAGGGGGGAACCCCAAAATTTCCCTTCCCCCTTTTTTTTTTTTTAACCCCCCGGAAAAAAATTTAATGCCCTCCCCAATTTTTTTACGCCGAAAACAAAAAGGGGTACCGGGGCCTCAAAAAATTTTTTTAAAACCCCTTTGGACACAATAAACCTTGGCCTCTTAAAAAAATTGCCCCAGGTTTAAACCCAAAAAACCGGGGGCCTTTTGGAAAAAAATTTTACCACCCCAAAAAGAGAGGATAAGTGATCGGGTTGGGAGGAAACCTTTGTGGGCCAAAAAAAAAAAAGGGGTTTAAAACCCTTTAAAAATTTGTCTTGAAAAGCCCAAATTCAAAAAAGCTAATTTTAAAAATTTGTCGGGTTTTTTTTTGATTTACATTTTTTTTGACAAAAAATAAAAAGGGGCCCCCAAAATGGGTATCCTTTAATATGAAAAAATCTAAAAAACCCATTCCCATTTAAAGGGAAATCCCCGGGAGGGAAAATAAAATTTTTTTTTTTGGTCCCAAAAAATTTTTAAAAAACCCCTGAAAAGGGTAAAAAAACATTAAACAAAATAACAATAAAAATTTACCTCCCCCGGGGGGAAATTTTCCCCTTTTTTATCCACACCTTAAAAAAAAATTTTCAAACAGAAATTTTCCAAATTTCACGTTTGAAGGTTTTAAAATTTTTCCCAAACCTTTTAAAATTAAAAAAATTGGATGAAAATTTTGAAACCTTTTAACCAATACTACATTTGAAATTTTGGGGAAAAAGGAAAAACACTTAAAACCCCGGGGGGCCGCTTTTTAAAATTTTCCCGAAACGCTTGGAAAACGGAAAAATCCCCCATTTCCCTCCCAAACCCTTTCGGCCCCCCCCAAAAGGGGTTTTTCCCCCTTTTTTTTTAAAGGGAAATAAAAAACTGGGCCCAACCCTTTTAAAAAAAATTTTAAAAAAAAAGGGGGGAAAACTGGGGGGGGGGGAAAGGAAAGGTTTCGGGGGGTTTGGAAACATCAAGAACCCCCAAAATTGAATTTTCAAAAACCCAAAAAAATGGGGGAATTTTTAAAAAAGGGGGGCCCAACTCATAAAGGGGGGGGGAAAACACAAAAAAAAAAAAAATTTTTCCCTTTAAAAACCCCAAGGAAAGTAAAAATAAAACATTTAAAAAAGAAAAAAGAATAAAATTTTTTCCCTACCGTTACCGGGGAAATGGTTGGGGGAAAAAACGAACCCAATTTTAAAAAAGCCAAAAAACGGGGGCTTTCCTAAGAGAAAAAAGGAAATGAAAAAAAACCAAAAAACGTAATCCCGGGAACCCCTCCCCACCAAGAAAAAAAGGAAGGTTTGGCCCCCCCCCACAAATCCCCCAAAACAACAAGCGGAAACACTAAGGGGGGGGGAAAAAGGGGGGAAGAAAAAAAACAGGGGGCCAAAAAAAGAATCCCAAAGGGAAGTGGGGGACACTCCAAACCAAAGGCGAAGGAGGAAAGGGGGCCCTTTCCAGGAATTTTCCCTGCCCCCAAACCCCACCCCCCAAAGAGGGAAAAAAAATAAAAAAAAAAAACAAAAAAAGGGCCCATTTTTAAGAGTTTTTTTAAAAAAAAAATTTCGAAACTAAGGGGAAAATTTTTTTTTAATGGAACAAAGAATTCCAAAAATTAACAATATTTTAAAATTTTTTTTAAAGAATAAATTTGGGAAAATATAAGCTTTCCTTTTAAACAAAAAAAAAAAAAAACCTTTTTTAAAAAAAAAAGAAAATAAAAAAATTTTTTTTTTTTTTGGGGGGGGGAAAAAAACCCCAAAATTTCCGAACCTAAAAAAAAAAAAAAAAATTTTTTTAAAATTTTTTTTGTTAAAAAGCCTCCCAAATTTTTTAAAATTTTTTTTTGGGGGGGGGGGAAAAAAAAAAAAAAACCCCCCAAAAAAAAATGAAAACCCAAAAAAAAAAATTTTTTTTTAAAAAAAAAAAAAAAAAAAAAAAAAAAGAAATTTTAAATTAAAAAAAAATTTTTTAAAAAAAAAAAAAAATTTGCCAAACCAAAAGGGGAAAAAAAAAATTTTTTGTCCCCAACCCCCCCCCCCTTTTTTAAAATTTTTTTTAAAAATTCCCTTTAAAAAAAAACCCGAAAAAAAAAAAAAAAAAGGGGGTTTCCAAAATTCCCAAAAAAAACCAAAGGGGGAAAAGGGGTAAAAAAACCCCCCCAAAAAAGGAAAAACCTTTTTTAAAAAAAAAAATTTAAATTTTTTAAAATTTTAAATCCTTTTTTTTAAAAAAAAATACCCCCCCCGGTTTAAAACCAAAAAAAAATTGAAAAACCCCCTTAACTAAAAAAAAAAAAACCCCCAAAATTTTTTTTTAAAAAAAAAAAAGGGGTAAAAAAATTTTTTTTCCTTTTTAAAAACTTTTTTTTCCCCTTTTTTTTTTTTTTTCCCAAAAAATTTGGTTTTTTAAAAAAAAAAAATTTTTTTTTTAAAGGGGGGGGTTTGAAAAAAAAGGAAAAAAAAAAAAGGGAAAAGAAAAAAATTTAAAAAAAAAAAGGGGGGGGAAAAAAGGGGGGAAAAGGGGGAAAAAAAAAATTTAAACAAAAAAAAATGAAAAGAAACCGCAAAAAGAAAGAAAGGAAAAAAAAGGGGAAAGAAAAAAAAAAAAATGCCCAAATAAAACACCAAAACAAAAAAATTTAAAAAAAGAAGAAAAAAAAAGGAAAAAAAAAAAAAAGAAAGGGGAAAAAAAAAGGGGGAAAAAAAAAAAAAAGAAAAAAGGAACCCCCCCCCCCAAAAAACCCAAAAAAAAGGGGAAAAACCAAACGGGGAAAACCCTTTGAAAAGGGGAAAAAAAAAAACCCTTTAAGAAAACCCGGGCCCAATTTTTTTTTAAAAATTTTTTTTGTTTTTTTCCCCCCCCCAATTTTAAAAATTTTCCCCTTTTTTTTTTAAAAAAAACCCAATTTTTTTCCCCCAAAACCCCTTTTCCCCAAAAAAAAATTTTACCCCCTTTTTCCCCCCCCAAAACCCCCAAAAATTTTTTTTTTCCCTCCCTTTTCCCCCCCTTTTTCCCCCCATTTTTTTTATAAAATCTTTCCCATTTTAAAAACCTTTTTTTAACAAAAAACCCAATTTTTTTAACCGAACCCTTTTTTTTTCGCCCAAAAAAAAATTTAAAATTGCAAAATACTCATTAACCCTTCCCTTTTTAAAAAAAAAAAAAAAGTTTTCCCAAAAAAAACGACAACCAAATAGCAAAAAATTTCTTCCTAATTTAAAAAAAAATTAAAAAATTCCAAACCCCAAAAATTTTAGAAAATGCCCCCAAAAATTTTTTGGGTCCCCCCTTCCAAAACCCGTCAAAAAAAACCCGCAAAAAACCCCCAAAAAAAACTTTTCCCTTTTTCCAAAAAAAAAATTTTTTAACATAAAAAAAATTTTTTATGAATAATTGGGGTTTCCCCAAAAATTTAAAATAAAAAAGGGAAAATCCCCCCCTTCCCAAAAAATTAAAAAATCAAATAAAATTTAATTCCTTGCGAATTTTTTAAATTTTTTTCCCCTTTTAATGGGGGTCTTCTTTAATGGGTTTTTTTAAAAATCTTAAAATCCCATTTTTAAATTTTGAATTTTAAAAAAATTTTTTTTCCCCCTTTTTAATTTTTTTTAAAAAACCCAAAAGGGAAATTAAAAATTTTGGGGGTAAAAGGGTTTGGCCCCTAAAATAATTTTTAAAAAAACAATTAAAAAAATCAAAACAATGTTTTCTTTTTTTGAAAAACCAATTAAAACATAACTTCCCAAAATGTTTTAATTTTTTTCCTTTTTAAAACCTTCTTTTCCCCCTTTTTTTTTATTCGTTTTTAAAATTTTCTTCTGTCCCTCTTTTTTTCCCCGGTCTGTCTATTTCTTTGCCTTTCTTCGGTTTTGTCTTTTTTTTTCCCCTTCTTTTTTTCCCTCTCCCCCTTTTTTCCCTCTCTCTCTTCCCCCCTTTTTCTCCCTCTCTCCTCGGTTTTGTTGATATAAATTTGTGTTTTTTAAATTATTAAAACAGTTTTTTGTTTTTCTTCCTCTTTTTTCTTTTCTTTTATTTTGAGGGTGGTAAAAAAAAAGGGTTGTTACTTTAAAAATTATCCCCCGTGAAAAGAAATTTCATTTCCGTTTGCGTCTTCTCCCCCCCCCCGTTTATCTTCTCCACCCCCCCCCGCTTCCATCCCCCCCGTCTCTCTGTCTCCCTCCCTCCCTCGCTCTCCTTTTCCAACCCCCCTTTTTCCCCTTTTCCATCCCCCCCCACTCTCCATCCCCCCCTCGCTCTCTCTTTCCCTCCCCCCCCCTCTCTCTCTCTCCCCCCCCCCCTCTCTCCTCACCCCCTCCTCCTCTTTCTCCCCCCCCCCTCGCTTTCCCCACCCCCCCCCCGCTCCTTTTCTCCTTTCCCCCCTTTGCTCTTCTTCTCCCCCTCCCCCCCCTCCTTTCTCTCCTCCCCCCCGCTCTCTTCCCTTTCCCCCCCTCCTCGCCCTTTTCCCCAACCCCCCCGCTCCTCTCCATCCCCCCTGCTCTCTCTCTCTCCATCCCCCCTCACCCTCCTCTCTTCATCCCCCCCCTCCTCTTCTTCCCACCCCCTCTCTTTCCCTCCCCCCTCGCTCCCCCTCTCTTCCTTTCCTCCTCTTTTCCCCCCTCTCTTTCTCTCTCTCTCTTTCTCTCCTTTTCCCCCTCTTCTCTCTTTTCTCTTTCTCTCTCCTCCTCCCTCTCTCTCTTTACCGTTCGTACCTAAAATTTTACAAAGAGCTTAAGGTGGAATAAAAAAATTTTTAAGAAATAAAAAAAAAAATCAACCCCTTTTCTTGAAAGCTTTTTAAATTTTTTGTCAGAATCCAAAAAAGTTTGGGATTTTATTCAAGGGTTCGGGGTTTAAAAAAAAAAACACCAGGAATAGCAACAGTGTAGAAGGTTTTAAATTTTTTTCAAAAACTGAAGAGGAAGTGTTTGTGAGGGTGGGCAAATCAATTATGGCACGCTGTGGACAGCTGTTTCTCTTGAATGTCAGGCCCGGGGCAAACAAAAAACCCCTTGTTTCTCTTACAAAGTGCACAAGCCCAAGTTGCAGGCTCGGGCATATTACCGCACAAAATAAAAAGGTCTACAGGACTTTTTTTTCTTTTAGGGGGAAAGGATTTGGGGTTCAAAGTTTTTTTTTTTTAAAATTTTGTTCCATAAAAGCAATTTATGAAGCTCAAATAGTTTATTGTCCCTTTATGTTTAAGAAAAAATATATTCACAATCCCACAGTGCAGGTCCCAGTTAGCGTCAGTCGTTGTTCCGGGCCGCCATTAAAGTACTAGGGCACAGGGGGGGGCAGCAAGAAAACATCACTTACCCGCAGTGGCTGGGTTTAAACAGGTGCTCAACCTGCAGCACTTCATTTTTCGTTTTTATGATTACGTGGGTTTCAGCTTGTTGTTTTTTAACGGAAAGGCTTTCTGTGCGGTTTGTTTAAAATGGTTCCTTTTTGTGACACCCCCTTCCCCCCCCCCCCCCCCCCCCCCCCAAAAACACCAAAACGCATTTAGTTTCGATTACTGAAGTTGAGATTATTGTTTTAATTTCTTGTGCTATTTTGATGATTGCTTTTAAAAAAATTTATTCTGTATTTTTGGGAAGCCCTACAACCTCATTAACAGCAAGTCCTAACCGAAAACTTCTTTTGTCCGTCGTTTTGTTTTTCGGGGGGTCTATCTGCATCTTCTGTCTTTCTTTCCTGGTCTGTTGTCTGTCTGTTTGTCTTTGGCTTCCCCTTCTCCTCTTTTTCTCCCCCCTCTCTTTTCTCTCCTCTTCCTCTCCCTCTCTCTCCCTTCTCTCTCTCCCGCTGTTTGCTGTTTCGATTCAGGGTTTAGATTTGACTATTTTATTGCCATTTAAATATGTAGCCTATTTGACAACAAAAAAAAATCAAATTTAATTATTTTCTACTTTTCTACAAGTAGTAAATAAAAAAATGTTGCATTCTATTCTCTTTTTCTCTTTTTTTTAAACACTCAAAAACATTTGATGATTTGCTTTTTAATATAACTGTGATTATGTCACTTTTTTTATGTCCGTTTTTGCTTCTTTGTTTTTGTTTTGATTGTAGACTGTCTGTCTGTTCCGTCGCTCTTCTGTTGTATGTTGTTGTTCTGTCTCCTCATCGTCGCTGTTCTGTTTTGTCTCTATCTCTTCTGTCTCTCTCTTCTCTGTTTGTCTTCTGTCTCTTTTTTTCTCTGTTTCTTCCCGTTCTCTCTCGCTGTCTTTGTTGTCTGTCTCTGTTCTCAGGTCCAGAACAGAAGGAAGGACGAGGTTTCAGAGAGACATGAGAAGAAAGGGAAGTGTTTCATTCCCCTTTAGGACTTTATGCCCAAACCACCTAGTCTTGTTATGTTGCTGACCAGAAAACACCTTCCCCCGCTGGACGCTTCCCCCTTTTTTGCCTTGCCTTCTTCTGCGCCACTGGGTGACAAACAGAAGGTAAAGACAAATAAAACCCTATGTGAATGGATAGCCACCAGTAAAATCGCTCTGTATGAAACAAATTTTGACTGGGTAGCCACCGTAAATAGCTTAGAAAAAATCTGTGACAGGGTAGCCACCGTAACTCACTATAGAAACAATCTTGCTGGGTAGCCACACGTAACTCAGCTTGCATAGAAAAAAATCTGGACATGGATAGCCCCCCGTAAATAGTATAAAACAATTGGAATGTAGCCCACAGTAAAATCACTTTAAAAAAAATCTGTGACTGGTAGCCCCCAAAAGTAACATCGCTATAAAACAATCTGGACATGGAAGCCACAAGAACATCGCTTGTAAAAAAAAAACTGGACATGGATTTCCACACAGTAAAAACAGCTATAGAAACAATCGTACATGGATAGCACACGAAAAACACTAAGAAACAATCTGTGACATGGATGCCACACAGAACACTCGCTATAGAAACAATCTGGGCATGGATAGCCACACTAAAACCCCTTTAGAAACAAACGTGACATGGGAAACCCCCACGTAACATCAACTCTGCTATAGAAACAATCTTTAAAGGATAGCCAACATAACTCGTAAAGAAACAATCTGTGACTGGATAGCCCAGTCATCGTATAAAACAATCTGGCTGGATAGCCACCAGTAACTCGCTATAGAAAAATCTGTGACATGGAAGCCACACAGTAACACGCCCGTATAAAAACTCTGTGACTGGATGCCCCACAGTAACATCATTTTGAAACAAACGTGAAAAGGTAGCCCCCCGTAACATCAGATGAAACAATCTGTCCCGGGTGCCACGCGTAAATCAGCTTGCTATGAAAAATTGGACTGGATAGCCACCGTAAAAAATCAGCTATACAAAAAATCTGTGACAGGATACCACACAGTAACATCAGCCTGCTTTAAAAAACAATCGTGACAGTGAGGAATTCGGAGTTGGGGGGCCCCGGGGTGAGCGACGACAGGTAGATCGATAGATCGATAAGTAGTAGGGAAGCAGACAGGGCAGGTAGATCGATAGATCGATAAAAGATAGGGAGATAGCAGACAGGGCAGGGGGATCGATAGATCGATAAGAAGATAGGAGATAGCAGCGACAGGTAGGGTCGATGTCGATAAGATGATGGTAGAACGCAGACGGTAGATCGATAGATCGATAAAACGTAGGTAAAAGCGCCGACAGGTGATCGATAGTATAAGACGATAGGTAAAAGAGAAGACAGGGTCGATAGTCGTAAAAGATAGGTAGATAGAGCAGACAGGTAATCGATGTCGTGTGTAGGTAAAAGGACGAAGGGAGTCGATAGATCGATAAGAAGATAGGTGGCAGACGAAGGGAGATCGAAGTGATAAGATAGATAGGTGATGCAGACAGAAGGTAGATCGAAGATCGATAAGAAGATAGGTAATAGCGACAGACGGTGATCGATGATCGATAAGCGATAGGTGGCGACAGACAGGGAGTCGATAGATCGAAAGTAGTGGAGAAGGGAGACGCAGGTAGTCGAAGATCGATGATAGATAGGTAGAAGCGCAGCAGGCAGGAGATAGTAGAAAAAAAGAAAAAGTCGTAGATAAATCGTGAAAAAGATGATAGTAGAAAGAAGAAGAATATAATAGATAGATAGATAGTAGATAGATGATAAAAGATGATAGATAATAGATAGTTAGATAGTCATGGGTGTACGGTTGTTCTTGTCATCCTTGTCTTTGTGTGGAGGTACAGTGTATTTCCTCTCCCCCTTTTCTACAACAGATTTCATGTGTGCGGCAGATATGGGGGGAGGGGGGGGGGGGTAAGTAAAAATCGGGAAACACAGTAGACATTTAAAGTAAAGTCAAAGTCAAAGTAAAGTCTTAGTCAAAACACTGTAATCATCCCATAAAGGGCAATTACAAAACTGACCCCGGCAGATTGAAACAATAAAAAAACTCAAAGACCAAAGACAATTTCATATTTGGTTAAAAAATTCCCAAAAAGGGCTTCAATAAAATGTCACGGACCACACACAACACAAACCAGCGCGCGCACGCGCCGCGCAAAACCCACACCCCAAGTAAGTCCAAAACACTTTAATCTCCCTGAAGGGGTAAATTTAAAAACAAGGGGAGATTGATATAAAAAAAATCTCAAAGACCAAAAGCTATATTTCTTTGGTTAAAACATTTCAAATGACCAAAAAAATGTCCGAACCCCAACACACCAAAACCCCACGGGGCCCATGCACCGCACACCACACGCACAACCCACACCACACAAGCAAACCCCACACACCCACACAAAACACACACAACACACGCACGCACGCACGCACGCAAAATCAATTGGAAAACAATTTTTTAACCCCCGATTAGAAGAATAAAACTTTTTTTTACGCACGCATTGGGGGTTTGATTTGTTGCTTTAAAAAAGATTCAGGCTATTAAATTCCCTACATATTTTTTATTTAAAGCAGCAGTCCACGCACCCAGTGGTGTGGAACACGCCCACGACACCCACCATACACCCTTTGAATTTATGTTTTATGAAGTGCAAAAAAAGAAAACCTTAATTTCGACACCCACGCACCCCCCCCACACCCCCACACCCACACACCCACAAAAAAAACATAATTTGTATTACTACACTCTAAAAAATGCATAGGCAAGTTAAATTATAGAAATTAAAAAAAAAAAAGTAAAACACACACGCACACGTAACACGACGCCAATTCATCAAAATTTTTAAACAATTGTTAAACCATTGATAGAAGAATACAAACTTTTTTGTCGCCGTATAGCAAACACGTACACACGCCCGCGGGTGTGCGAATACACCCCCCCCACCCAAAATATGAATTCAAGTTTAATTCCAAGATAGAGACAATTTTTCACAACCCACCCCCAACCCCCCCACACACCCCCCACCCCCCCACCCCCCTAATTTGATTGATTACACTCTAACAAGGGCAATCAGGCAAAAAAATTTGGAAATGTAAAAAAAATTTGGCAAACATCTTTTTTCAGATTTTTGATTTCTTAAGGCCAAAAAAAAAAATTTTTTTTTTTTTTAGTTTTGTGATGGGACATAAAAACGGGTTTTTTAAGGCAAAACGAAATTTGGAAAAAATGGGAAGGATCAGCGAAAAGGCTGTGGCTTTACGTACAAACGCTGATTGCAGAACAATTTAAAACTTTTGTTCTTTTCCAATTTTTTTTGAGAGATTCTTTCGTTCTCCGCAGGCCATTTTGTTTTTAACACTAAGGTTTTGTACCCAAAAAAAAGAAAGAAAAAATTTAGACCCCCCCCTCTAGCAAGTTGTAAAAAAAAGGAGAGAAACCTTTTTGTCACAAAAAAAAGTTTGTTTCCTCGAAAATCCACGTTGTTGTCCCTTTTTTTACAATGCGTCAAAGTTTAAAGTCCCCGTTTAATTGTGGTCAAAACAGTTCCCCAAATTATATTCGAAAAGTTTTCAAAATTTTGATTTGGTTTAAAATTCTTAGGAGATGCCCCGATCTTAGAAGTCGTAGGCAGGTCTTTAGTTTTAGAAACATTTTCTCCAGAAGGCCTGCACCACCAGTGACGAACTGGTGAGGGGGGACCCTGGTCAAGTGACCGGGGTAAAAGGGGCTAGAGAGCCTGTGTTGGAACTTTACCCGAAAATTATTTCCATAGCGCTTTGATTATATGTGTTTGAATGTCGGAAGGGGGGGAGGGACCAACCCCGTGGAGAAAACCGGCAGGTAAATTTTCGGAAGAAAATATTTTTTTGGGAAAAAACCCCGTGGTTGTTTGGTTTTAAAAAAACAATAACCAAGAACAAGTTGATTGTCAGTCAAATTTTTTAAATTTTTTTTTTAAAAAGAAAGTGAGGTGCATTTTATTTAAAGCTGAATAAAGCAGGAAAAATTTTCTGGATGGGGAGTCAGGTGTTTCATGTGTTACACAACTTGTTTAAAATGAATAGTTTTTTACTTTGACACCCCTTAGAGTGTACGCAAATTGTGGGGCAAGGTCTTTTTCTGTGCGGAAAGTATGAGAGAAATTTTTTCGATCTTTTTTAGCGTTTTTTTTCAAAGAGATGTGAGAGCTACAAAGGGCAAAAACGTTAGGCCGAGAAAGGGTTGGGGGTTTTTTTTTGGGGAAAAAGGGATCCATTGGAAGTTTTCCCAAAAAAGTTTGAAAGATCCAAAGAGGCCTGGAAAATGTTTTTAAAGGCATGGCAAGCTCAAGTCGGGGAAATTTTGGGTTCTTCCATTACCATTGGTCCCGGGGGATTTTTAATTTTTATGCTTTAAGTGCTTAAGATAAATTTTTCACAACAAAAGACGCTTTTCAGAAACTGGGATTGTTAGACTTTATTTTATTAAAATCATGCTTTTTTAAAAGGGGTAAAAAAATCTTTAGATGGCTGGTATTTGTTATCAATACTCCCCCCGCAAACTGATCTTTGACCTATTTTGGGCACCTACCTTTTTTTCGCAGAGTATTTTTTTATACCCCTTTCCTGCAGCACAAAAAATTTTTCCCCGCAAAAATTGTCTTCTATTATTTATTTATACAGCTGGCCTTTCAACAGCAGCTTTGACTTTTTTTATTTATTCCTTTTTTGTTTTTCTGTCCCCCGGGAAAAAACTACTTTTTTTTTTGTTTAACCGTTTCGATTTTGTAACCCCAAGAATTTTTAGGGGTAAATGGTTTTTCTTTTTAGTTGGAAAAAGACCAACTAACAATAATGAAAATAAGAACAAAAAACTCAGTGAGTCATTAATTTGAAAAAACATTTTAAAAATACCCATTCAGTGCAATCAAAAAAGCCTTTCAGCTAGCATACAACAAACAAAAAAGGGCACACAAAATGGAACAAAGAGAAACGGACAAAAAAGAAAAAGGACAAAGAGAAACAGGAAAAGAACGGAAGGGGAAACAGGCAAGGAGAAAACGGACAAAGGAAAAGGACAAAAAAAAAGGCAAAGGGGAAAGGCAAAGGAGAAAAGGCCAAAAAGAAACAGGAAGAGAAAAAAGGACGGAGAAACAGGACGGGAAACAGGCAAAGAGAAACGGCAAAAAAGAAAAGGCAAGGAGAACAGGAAAAAAGGGAAAAAGGACAAAGAGAAACAAAAAAGAGAAAAAAGGACAAAGAAAAATGAACGGAGCCATGGAAAAATTGAGAAGGAGACAGAGAGAGAACGGACTGGGAATCAGAAAAGTAAGACTCGGCCCTTTGGCCTAATACGGTTGGGAGAGAGACAGAGAGGGGGGGGGGGGGGACAGAAAACAGGCGACGGGACAGAGAGGAGAGAAGGGGGAGAGGAAACAGAGAGGAGGAGGGCAGAGAGAGGGAAAAAGGGGGAGAGAGAGAGAGGAGAGGAGAGAGAGGAGAGTGGGGGGGGGGGGCAGAGGGAACATGAAGAGGGAAGAGAGAGAGAGAGAAGGGGGAGAAGAGGAGAGAGAGAGAGGGAAAAAGGGGGAGAGGGAGGGGAGAGAGAGGAGAGAGAGGAAAAGACAGACAGACAGCACGGGGCGTGACACAAAATAGAAACCCCAACACACCGGGGGACAGCAAACAAGACAGGATACCCCGGCACTGAACACGAGCACAGAGTAGAGGAGCAAAATTATTAAAAGGAAATATGATATTTTCAGTTTTATTAAAGATTGGGGTTTTTGAGAAGAATGTTGGGGTGATTAAAAGGGGGTGTGGTGTTGTGTGTGTGTGTGTGTGGGGTGGTGGTGTGTGTGTGTTGTGGTTTGTTTTTTTGTCGAAGATGATGATGACGATGAATGTGGGTTTTTTTTTTCTACTGAGCGTTCTATTTACCAGGTCCCCTTTAGGAACAAATAGCCGCCAGAGGAGGGGGGGGAGGAGGAGGAGGAGCGCCAGATTGACAGGGGACCTCCAACAACCGTGATGGTGTGTACAATGACACAAAAACCCGAAAAAAACGCGATAAAATCAAAAAAGTCAATCACTGACAGAGAGATAAAATTGAAATTTAATTTTAACTGAATAAAAATTTTTTTTAAAATGGTAATTGCCAAAACAAAAATGTTTTTTTCAACCCCGCCTTGGGGCAAAAAAAAAAACCAAACAAAAAAACCTACAAAAATTATCTAAAACAACCAACAAAGAAACAATTTCGTCAAAGATAAAGGGAAAAATATCCCCCAAAATGTAAAAAACATCATCCAATTTGGCAGAGACGACAGTGGACAGGCAGACAGAGACAGGGACAGATAAAGGAGGCAGACGAAGGGACATAAAGGGGCGGGGAGGTTATTCAAACTTTCAGAAAGATTTTTTGGGCACTTCCCATTGCAGCTTTAATCCATCTTTTCGGGCTTTTTTTCCTTGTCTCAATTTAGTCCGGTTTTTACTATTGTTCATGACAGTGTTTTGGGATGCAGTCTTGCTTCTTGGGTGGCTTTGCTTCAGCCTTTCTTCAGGGGTGTTGGGGGGGTTTTTTTTTTCCCCCCTTCGTTTTCGGTTTTTTTTTTTTTCTTTTTTTTCCCGTCCCCCCCCCCCTTTCCTTTCTTTTTGTTTTGTCTGTTTTTTTTTTCTTTTTTCCCCTGCACCAAACCCCCGCCCCCCCTTTTTTTTCTTCTCACTTTTTTTGCCTTTTTCGTTTTCTGTTCGTTTTTTCCTTTTTTCTTCTGGGCTTTGCCCCCTTTTTTCGTCTGTTTTTTTTCTTTCTTTTTTGTTTTGTCTGTCGGCGCCTTTTGTCCGGGCTGCATTTTTTGTCTGCTGGGTACGCCCTTTTTTTGTCTGTTTCTGTCTCTTCTGTCTGTTTTGTTTTTCCTGTCTTCTTCTCTGTTGTCTGTTGTCCCGCATTTTTGTGTTTTGGGCGGGGTTTTTTGTTTTTTTCTGCTTTGGCCCAAAAACCGTTTTGACTTTTTCAAGCTTTTCGTGCTTTTGCGCAAAATTTTTATGGCCCCTTGTAAAATACCTCCCCGGGAATTAAATTTTTCACGGTCTACTTTTTATTTCGGGTTTTTACTTTGTGTTTCCTAGTTCAAATTTTGTTTTCTTTTGGTTTTTGTTAGCAGTAGCCATCTTCCAGTTTAGCAGGTCTACCATTTTCGATATCATGCTACATGCACACCTCCACAAAGCGAATCCAGTCATTTGAAACACAATGCCATAGAAAACTGCTGGGCATATCCTGGAGAGAACGAAAGACCAATGAATTTGTCAAGAGTCTAATAACACGGCTGGCAGGTCCACAGGAACCCCTTCTCACCATCGTCAAGAAGAAAAAGCTGACATGGTTCGGCCACGTCACCCGCCACAACACTCTGCCAAAAACAGTACTGCAGGGAACACTCGAAGGTGGCAGAAAGAGGGGAAGACAGAACAAGCCATGGATGGACAACATCAGAGAATGGACCAGGATGAATGACTCGGCACTACTACGCAGAGCCGAGGACCGAGATGGATGGAGGAGGCTTACCACGGCATCGTCTTTCGTGTCTCCTCCACGACCGCCAAGGTCACGGGACTGATGATGATCAGAGAATGGACCAGGATGAATGACTCGGCACTACTGCGCAGAGCCGAGGACCGAGATGGATGGAGGAGGCTTACCACGGCATCGTCTTTTGTGTCTCCTCCACGACCGCCAAGGTCACGGGACTGATGATGATGATGATGATGATGATGATGCACACCTCCACTCATTATAGATAAACAAGGTGTGTATTTAAAGATTAATTACCTTTCTTTATTTGTTATGCATGAACACCATAATGATGCAGTAGCACTGAGATTAGAAGCCCTGCAAATTTTAAGGATGTTGTCCTATTGGTGCTTGGCAGAGTCGCCTATGATTGATGCTGCTGGTATTTGCATATTGTATTCCTCTCTACACGTGACGTTTAGTGCATATTGAACTTCTCTTCTGTTCATTAGCCTTTTGTTCATCACTGAAATCAATCCTAGATGAGCCCTGTCATGTCAGGTGGTGACTATATAATTCTTTCTTTTTATTTATGCATGGACACATACGTGTTTGCAGAATGTGGTTTAGTGGTATAGATTGATTCTTCTACAGATGAGTTTGTTGGTATGTTAGGCATTTTCACGTGTATTGCACTGGTTTTTCTCCTTTCATCTATGTTTATATGTACAAACATTTTTCATGTATGCCATGGCTTATCGTTGGTTTGTATTTCAGTAAGATTATGTCAGCAGTTATTAGCTGTTTACTTATGATTCCCTCGGGTTTCATTTCGTTCTTACAACACTACATGCATGCATTGGCTCTAGTTTCTTGGATGGTTTCACAATTCTGGCCAATATTAGTGTTATTAATTCGGGTGTCATTTATCTGCAAGACTACTAACGAAAGCATGCCCTGCAGATTGTCATGGAATGCAAGGCATAACAGTCTGTACGTCTGCCTATGTCTATCTGCTGGTCTGTCTCTGTCTGTTTTGTCTGTCTCTGTACTGTCTGTATGTCTGCCTATCTCTGCTCTGTTCTTGTCTGTCTGCTGTCTGTCTTCTGTCTGTCTCTGTCTGTCTGTCTGTCTCTCTCTCTGCCTCTCGTTCCATCTGTCTGTCTGACTGTCTGTCCGTCCGTCTGTCTGTCTGTTGCTGTGGCCCTAGGTCAGGCCTGTCTGAGGTGGCGGCATTCAGCCTGCCCTCTGTCCTCAGTCGTGGGGTGCTTCAGTTAATGTGCAGACAGTGCAGCGTGTGCAGGAACATCGCCCCAGGCTCCGTGATCAGACCAATGCTGCCCTGGCCTTCATTATGTCCTCACTTCAGCACCCATTTGAAACGTGGACCATAGCAGCAGACGGCAAAAGAAGGCTATTCTATTCTATTATTGTAATGGCTACAGAAAATGGAGGATGAGATACTTCCAAACACTTCTTGGAATCTCATACAGCAATCCCATAAACAAGGAGGAAGTGAAACCCAGAATGGACAACGTCACCAGGCAACACGAAGAGCTCCTGACGTCAGTGGCAACACGCAAACTGGAGCAGAAGGGGCAGGTCACACCAGCACCTGCACCTGCCAGACCACCCTATCGGGAGCAGAACAAGGGGGAGACGATGAGGCAGAAAAGGGAAACAATCAGCATCAAAGAGTGTACTGGGCTTGACAGGAACAACTTATTGCAGAAAGCTGAGGGCGGCGATGAGTTGAGCAAGCTGGTCATAAAACCTCCAGTGACGCCTAAGGGCCAGCAAGACCAAGGACCAGGTCACGAGCCCCAGGTAGCTCTGACCACTAAGCTAGCTGGCTCCTGTCGGTACTTTAACCTCTTGGGAAATGAATGAAGAATATTCTGTATAGTGAAGGAACTTTTCTTCTTTGTCGTAGATGTTCGCACGTGACGTGTGTGTGTGTGTGTGTGTGTGTGGTTGTTTAGATGCTTGTGCCTTTCCGTTGCAGTGATATGCTGAGAGAGAGAGGGGGAGGAGGAAGAGAGGGGGGGGGGGGAGGGAGAGAGAGTGAAATTGATTGTTGATACAAACATGTTGATTTATCATACCTTTCATGTATTGTAAATGTACTTCACTTTTCATGTCCATAATTTGTGCTCTTCATTTTGGAGCGAATTTGTGTTGTGAGTATTTTTCACACGCCCACATCCGCAAGTTGTTGTTTGTTAAATTTCATGTACCCCCCATGGGGTTTTGTCTGGAAATAAAATCTGGATTCATGAATGTAGTTAGGGCAAGACGACCGTGGCCTGGCCCTGCCATCATCAAGGAAAGCATTTCTTCTTACAATAGCCTGGTTTTTAAGGAAATAAAGAAGGTAACTCACCGGTGTGTAGGCTTTGTAAGATGGATGTCCACAAGTAACGAACGTTGAACTGCCATCATATTATGATACAGTGTGCCGCTAAGCGAAAGTAATGGACTGAAATCCCTTAACCGCATGATGCTGTGCTCTGCTTTTTTTTATTGATTTATTTTATTTCAAGGATAGTGGAATAAGAACTTATTGTTTTTTTTACATCCAGTCTCCGTGTGTCTGCAGTTAGTACATTTTAATAATAACAAAGAATAATGTTTAGAATTCATATACCGCTGGATCTTGTAAAGCAGACAAATCAAAGCGCCTAACACACTGTTCCCACCGGCACACAATGGCATACTCTTCTGAAAAGCGGAATGAGTTTTAACGTGTGTGTGTGTGTGTGTGTGTGTGTGTGTGTGTGTGTGCGTGTGTGTGTGTGTGTGTGTGTGTGTGGGAAGGGGGTGCGTGCGTGTGTGCGTACGTGTGTATAATTATGTGTGTGAAGTATTGTATCAGCAGTGATAAAAAAGACATTAAATCAGCCTTAACTATGTATCACCAAACAATTATGGTGCGTCATAATTAACAATGTTTTACATTTAGTAATCACGAACTTAACAATAAATTACTAGAAATTATTTCATTTCTTCTGTTGGTTGCATGTAAACTAAATTGTGATTTATTGTATCTGACAGTGTCATTGTAGCTTTAAGTAGCACGCACAATGGAAGTATTTTTGAATCTTTAAAACACTTATTTCTCAAATATCCATAGAAAGGACAACGGAATCAAAGTTTTCTTCCTTTTCTATTTCGTCTTTTACAAACGGGATATTGCTTAACCTCGTTTGAACTCCTATAGTGATGTGCATTACTGTTTAGTGGTAGAGCATTGAATCGTTCTTGTGTAACTGCAATGCGTAAAGAATACGTTTCCATTTCACTATATACTTCTCTTTTTTCAAAATCAATCTTGATGAAGGAAGTC
>CM054151.1:59388322-59395822 GCA_028751875.1 Rapana venosa | reverse complement strand
CTTTCGAACACCCAGATTCAAACAAACCACTGTTGGCTGTCGATCTTTTTCTGTTTCTGGTCCGTCCACGTGGAATGACCTCCCTCTTTCACTTCGACAAAAACCTTCACTTGATACCTTCAAATCCAGCCTCAAAACACACTTATTTCCTACCTGACACTTCCCCCCTCATATCCGTCTCTACTTTTCAACAGCATTCTTCATCTCCTAAGTGTGTTCGCGGTGTGTGTGTGTGTGTGTGTGTGTGTGTGTGTGTGTGTGTGTGTGTGTGTGTGTGTGTGTGTGTGTGTGTGTGTGTGTGTACATGCACGTGCATAAATTTGAAATATGTTCTTTATTATATTTGAGGAAAGTTGCATGCGCGTAAATGATTTGAGTGCAAGCGCTTCGATTTGTTTGTTTTACAAGATTTGGCGCTATATAAATTCCATATATTATTATTATTATTATTATTATTTCTCCAGTAAGTGCCTGCCAACAACTCTGAACAACTGTGCACTGCCGAAACATGTGTCTAATACTGTCTACTGCTGTATTGCCAACATTGCAGAAGTCACTGTCGGTCACATCCATCTCTTTCAGTACAATGTTGGTCCCAAACACCTGTGAATTATCTTTCTTGTTTTTATGTGTGAGTGTATGAGTATTGAGTTTATTTCATTATCATGACATATAATTTGCACGAGTATAATCAAAATGAGTGTTGGTGGTGATCGTGTACTGTTTTGATAATTATATATTCAGTATTATCTCTGAAATACCCTCTTTCTCTCTTTCTCTCTCTCTCTTTCTCTCTCTCTCTCTCTCTCTCTCTCTCTCTCTCTCTCTCTCTCTCTCTCTCTCTCTCTCTCTCTCTCTCTCTCTCTCTCTCCTTTTCTTCATATTGTTCATACTTTTTCTAGCTGCTGATGCTATTCTACTGTCAGAGACTGTGACGGGTTTGCAGACATGGCTAAACAACTTGCATCGATCAGCTACAAAACTTCAGTTAAAAGTTAATATGAGTAAAAGCAACATCATAGTATTTCGAAAGGGAGGTTATGTTAGCGTAAGAGAAAGATGGGTTTATAATGAAGTATTGATGCCAGTAGATAATGTTTATAAATATTTAGGAATATTCTTCTCTACTCGTTTGAGTTTTAGTGGAGCGTGTAAAGATCTTGCAAGTAGGGCAAAAAATGTGTTGTTATTCATTATGAAAAAGCTACGAACACTCGACAATGATTCGTTTAAGGTGTTTATTAAGTTATTTGACGCCCAAATTCAACCCATTATGCAGTATGGATCTGAATTATGGGGGCTAGAAAAAGCTGCTGTCCATTGTGAACATGTTCATACTTTTGCTTTAAAGAGATATTTGGGTGTAGATAAGCGAACTCCTAATGATCTTGTTTACAGTGAAACAAACCGCCACCCCATTTACATAGTATCCGCTGTTGAATATATATCCGCTACTGGTTTAAAATATTGCACATGACTAACGATAGAATACCACGTAAAGCATATGATATGTTGTATAATTTAGATGCTAGAGGTAAAGAAAATTGGGTAACAAGGGTGCGTGTATGTTTATTTGAAAATGGGTTTGGTTTGTTTGGCAAAATCAGGGCGTTGGCTATGTTGATAGTTTTATACGTGTTTTTCGTCAATGCTTAGTAGATTTTCTTGACAGAAATGGTCTGATTATATTCAGAATAGCGACAGATTTACTGTTAACAGAACTTTTTGTACCGTTTCTGACTTGAAGCCATATTTAAGGCTAGATATGGATACACATTTAATGTTTATAACGACAAGATTTACATTAGGTGTATCAGAGTTAGGTCTTCATTACTATAGGTATAGAAATGTTGGTAATGATGAATTGGTTTGTCGTCTATGTAAAGAGGCAGAAGAAACAAAGTTCATTTTGTTTTATGCTGTCCTGTTTTAACAACGATTCGAGAACAGTTTGTAAAGCCCAAATATTATAGACAGCCATCATTGTTTAAATTAACCTTGTTGATGTCATCATCCTCTCCTGAAGTAGTCCGTAATTTTGCCTTGTATTTATACAAAGCATTTAAGCTTAGAGACCTTGTTATGTCGTGAGAATCATTTTATCATATGCAGTCAGTCTGTTTTCACTTTTTTCTTTCCATTTTGGATCTTACTACATGTGTTGCAATTGTCATGTTCGTATATCCCTTCATAAGGGGCCTTGGCCTATAAATGAATAAACAATCCGAATCCGAATCCGAATCTCTCCTTTTATTGTTCTGCTTATAGTTATAGTTGTTGTGTATCCTGATGAGGAACGTGTTCATACTTTATATTTTTAATATTATTTTGGGCTTGTCGACTGTCCTTGAGTTCTAGTGAATGCCCTTTTTCAATATCTTATTGTTACGTGTAACAACTATGTGTACCAATTTTACAATATGTAGATGTTCATTTTTATGACTTTATAAGTTTGGGGTTTTCTGTTTTTCTCTTTGTCTTTTTTCGTTTTTCTTTGTTTGTCCTTTTTTTGTTGGCTTTTTTCTTTTGTTTGCTTTTTTGTGGGGGGGAGGGGTTTGAGGTTTTCTTTTATTTGTTTGTTTGTTTTAAAAAACGGGCTTTTCCCCTTTGCTTCTTTTGTGTGAAAGTATAAGTATTGGGTTATTATTAAGATGTATCCCTACGTCTGGGACTGGATGTAAAAAAGCACATGAGTGCCTATTCATTATCCTCGAAATAAAAGAATTTGTCATTGTCATTATTGCCATTGCCATTGCCATTCCCTCTCTCTCCTCTCTCTCTCTCCTCTCTCTCTCTCTCTCTCTCTCTCTCTCTCTCTTTTCTCTCTCTGTACATTTATTTGCTCTGAAAAAGTTTTGGGGGTTGACATGCGCACACCTAACGACCTTATATATTGTGAAACCAATAGATTCCCAATATACACTAACTCAGCTGTTCAATGTATACGCTATTGGCTCAAAATTTTGGAAATGGGGGAATCAAGATTACCCTTGAAAGCGTATAAAATGTTATTCGAGTTAGATAGTAAGGGCAAGAAGAATTGGGTGACTGATGTACGTATTTGTTTGCATGAATATGGCTTTGGTGATGTGTGGATGAATCAAGGTGTGGGAAGTGTAAAGGCATTTCTAAGAATTTTTCGTCAACGTTTAGTTGACTGCAGATGGCAGAAGTGGAGTGAACATGTTCAAAATAGCACGAGGTTTGATTTTTATAGATTATTTTGTAGCTCACATGAGATGAAGTTGTATTTGATTTCAGATATGGACAGGCATTTGAAAATAGTGACCACAAGGTTTAGGTTGGATATTTCAAGTTTAGCCACTCATCACTTTCGATATAGAGATTGTAATGACATTGATTTGATATGTCCTCTCTGTAAAAGTGGTAAAGATGATGAGTTACATTTAGTTCTGTGCTGTCCATTTCTTAAGGAGCTCAGAGATAAGTTTATTTCACCTAAATATTTTCGACAGCCTTGCACGTTCAAATTAACTTTGCTGATGTCCTCTGCAAGACATAACGATATTTGGAACTTGTCTCACTTCCTTCACAAAGCCTTCAAGCTGAGAGAAATTGCAACATCATAGTTCATTATTATTATTATTATCATATTGTTGATTGTATGTTTGTTTTTAATGTTTCTGATGATTTGGTTTTTTGTTCACTTTCCCCTTCATTATGGGGTATGGCCTAATGAATAAACATCCGAATCCGAATCCGAATCCGAATCCGAATCCGAATCTCTCTCTCCTCTCTCTCTCTCTCTCTCCTCTCTCCTCTCTCTCTCTCTCTCTCTCTCTGTCTCTCTCTCTCTGTTTTACTGACCAAAGTTTAAAGATTATCAACTTTCACAACTGATATACTTTGAAGGAAAAGTATTTGTATGGGTGCACTAACATTGTGTTTTACTCAATGTGCTTTTATCAATCGTTATTCCAAGAATTTATCTATTACAACTTATGTAATACAGCCGTTATTTCAAAACCTTTTTCTGTTACAACTTATGTAATACAGCCGTTATTTCAAGAGCTTTATGTATTACAACTTATGTAATACAGCCTTTATTTCAAGAACTGTATCTATTACAACGTATGTAATACAGCCGTTAATCCAAGAGCTTTATCTATTACAACTTATGTAATACAGCCGTTAATCCAAGAACTTTGTCTATGACAACTTATGTAATACAGTCGTTATTCCAAGAACGTTGTCTATTACAACGTATGTAATACAGCCGTTATTCTTAGAACTTTGTCTATTACAACTTATGAAATACAGTCGTTATTTCAAGAGCTTTATCTATTACAACTCATGTAATACAGCCGTTACATCAAGAACTTTGAGGGGTGGGGGTGTGAGGGTGGGGGTGTGGGGGGTGGGGGTGTGGGGGGTGGGGGTGTGGGGGGTGGGGGTGTGGGGAAGGCGCCACAGCGTCAGTACCCCGCTTTGCCCTGTCTCCACATGTGGCTGACCTCTGACTGGCGGAGTGACCCCAGTGGCCAGCACTCACCTGGGGGTCATGGAGGTCACTCAGGTCACATCTAGCTGCTGGAGTCCTCGACACGTAGGGCTGTCTGGCTGACTGTCTGGCTGCCTGTCTGGCTGACTGTCTGGCTGTCTGGCTGACTGCCTGGCTGGCTGACTGTCTGCCTGGCTGACTGTCTGGCTGGCTGCCTGGCTGACTGCCTGGCTGACTGTCTGCTGACTGGGTAGGGCAGTGTGTTGGAAAATGGGGCGAAGAGTTTGTCTGGTTTTAGTGTGAACACACTGAGCGTGCCAGCGTTGCTTTCATCCTGACCCCCACCACCACCACTGTCACCATCACTGTCACCATCACCGTCACTGTCACCATCACTGTCACCACCACCATCACTGTCACCATCACCATCACCATCACTGTCACCATCACTGTCACCATCACTGTCACCATCACCATCACTGTCACCATCACTGTCACCATCACTATCACCATCACTGTCACCATCACTGTCACCATCACTGTCACTGTCACCATCACTGTCACTGTCACCATGACTGTCACCATCACTGTCACCATCACTGTCACCATCACTGTCACTGTCACCACCACCACTGTCACCATCACTGTCACCGTCACTGTCACCATCACCATCACTGTCACCATCACTGTCACCATCACTGTCACCATCACTGTCACCATCACCGTCACCATCACCATCACTGTCACCTTCACTGTCACCATCACTGTCAGCATCACTGTCACCATCACCATCACTGTCACCATCACTGTCACCATCACCGTCACTGTCACCGTCACTGTCACCATCACCATCACTGTCACCATCACTGTCACCATCACTGTCATCATCACTGTCACCATCACCATCACTGTCACCATCACTGTCACCACCACTTTCACCATAACTGTCACCACCACTGTCACCACCACTGTCACCATCACTGTCACCATCACCATCACTGTCACGGTCACTGTCACCATCACCATCACTGTCACCATCACTGTCACCATCACCATCACTGTCACCATCACTGTCACCATCACCATCACTGTCACCACCACTGTCATCATCACTGTCACCACCACTGTCACCATCACTGTCACCATCACTGTCACCATCACTGTCACCATCACTGTCATCATCACTGTCACCATCACTGTCACCATCACTGTCACCACCACTGTCATCATCACTGTCACCATCACTGTCTCCATCACTGTCACCATCACTGTCTCCATCACTGTCACCACCACTGTCATCATCACTGTCACCATCACTGTCTCCATCACTGTCACCATCACTGTCTCCATCACTGTCACCACCACTGTCATCATCACTGTCACCATCACTTTCACCATCACCATCACTGTCACCATCACTGTCACTGTCACCATCACTGTCACTGTCACCATCACTGTCACCATCACTGTCACCATCACCATGGCTTCCATCACCGGAAACCAGGATGATCATTGGCTGCAGCAGCTCTATATGTGTACAAATCATCACTGCATAGTGATGGCTTCTCTCTCCTCCCCCCCCCCCCCCTCCCCTTCCTCTCTTTCTCTCCTTCAGATTTGTCCTGTCCATGTTTGTACTGTACTATTTGTATGTAGCAGACGATGTTTTCAGCGACAGACTGTACTGTAGGGGCGGAATGAAGCAACACTGTGCAAGGCTTGGAGCATGCTGGCTGCCAGCTGAGGGCCCGCTGTACGAGGAACACACGGGGTGTGTGTGTGTGTGTGTGTGTGTGTGCGCGTGCGTGCGTGTGCGTGTGTGTGTGTGTGTGTGTGTGTGTGTGTGTGTATGTGTGTGTGTATGTCTGTGTGTGTGTGTGTGTGTAGGTGTGTGTGTGTGTAGGTGTGTGTGTGTGTGTGTGTGTTTGTGTGTGTGTGTTTGTGTGTGTGTGTGTGTGTGTGTGTGTCTGTGTGGTGTGTGTGTGTGTGTGCGTGCGTGTGTGTGTGTGTGTTTGTGTGTGTGTGTAGGTGTGTGTGTGTAGGTGTGTGTGTTTGTGTGTGTGTGTAGGTGTGTGTGTGTTTGTGTGTGTGTGTGTGTGTGCACGCGTGTGATCAGACCCCCCATAGCAGCCAAGAGTGGCAGCTGTCACTACCTGCCCTGTCACTGACGCTGTGCGAGCAATGGGACGACAGTCAGTGCAGATGGTCATCAGAAATCTTTCTGATCAAACTGGAAATTATTTGTTGTAAGCCCTGCCAGATAGTCAGCGCTGCTTACTGTGACTGAATACTACCGTAGATTCGAGAAGTGTTGTTTGGGATATTGTTTGTTGTTGTTGTTGTGATGTTTTCCATGTCCATCGTTGTCAGCGCGTCGTTAGGGTGACTGTGGTCGTCACTCACCAGCACTCCTTCCATGAGTTGTTGACGCCGTCATACAGAGAGACGTTGATGCTTGTTACCACCGCAACATTCGGCCCATTGTTCTGTTAGTCATTCTTTATGTCTCACACAGACAGAGACATAGACAGACAGACAGAGACAGATAAAAAGAGAAAGAGACAGAGCGAAAGACAGAGACAGACAGACAGAGAAAGACAGACAGACAGAGACAGAGAGAGACAGACAGAGACAGAGAGACAGATAGAGAGACAGAAAAATGGATGGACGGACAGTGATGAATGGACAGACAGACAGACATACAGAGAGACAGAGAGACGAACAACGGAGGCAGAGAGACCGGGAGACAGGCAGCGACACAGGCCTGCAGTTCAGACAGATTGTGACCGGCCATGGAAGGACCGGCCATGGAAAGACCGGCCATGGAAAGACCGGCCATGGAAAGAACGGTCATGGAAAGACCGGTCATGGAAAGACCGGCCATGGAAGGACCGGCCATGGAAGGACCGGCCATGGAAAGACCGACCATGGAAAGACCGACCATGGAACGACTGGCCATGGAAAGACTGGCCATGGAAAGACCGGCCATGGAAAGACTGACCATGGAAAGACCGGTCATGGCAAGACTGGCCACGGGA
>CM054151.1:59380822-59383322 GCA_028751875.1 Rapana venosa | reverse complement strand
TTTTCATTTAACATTAGCCGGGCAGATAGGTTTTATAGAGCAACTCTCTCTCTCTCTCTCTCTCTATCTCTCTCTCTCTCTCTCTCTCTCTCTCTCTTCAGTCTCTTCTCTCTCTCTCTCTCTCTCTCTCTTCTCTCTCTCTCTCTCTCTCTTTCAGTCCCTCTCTCTCTCTCTCTCTCTCTCTCTCTCTCTCTCTCTCTTTATCTTTCTCTCTCTCTTTATTTCTCTCTCACATTAATGACAATAAATTTTGTGGGGTATTATTTGTAGATTTCAAAAAAAGCATTTGATACAATTGACCGCAGACTGCTCATTAAAATGCTAGACTTATATAATCTCTCTACAAATACTCGTGAACTTCTTGCTTCTTATCTTACAAACAGGCAACAATGTGTTTCAATAGTTACGTCCACATCCACACTAAAACCCATTCATTATGGAGTACGACAGGGATCCATCTTAGGACCAATTCTCTTTTCATTATACATAAATGACCTCCCTCTCCATATCAAATATAAATGCGAACTTTTTGCTGACGACACGACCATACATACAAGCCATACTGACATTAACTCTCTGGCAAAGACATTGCAAAATAGCACTGATGATCTTGTCAAATGGACTGAACTAAATCACATGTCTATACACCCCCCCAAAAAAAATGCATGCTTATCACTACCAGACAAAAGCGACAAAATCTATCCCATACATTTTCTCCAATCCATATTGAAAAGGAAACAATAGAACAAGCCTCTCACCACAAAGTTCTAGGAGTAACAATTGATGAAAATCTCAGCTGGTACCATCACATATCTCATTTGTGCAAATACATGTCTCAAAGAGTATACCAATTGACTAAAATCAAACATTTTCTTGACTTTCATTCAAGAAAATTATTCTTTCAAGCTTATATACAATCCTCAATAGATTATGCTTCAACCCTGTGGGATTCTGCTAGTGCAAACACTATGAAACCATTATTAAGTCTGTATAAACGTGCTCTTAAACTGGTTCTTCTGAAGAAGACTACCTTACTAGAAGTGGATTATACTCAGTTAAATATTATCCCCCTACACCAAAGACTAAAATTCACAAAGGCATCATGATGTTTAAGATAATGACAGGAACTTTTCCCTCATCCTTAAAAGACAAGTTCCCAATGAATCATTCCAAAAATACTGAAAAGCCATGTGTCCCAATCCCAAGAATAGATTTGTTCAAATCTAGCTTACTTTACTCAGGCCCTGTGCTGTGGAACTCCCTTCCTGAATCATTCAGACAACACCAATCATTAACAATCTTCAAAAGTCATTTTTTCATCCACTTGATGCATCAAAAATAAAAATCCACAATTGATCTGTTGGAAACAAAGTAAATATATCTTCCCTTACATTATACCAAATTATCCTCTCTCTCTCTCTCTCTCTCTCTCTCTCTCTCTCTTCTCTCTCTCTCTCTCTCTCTCTCTCTCTCTCTCTCTCTCTCTCTCTCTCTCTCTCTTCTCTCTCTCTCTCCCCCCCCCCCTCTCTCTCTGTATAAGTGTTAATGTTTTACTTGTATATCGCTATTGTGTTATTGAAAAATGACTTTTAGAAATAATTCTTCCACTATCCTACTTCTTTATGACTCTAGGACGATCTTAACATGTACAATGTCAAATCACAGTGAGTGCTAATGGTGATAGTGTTGATGAATTGAAAACTACATTCAATATCATATGGATTCAAAATGTACTGTGCTCTCTCTCTCTCTCTCTCTCTCTCTCTCTCTCTCTCTCTCTCTCTCTCTCTCTCTCTCTCTCTCTCTCTCTCTATCTATCTATCTATCTATCTATCTATCTATCTCTCTCACTCTCGCCCTTTCCTTTTATTGTTTGCTTATATATTTAATTGTAGTGTTTTCAATAAGTATCCCGTTGAATGCTTTATTCAGATTTAATATTTCAGTTCTACTGCGTAAGTTGACTGTATTTGAGATTCAGTGAATGTTTTATTTTGATATCTTGTTTTGAGCGTACCAATTATGTATAGCTAATTTCAAAGTGCAGATGTCCTTCTCTATGACTATACATGATATTCATAAAGATTTGATGTTGGCATTGATGCATGGTGTGAGTGCGTGCGCGCGCGCACGTGTGTGTGGGTACGTGTGTGTGTGTGTGTGTGTGTGTGTGTGTGTGTGTGTGTGTGTGTGCATGGGGATGCAAATTGCTTATACAATATTTGTTTCATGTAGCTTACTATTGCTGTTGCCTCTCATAAAAGCACAAAAAAATTTTGACGTTTCTTTCTGTTAACAAAAATGAAACTATTTACGTGGTTTGTTCTCCTTTATTTTATGGAGGTTTTGCTTTGTTTGGTTCTGTTTTGGTTTGGGTTTGGGGTTGTTGTTGTTTTTTGAGGGGGACTATTCGGTTGTCCCTTCTCCCCTTGTTGTTGCCGCTTTTGTTTTGCTCTTGGTTCTTGCTATTTTTTCGGTTGTTCCTGTTTTTTCTGTTCTG
>CM054151.1:59356680-59380322 GCA_028751875.1 Rapana venosa | reverse complement strand
ATCCGTCACAGTGATTATAGGTATTTGGGGGCAGGGAGTTAACTGTTCAACAGGTAATATAAAAGTGAGATAGCATGGTCATTGTCTTATATCTGTTTAAAGCCATGAGTGTTTTTCATTATCCTCATATAAAAGATAAAAAAATAAATAGTATAAGAAATGTGAGACAGCATGGCCACCTGTTCTTGGAAATGTGAAAGCATGGCCACCTGTTCTACAGTGTAGTATAAGAAATGTGAGATAAAACCTCCCTTCTCCCTTCCCACTCTTCTCGACTTATCTGCAGCCTTCGACACTATAGACCAATCAATTCTTCTGTGCCGTCTCCAAAACACGTTTGGTATTAAAGACATAGCCATCACCTTGTTCAGTTTATACCTTACAGACCGATTTTCATACAGTTGCAGTAAATAAGATTCAATCAACACCTACCAAACTGGAATGCGGAGTTCC
This sequence comes from Rapana venosa, assembly GCA_028751875.1. Taxonomy (NCBI): domain Eukaryota; kingdom Metazoa; phylum Mollusca; class Gastropoda; order Neogastropoda; family Muricidae; genus Rapana; species Rapana venosa. Next base: position 59,379,869 of record CM054151.1, on the reverse strand, counting down.
ACAGGGATCGGTTCTTGGCTCTGTTCTTTTCACTCTCTACACTGCTCCACTTTCACATATAATAAACCGTCATCAAGTCCGCCACAATTGTTATGCAGACCACTCTGAGATTCTTAGCAGCGAAACTCCTGAAAATCTGCCTTTATCTTGACAAATGTGACGACTGCCTTCAAGATCTCCAACATTGGATGATACAGAACAAGTTCCACCTAAATGCAGATAATCCCGAAGTCATGCTTTTAGGACCAAACACAAACTTTCTTCCATAAAAACAGCTTCAATAGAATTCGGCAATGGTCTGTCCCTCTACCAACTGCGAAATATCTAGGGTATTATTGACCAACACAACTCTTCATGCAAAAATTCATCACCCAAACCTGTCAGTCGTGCTACTCTCAATTGCGGCGTATTAGTGCAGTTTGAAAGTATCTGTCCACTGATGCCCCATCCAAACTAGTCACGTCTCTCATTCTCTCATGTCTGGAGTATTGCAATTCTCTTCTGGCTGGTCTGCCAGCATCATCAATCTACCCTCTTCAACGTATACCATACTATGCAGCTCGGCTAGTTCTCAGAAGAAAACAAAATCTGAGCACATTACACCTCTCTTGCGATCTCTTCATTGGTTGCCTGTGCAACAGAGAGTAAACTATACGATCTGTACCCTCTGTTACAAATGTCTCCACAAAACAGCACCTTCCTACCTCTGTTAATGTCCTCACTTGTACACACCTTCTTGTTCCCTCCGCTCTGCTGCAGATACCTTGTGCTTAAGAAGACCTAGAGTCAACCAGTCCACCGTTGGCCGTCGCTCTTTTTCTATTTCTAGTCCATCAATCTGGAATGACCTCCCTCTCTCTCTTAGCCAAAAGCCTACTTATGATGCTTTTAAATCCAGCCTCAAGACACATTTATTTCAAACCTAAGATTCTCTCCTCTTCTTTCATTTCATTTCTGTCCCTGCCCTCAACAACCAAACCCCCATCACCCTGCCGGGGTGTACAACCTTTGTGTGTGGTGTGTTTTGTGTGTGTGTGTGTGTGTGTGGGTGCGCCGCGCATGTGTGTGTGCGTATGTTTTTTTCATTTGAATTTGTAAAAAACAATATGTAACTGCCTGCACGTGAAAGACTTGTATGAATGAAAGCGCTTTGATTGGTGTCACGGTTCGCATAATTCTGCACATAATTCCGTGCATTACTCAGTGCTATTTCTCTCTCTCTGTGTCTGGATACTGGTGTCTTTCTGTGTTCACATTCGCACTTTTTCTTTATGTACGTGGTGAACTCCAGCTTAGTGGCATGCACATCTTTTCTCACAATTTTGCATGCAGGTTAGCTTCTCATGAAGTTCCTGGTCGTGAATTAGGGTTTGGTTCATCAGCTGAGTAGCAGCAGCTTTAAATAGGAGGAGGTCTTGACTTCAGTTAGGAGGAGGAGATTCAGTCTTTGGCTGAAGTTCGTTGGTCGCCATTCCAGCGTGGGCTGTTGGGCGCCGCATGGTGTTGTCTCTCTATTTTGGAGAGCAGGGGGAAGCAGTACCTTGGAGTAGTTCAGGCTCCATGTGAACCCGGTCTTCGTTCTTCGTTGTTACGTCGCGTTCGTCCTGTCAACGTCTTCCTCGAGGTGCAGGAGTGCACCGTACTTCCTGTGGTTTGGTGTCTCTGCTTGGGGAGCAGAGAGCACAGTCACTTTGAGGGTTTTGGGCTCCCCGGGGACCATCTCGTTCTTGTTTCGTCCCTTCAACGTCTTTTCCGGGGGGAGGGGTACCTTGTTCTTTCTCATGAAGTTCCTGGGGTCCTCCCGCATGGGGTCTGCCGGAGAGGGGGCAGCCCGGGGGCCCGAAAACGCTGACGGCTTTTTCCTTGACCCTCTTCCCTTTATCCCCCGGATCCACCATTTTTCCCCACGACCTTTACCCCCCTTACCCTCGCCCTGTCGTCCCCCCCTGACCCCCCTTGGGGCTTCGTCTGCCGGGCTACCCCCACGGGGAAAGTGCTGGCCCCCAAGTTGTGGGCTGGAAGAATGGGAGGGGATACCTCAAACAAAATTCTGACTGGGGGAGAAAGGGGGGGGGAAATTTAATAGGGTTTAATGTGGTTGGTTATTGAAAAGTTTGTCTTGTGGAACGGGTTAAGTATTTGTCTTGATTTGACTGTTTTGATCTTTGGAAAATAAAATCTGGGAAATTTTTTTTGGGTTCTGCTTTGTGTTTCGGGAAGATAGTTAGAGAGGGGATGGGTGGGGGGGGTTTGCCCCAAATTTCCTTTTGGAGCGTGAAAAAATTTTTTTATTTGCAAAAATAACGCTGATAAAATTTCCCAAAAAATAATAATAATGATAATAATAAAAAGGAACTTTTTTTTAGCCTATACTTGCAAAAAACAAACAAAAAGCTGCAAATTTAACCTAATTTTACACGCATGCAATCAATAAAAAATAATCAAAATTTTTAAACAAACAGATTTTTAAAAAACAGGGCGATGCAGAAAAAAATCATAAAATAAATTTCGATAGTAAAAATGTTTTCAAAAGCACACACACACTGCAAGACCGTATACTTTAAAAGGGTGTAGGAAGGGGTTAGATATGAAACAGGGGGGGGGAAAGTCTTAGGTGAAATAAATATGTCTTGGCTGGTTTTAAAAGTGCTAACAGTTCGGGCGAAGAGAGAGGGGGCCATTCCGGTCGATACCCGAAATAGAGAAAGACCGCCAACAGTGGGTTGGTTTTAATCTAGGATTCGTGGGCACAAGGTACTCAGTGAGCGGGGGGAACGAAGGTGTACAGGTTAAACATTCCCCATAGGTAGGAGGGCGTTTTTTGGAGATTGTCAAGGGGACTGCTTTTAATCTATTCTCTGTGGCACAGGGACCAGGAGGATGCAGAGAGGGGTAAAGTCCAGAATTTTTTTTCTGGAAACTATCGAGCTGCAGGTTTGTATACGTTGAAGGAGTGGGTAATATGCTGGGAGACCGACAAAAAAGGGAATGAAAGTCCCGACGGAAAAAAATGGAAAGGACAATTGGGTTTGCATCGGTGGACAGGTACTTCGAATTGCACTAATCGCCCTAATTTATAGTACACGACTGACGGGTTTTGGGGGTGAAAATTTTTTTATAGGAGTGTGTTGCGATAACAACCCCTAGATACTTCCAGATGGGTAGGGGGAGTATGCCCAAATTTTTTTAACTGTTGAAGGAAGGAGTTTGTGTTTGGGCCTACGAGCATGGTTTTTGGTTTTCCCGCATTTGCGTAATAGTCTGTGCACCAGTTTTTGAAAAATCTTCAAAGCACGGGCCATAATTGTCGGAGAGAAGGCAGATTTCAGGGGTAAAACTGCTTTGGATCGAAGGGACTGCGAAAAAATAGGTTTGATTTTAAGACGTTTATTTTAAATTGATAGTGGGGGAATGTAAAAGGGGAAAAAAAAAAAGGGCTAGAACGATCCCCGGGCTCCGCATTTCAGTTTGGCAGTATTTATTTAACTTCTTCTTCTTTTTTTCTTCTTTTTATTAAATTTTAAAAAAATCAAATAAAAAAAATAATAATATAATGAAACATTTTATAAGCACTTTTTTCAAAGCAATGACTCTGCGCTTTTAAACCATGCACATTTTTACAATGCACACCAGCACAAAAACAACAACAACAAAAAAAAAGCCCTTTCTAAAGCGCAAAAAAATTTACAAGGAACCTTCCCGTAAAGGCACACACTTCGTCCGGGGCCCCACAGCAGGGCAATTAAAAACACTCAAAAAAGGCACTAGAAAACTTATAAAAAAAAAACCCCAAACCCCACCAGGCAGACAGAATACCTCAGTGGACAAACGGCAAAACCGTCAAACAGCCCCCAAATTTATAACAGCTAAAATACATTAAAAAGTTTCTTCAAGAAAACTTAAAAGGGGTAAAGGGGACATTTTGACCTGGTGGCAGAGATTTCCCGATCGTGGGGGTACAACACCAAAAAATAAACCGCGGTTTTTAGGTTTAAAGGGGGAAAAAAAAGTAGTTACTTTGAAACCGCAGGTTCTTTTTGGGGGGGGGTTTTCAAGGAGCGACAGAGATGGGGCAAGCGAGGGAGTCACATGGGGCCCTTTGCTCTTTCCAAGGATACCTGGCGCAGGCTGAATTCGCTCAGGCGTAAAAACGGGTCATCACTTATACCGATAAAACGGATTTCAATAGTCCAGTCCACAAACGGTCGCTGAAACGACTGTCACGCACCGAGGAAAGAATTTCCTTAATGTGTGCATAGGCGCAGCTCTAAAAAGCATGCTTGCAACGTTACAAATTGGTCTTTAGGAGAAGTAGGTCTACCCAACACCCAGTCCGCACAGAACTTGAAAAGCATTCCGCCACCCAAACCCAGAACTCTCCGACACCCCAAAAGACAGAGGGTAAACCCACTGCCAAAACTCGTCTTGCGTTTTTAATTTAGTTTGTTCTGTCCATCCACTGAAACACGTGCGTGCAATCCCTTTGGTGGTGGGCGTCTGAAAAATTTTGAGGGGTTGCATTTTCCGAATTCGTATCACCCCATATTTATGAAACTGGCAATCATGTAAGGGGCTTCCATTTGACAAAGGGGAAATTATTGAACAATACGGGAAAACCCCAAAAAAAACCCTTTAGGTACCCATATAGGGGGGGGCAGGTTTTTTGATTTTCCCCTCTATCAGCACGCCTCGACCCATCAGAGCATAAGAAATTTGTATTTAGCGGGCCATTGCCCCACAGGGAGTATAAAAATGTGAAAGCAGGGCCCTGGTCCCCACAGTTTATAAAGAAATGGAACAGCATGGCCGTGTCCTACATGTAGTATAGGGGATTGTTGAAATTTCCCCGGCTAACTGTCAAAAACTACACACAGGAGCGCTGGAATGGGCGGGGAATGTCCACCGCACACCCCATCACAAAAAAAACTGCAGACGTCCCGCAAAAGGGGCCGTGTGTCGGCATTCCCCCTGTTTGGGGGGGAAGGATGACCCGCATCAGCCTGTTTCCCTGGTGCGTGTGTGGCTCAGCCTTTTTTCCCCGTGTGCGGTGCACTTGGCAGTCAGCCTGTGTTCCTGTGGCGTGGCATTGGGAGTCAGCCCCGTGCTCGCTGCTACACCACCCTTTTAGCGCCTGTTTCTTCGTCGCTTCTGCTCCTGCTATCTGCCTTCTGCCTCCTTCTTTCTGCCGCCGTCTTCTGCTTTTTCTTAATTCCTGCAACATCAGCAGTTTGCGGGCACCCAGTTTTGCAGATTCTTCCCTGCATTTCCCAAAAAAAAAATGTTCCTGTTCACATTCAAGTTTATCATAAACCCCTCTTTTCCCCTCCTCCCTCTCTCCTTCCCCTCTCTCCCCCTCTCTCTCTCCCTTCTTTCTCTTTCTTTTTTCACCTCTTTTCCTCTCTCCCCCTTTTCCTTTTTCTTTTTTCTTTAAATTCTTTCTTTCTTTTTTCTCTCTCTCTCTCCCCGTCTTCTCCCCTTTTCTCACCCCTCTCTCTCTCTCTCTATTTTTTTCTCTTTCACCTTTTTCTCCTCCCTCTTTCTCTCCCCTCTTTCTCTCCTCTCTCCCTCCCCTTCTCTTTCCCTCCTCTTTCTCCGCTCTCTCTCTCTCTCTTCCTTTATTGAAGATGAAGCTTATAAGGAGGTGATGATGGGGGTGGTGAAATGAGGTGTTGTGGCGATGGGATTTTAAAAGAGATGGTGGGGGGGGTGTAAATTGATAAAATGATGATTGAAGATGTTACTGTTATTTTACTGGTCCGTAACCCCCAGGTCGTGGGGCGCGCAGGGTGGACAAGGGGGGATGCTGGCTCCACTTAGGAGGCGGGGGGCGAGGCCTGGTTCACTGAAGTCCTCCCCTGTCCAATCACAATGTGTGGGCCCCATCCCTCGTCTCCCCCCGTCTTCTCTTCCCCGGACTGTTCCTTGCGGGGGTTCTTTGAAGCCCTTCTGAGCGTTTTTACGTGCCCATACCATCTGATTTTCCCTTTTTTTCACCGTTCGTAGGTCTCATGTCCGCACCTGTTGATTCTTTCGCGATTTCATTGTTGTGCAGGCCTTTGTATGAGATGCCGGGGCCTTCTGAAATCTTTTTCTACTGCTTGACCTCCTTTGAAGGTTCGTTTTTTCCCCTGCCATGCGAAAAGCAGATTGAGGTGCTAGCGTTTAAAATTTCCCTTTGGGTTCCGAGAGGGAGTTTCTGTTTTCCCATAGGTCTTCAGTTCCATTGCTGCTGTTTTTTGTCCCGCTCTGCTACGATTTCGGTCTTGATCCTTCCTCACTTATGATGGCCCCAGGTATTTGAAATGGTAAAATTTTCCCCATTCTTTCCGCTGAGATGATTGGTGGTGATTGACTGGGCACTTTTTGCAGAGTTGGGTTTTTTGGGCGTGTTTTCCAGTCGTATCGTGAGAATTTCGCCCAGTTGCTTCACGGGTTTGGGCCACTTCCTCTTCTTTCCCCTCCAACCGTCAGTGCATCGGCAAACCTGGGTTGGGATTGTTCGCCCCCCAAAAGCGACTGTCTGGGGGGTTTTCCCAAAGGGCGTCATCATGTCGTCAAAGTTTTAAAAACATGTCGCGACAGAACACCCCCTCAACCCCAATGAGGTAGGAATCATTCCCCTACCGTGCCCTTAGAGACTGCACGGTAGTTGGTAGAGCCTTATGGGGTGAATCGCTTCGGCCCCGTTTAATTTGTCAGGTGGCCCCCAGAGCGTATGCCATCCTATCAAAGCCTTTTTAAAATAATGAAGGTGGAAGTGTCTTTGTGATGCTGGCTGTATTTCTCACCAGAACCCCCAGAGAAAAATCTGTTTTTGTTGCTTTTATTTGGGGGGGAAACCGGGCCCCCTTTGCGAGAATTTTCCCCGTGGGTTTCACCTGTCAATCACTTTTAGCAGACTTCACGGCTGACTTATGAGGCTGATTGTCCCCGTAGTTTGGCAAGCTGGGGTTTTCTTTCTTGGGTGAGTTTATAAAAATTATTTTCCTGGTTGGCCCTCTCCCGGCTGCCGTCTTTTGCAGAACTTGAAAGTGTCTGTCACTGCTTCTCCCCCGTGTTTGGTCACTCTGCTGGGAGTTGTCGTTCCTCTAATTTTTTTCCTTTCTTCACGATTTAATGCTATTCTACCTTTCCCCGCGTAAATGGGAAATTGTCTTTTTTCATGAGGCTTACTTTGGGAAATAGGGGGTCGCCTAGGGGCTGTGATTGTAGGTTCGAACATATTCCGTCCCTTGCCCCGTTTCCTTTTTTTCTGTTAGGGGTTCCTTCCTTTCCTGGAGTTTTCTGACCCCTTTCCGTTTCTGTTTGTGGCTCTTCACAATCGGGGGCCTTTTGCTTTTTCTTTGTCAGGCTCTTCGATTTCTGTACATTGTTTCTCTATCCTCCCCCTGGCTTCCTCAGCCTTTCCCGTTTCTTGTTTCTTCTCTGTCTCATCTGCTCCTGTAGTGTTTCTTTTGCTCTTCTTCATCTCGTCTTTGTACACATATTAAATTTCTCTGGACCCTGGTTGTTTTTTTGGCGAGTTTGCCAAGGGGGTAGGTGTCTCATCATCCCTGCTTAAAAAATGTGGTCATCGTCCGGGACTTTTTCAAAGTGCCACAGGGGGCAATTTCCCTCCCACTTTTTTTTTGGAAGGACTCGGCGTTTGGGGTCCCTCGCCAGGTTGAATTGAGTCTGATGTTCTTCTTTTGATCTTTTTCAATCGGACCTAAAGTTCAGGGCACGAGGGCATGATCGCTGCCCCGTCTGCACCTGGGAATGTCCTCTCTTGGGTCTTTGAGCCAGACGAACCGGGTTTTGCACCAATGTATCAATCGGTTGGAGATCCCCCTTGGGGGCATGCCATGTCCAGCGTCGGAGCCTTCGTTCTCCCAAGGGGATTGGGGAGCACCGGTGGTTTTTAAACGGGAATTCCAGTAATCGGGGTCCTCGCTCATTGGGGTCGCATTACAGGAGGGGCCGCAAAATTGCCCCTTTTCAGGCGTCTCCGCCACCGGCGTTCCAGCTCCTGGGGACCCAAAAGGGCTTTCTTTTTTCACTTATCGATGATCCCCCGTTGTTGGTTTTTAGAATTCCTCTACGTCTTCTCTCGGATCCTTGTTTGGGCTAGGCTTGAATCACTGGATTTGATGGGCTGCCCTGAGGCGGATGGCCATAAAACCGGCTGTTTACTGGGTTCCTATTACCGAATTCTTGATGTTCTTTTTTGACAAGCATGCCTACGCCCCCTTTATATGTTTGTCCCGCTCTCCCTATATAGAGCATATATCCCTCGCGTATTGTTTACCGGTTTTTCCCTTTCCCTCTGACTTTCCCAAAACCCACCCGTGCCGGTGTACCCGCCACTCGTATAGCATTTTGGGGTTTGCCCGTTTGGGGCCCGACTTCTGACGTTCCCGTTCGATGGTGATGTAGCCCTTCCTCTGTTTTTGTTTTTAGGGGTTTTTCCCCCATACACATTTGGCCCCCCCTTGGCAAGGAAGGCGCGGTCCCTTTTTGACCCGGGGGGGCGACCGATCCGGGATATTCTTTATTTTTGTCCATTCCTAAGCGGGCCTTGGGGAAAAATACCTGGGGGGCACCCACTCTCTCCAGGGGTGATTTTGGGGGTTGGTTGACTCCCCCCCCGTCACGGGGGTACCAAAATTCCCTGGGGACCGGGAGCAGAGGACACCTCGACTGACCCAATGTGAAAGATTGGGGTAAAAAAAGACACGGAGGGATGTGTAATGAAAAAAATTTGGCAGTGGGGATGTGGGAGTTTTAAATGGGGCGGCAATGGGGATTGTGGGGTTTTTACATGGTGACGGGAATGAGATTGGAGTTGACATGGGACGGCAATGACGAGTGTGGATTTTTTACAGGTACGGCAATGACGAGTGTGGGTGTTTTACTGGTGACGGCTGCGATGTGTGGGTTGACATGGTGACGGCAATGACAGGTGGGTGTTTTACAGGTGACGGCAATGACGATGTTGGATTTACATGACGGGGAAAGACGAAGTTGGATGTTGTACAGGGGCGGGAAAACGATGGTGGATGTTTACATGGGGAGGGAAGACGTTTTGGGGGAGTTGACATGGTGCGGCAATGCGAGTTGGTGTGTAATGGGTAGGCAATGACGATGTGGGAGTTGAATGGTGACGGCAATACGATGTTGGATGTTGTACATGTGACGCAATGAGTTTTGTGGGAGTTGTACAGGTGCGGCAATGACATGTGGGGATTTTACGGGTGAGGGCAATGACTGTGTGGGTTGTATGGTACGGCAAAAGAGTGGGGATTGTACATGGTGACGGCAAACGATGAGATTCGAAAATAATTAGGGTGATGACGATGTAGATTTTGAACATGGTGAACCAAGAGATGCATTTTATAGTTGTGTATGATACGATATTGATGATGAGACGATGTTTAGTGGGTTTTGAAGATAGTGATGACGATATAAATGAGGGGGATGGTGAGCAGATTTTAAAGATTATGACATGACAAGGGGGGCAGATGTTCATGATTGATAAAATGGGGGCCCCATGCAGATATTGGGCCGAAGCATTTTTTGAGGATGAGAGAGAGTAAGTTCGGGAAGAGTGGCGAGAGGAAAAAGCGAAGGTGCAGGGATGACAGGGATAAAAACATGACTAGGTAACGATGGTGAAATTTGAAGGTGATTGGGATTTTACAAAATAAGACGTCAATGATAAGGAGAGAAACGATGTTATAGGGAATGTATAAAAGAGTATTTTTTGGAATAAAGGAAACATGGGAGATAGAAAAAAAGGGGATCTTAACTGTGACGTAATACGAAGTGTAATCGTGACCGATGACTTTAAAACAGGTTTAAGAAAATGAAATGTAAAGATTTGGGGTGATAAGAGAAAAATATGATAAGAAGAAGAAGAAGAAGAAAAGAAAAAGAAGAAGAAGAAAAGAAAAAAAAGAAGAAGAGAAGAAAAAGAAGAAAAAGAAAAAGTAAGGGATAAGATGAAAAGAAAAAGAAAAAGAAAAAAGAAGAAAGAAAAAAGAAGAAGAAAAAGAAGAAGAAGAAAAGAAAAAAAAAAAAAAATAATGAGATGAAGAAGGAAAAAGAAAGAAGAAGAAGAGAAAAGAAGAAAGAAGAAGAAGAAGAAGAAGAAAAGAAAAGAAGAAGAAAGAAGAAGAAAAAGAAAAGAAGAAAAGAAGAAATGGAATTTATATACGCTGAAACTTGCATGGATGACGTAGATGAGAAATAAAAATGGTGAGCGAGTACCTGCTGCAGACTGCTAAGATAACAAAAGTGGATGGGGAATTATTAGATGCTAAAAGGTATAAGGGGAAGAGTCACCAAAAATTGAGACGTTCTGTATACTTGCAGACGGAAATGCGAAATGAATTTTTTTTTAAAAACCCCCCTCGAACAACAATAAAACAGAAACGTTTTTTTTGCATGACGAAAATCTCGCCCAAAAAAAAAGTTTGTATAAGCCCCAAGGTTAAAAAAAACAAAAACATTTTCGTGTTCAGTGTTTAGAGTTTTCTCTGTCTTTCTGTCTGTCTTCGTCTGCTGTCTTCTTTCTTTTCCCCGTCTCTGTACGTCCTCTCTCATAATTTTTGGAAATTCTGTTATAAATACATTTGGGCAGTAGCTAAGAGAAACTAAACCCTACTAAATGAATAAAATAAAAAAATAATAATAATAATAATAATAATAAAAAAAATTTTATAAGCATATCTTGCAAAAACAAATCAAACGCTTGCATTCATCTACTTAACACATCAATATGTTACAATTAATAGTTTTTTTTCAAATTCAAAGTAACACACACGCGCGCGCGCACCACACGCACAAAGCACGCACACACAACACACACACCCCACACACATGCCGCACACAGAGGGTTTTGTACTTTGGCAGGGTGGGAGGGGGTTTTGACTGTTGAGGGTAAGGGCAAAATGAGATGAAAAAGAGGGGAAAGTCTGATTAAATAAATGGTTTTGAGGTGGATTTAAAAGTGTCAAAAAGGATTTGGCAAGGGAGAAGGGAGGGCATTCCAAAAATGGACCCAAAAAAAGAGAAAGGCGACGGCCACTTTTAAATTGGGGAAACTAGGTTTCCTAACACAGGTTTTTCTGCAGCAAACGGGGGAATCGAGAAAGGGTTACATTAGCATTTCCGAGGTAGGGGGGGCTGTTTTGTGAACATTTTTAAAAAGAGGGGCTATCTTAAATTTTTTTCTCTATGACAAGGGACCGTGGGAGTCGCAAGAGAGGGGAAAAAGTGCTCAGTTTTTTTTTTTCGAGGACTTTGTCGGGGGCAGAGTTTGCATACGTTGAAGGGTGGTGGGTGTGATTTGGGAGACCGCAGAAGAAAATTGCAATACCCCAACGTGAAGAATAGAGACGGGGTTTGGGTGTTGCATCATGGACAAAGGGGTTTTTGTGTTGGTTTTTTGTTGGGGGTTTTTTGGGTGTTTTTTGTGGGGTGTTGTTGTCCCAAAAACCCGTAAATTAAAAGTGGCAAGAGGGGGAAACAACGGATTGCAAAAATTTATTAAGCAGTTGGAGGAAGACATTTTTGTTTTTATAAAAAAAAAAAATCCAAATCTCCTTTTCGCAAAAAAAAAACTCCTCTGCCCAACCCCACAGCCTGCGAACTTCCATCATAAATTTTTTGCCTTCTCTCAGAAAATTCAAACACCCGCTCCAGATGGGTCAAATCAAATTCCAGCCCGCCCCTGACCCCCGTTTACTGGCCTCCCCTTTTTTTTCCTTTCCCCCCACAAGGAAAAAAAATCATGACAATTCGAAGGAAATGACTATAAAATCTGCGACCTTGATCCACACCTGCCTCTGTATTCTCACAAACGCCTTCCCACAACTTAGTCTACCTATGACACTAAAATAGTAAACTCATCTCTTGTGTCAGGAAAATATTTCCATCGCTCTTAAAACAAGCAATAGTCACACCTCTACTGCAAAAAGCACGACCTCAATCCAACATTCTTAAGAATTATAGGCCTTGTCTCCAACTTTACCTTTGTCTCTAAAGTACTGAAAAATTCGTTCTCCAAACAGCTCAACTAGTCTACCTTCATTCAATGCTTCCTTCCCACTTTTCAATCTGCCTATCGCCCAACCCGCACCGAACCACCCTAGTCCACACTATAGATACACTATCTACTTGCTTCGCTGCAGGAAAAATTCCCTCCTCACTCATCTTGACTTATCTGCAGCTTTGGATACCCATAGATCCACTCAATTCTTCTTCTTCGCCTCCAAAAATAGTTTGGTATTAACGGCACAGTCCTCACCAGGTTTTTACTTCATACCTCCGAAGGATCCAGGACGTTCTTGTGTAAACAAAATTCAATCAAAATCTGTCAAAATGGACTGTGGAGTCCCCGCAGGGGATCATTCCTGGCCCTGTTCTCTTACTCTCTTACACTTGCTGCCTCTCAATATAAATATAAAACAAACCCACATATTGCTCTCTGTTCTATGCCGACCGATACTCAGCTACAGAGCAGTAGACTGTTGAAAACTTGCCTTCCTTCCTGACCAAATGTCCTAAGCCTTCAAGAATTCAAAATGGATTGATTCAGAACAAGTTAAACTAAAAGCCGATTAAAACCGAAGCCATGCTACATAGGGACCAACATAAAAACTATCTCTATCGCAAAAAATAATTCAATAGAATCGGCTACGACAGTTTCCTTGACCACTCTGTGAACGTATTTAGGAGTATTTCTAGACAACACCTTCTTATGAAAAAAATTCATACCCAGACAAGCCCAGTCATGATACGATCAATCCGGCGCATAAGCACGGCTTCGAAGTATCTGACCACTGATGCCCTTCCAAGCTTGTCACATTCCATTCTTACGTTTAAGACAACTGTAATTCTCTTTTGGCTGGCTCCCAGCAACATCCAATACACTCTCATCAACGCAACAAAATTCTGCGTCGATGGTCTAAGAAGAAAAAATCGAACACTCACTCCTCTTCTGCCGATCTCTTCACTGGCTACTGCCAGTCTACAAAGAAGGGAGTATAAAATCAATACCCTTGATTTCAAAAGTCTCCACAAAACTGCACCCTTATCTCTGTACCTGACTCAATCTGTACACTCCATCCCGTTTTCACTTCGTTCAGCCGCAGATACTTTGTGCTTTCGAACACCCCGATTCAAACAAACCACTGTTGCCGTTCGTTCCTTCTCTGTTTCTGGTCATCCACCTGGAATGACCTACCTCTATCACTCGACAAAGCCTTCAAATTCGAATACTCAAATCCAGCCTCAAACACACTTATTTCCTACCTGAGACTTCCCCCAACTATTGTCCCTAATTTTTCCCAACAGCATTTTTCACTTAAGTATTGTACCGCGTGTGAGTTTCGTTGTGTTTGTGTTGTGCGTGTGTGTGTGTGTGTGTGTGTGTGCGTGTGTGTGTGTGTGTGTGTGTGAGTCGTGAGTGTCGTGCGTGCGTGTGTGTGCGTGATGCGTTGCTATACGTGCGCAGCGCATGGTTTTGTAATCTGATGTTCAATATGTTTAAGGAGAGATGCAAGCCTGTAATGATTGAAGTGCAAGAGCTTCGATATGTTTGTCTTTTTAAACAAGATTCAGCGCTAATAAAATCCATATATAATTAAGCTATGACTTCGGTTTTATCTGCATTTTAGCCTGTAATCTTGTTTGTTATCATCAAGTTTTGGATAACTTGAATAGCAGTGGGCCCTATTTAATTTTGTCCCGAAAGAAGGCAAGCTTTTCAGGAGCAACAAAGCTAAGAATCTGCAGAGTCTCTGCAATAAAATGATGGTGATCTGATGACGATTTGTTATATGTGAAAGTGGTGCAGTGTAGAGGGTGAAAGAATAGGCCAAGAAAACTGATCCCTATGAGGATCCACATTCCAATTTGACATGTGTTGATAGAATTTGATTACTGCAATGTTTAGAGGTCTGTGGGGTATGAACTAAACCAGGTGAGGGCTGTGGCCTGTAATGCCAAATGTACGGAGAAGTAATGAATCTGAAACAAAGATAGGGGAACAGATTACTTAGTTCCCCCGAGGTCATTATAGAATGTGTTTGAGAAGAGACTAGGCGAGACAGAGAGACGAAACAGAGAATGAGAGGAGACAGAGATGCAGAGAGAGAATGAGAGAGAGACAGAGATACAGAGAGAGAGAGAGAATGAGAGGCGTGTGGTGGCAAAAAAAGTGTGCAGTGTACTATGAGTGCTAAATGTGCGAGAAAAAATGCGAAGACGATATTATATTGCTACAACATTTAAATGTTTCTCCCCCCGTCTACAGGGCTGTAATGCTGAATGGACATAAAAAACTCTCTCTCTCTCTCTCTCTCTCCCCCTCTCTCTCTCGTCTCTCTCTCTCTCTCTGGTTGTGGTTTTGTTCTCCCTTTTTTTTATAGTGGTTTTGCTTTGTTTGGTTCTGTTTTGGTTTGGGTTTGGGGTTGTTGTTGCTTTTTTGAGGGGGGACATTCAGTTGTTCCCTCTCCCCTTGATGTTGCCGTTTTTGTTTTGCTCTTGGTTCTTGCTATTTTTTTCGGTTGTTTCTGTGTTTTCTGCTCTGCTTTCTTTCTTACTTGTTGCTACTTTTTTTTTTCTCTCTTCAGGGATTTTTGTGGGGATTTTTTTTGTGTAGATATTTTTCCCGTAAGCTGTGTAAGTGTATTGCTATGGGCTTCTTTTTGATTTTATTAGCTTATAATTATATCCTTAAGGGTGAGACGGGATGTAAAAAAGCACATGGGTGCTTATTCATTATCCTCGAAATGAAAAGAACTTGTCATTCTCTTTCTTTCTCCTCTCTCTCTCTCTCTCTCTCCTCTCTCTCTTATCTCTCTCTCTCTCTCTCTTTTCTCTCTCTTCTCTGTATAATTGTGAATGTTTACTTGTATAGGCTATTGTGTTATGAAAAATGACTTTTAGGTGGTTTTGTTCTCTTTTAAATTTTATGGGGTTCTGCTTTGTTTGGTTTGTTTTGGTTTGGGGTTGTTGTTGTTGTTGTTTGTTTTTTGTTGTTGTTGTTAAAAGGGAACTACTGGGTGTCACCTCTCCCCTTGTTGTTGTTGCCGCTTTTGTTTTGCTCTTGGTTCTTGCTATTTTTCGGTTTTTTTCTGTGTTTTTTCTGTTTTCCCTTTCTTCTTTATTGCTAGTACTTTTTCTTTTCTTTTTTTCTCTTCAGTGATTTTTGTGTAGATTTTTCCCCCGTACATGTGTAAGTGTAATGCTATAGGCTTTATTTTATTTATTATTCATATAATCCTTAAGGGCGGGACTAGATGTAAAAAAAGCACATGGGCTTTATTCATTACCTCGAAATAAAAGAATTTGTCATTGTCTCTCTCTCTCTCTCTCTCTCTCTCTCTCTCTCTCTCTCTCTCTCTCTTTCTTTCTTTCGCTCTCTCATTCTCTCTCTTTCTCTCATATCAATTTGCAGCCAAAAATGTGACATACACATCAGCGTGATTGCATTACCTGTCATCAAATGATGCTCACAAAGTTCCTTGTCTTTCTTTTTGCTTTCTGTTGCCTGTCTGTCTGCCTGTTGTTCTGTGTGCAGTTTTTCTGTCAAATCGATGTTTATTATGACATTAAAGACTATGTTTTCTGTGAGTCTGCCCGAAAGTGATGGCCATTGTGCCTTCCTGCTAACCAATACAACTTGCAAATTTTTTACTTTCTCTTCCATTTTACAATTTTCGGTCGACTGTTTCCCTGCGGGAAACTCTCGGGGCCTTTGAATGTAAGGCACGTTTTCTGAGAGATGTGTGCTTGCTATGAGTTCTTTTTAATCTGGCTTTGTTTTGGATTGTCTGTATTTTTCTGTCACTTTTCCATGCCGGCGTCGCTTCTTGTTAAAACAGTTTCTATTTTTTTTAAAAATAGGTTTTCTTTTGTTTGCCCTACTCTCTAGGACGTTCTTCCCCTCCTTTTTCCCAGGCCACTCACTTTCAATCCTTCTGCCCCAAGCCATTCGCGATTCGTTATTCGTTTCTAGAATGTAGTTTGTGAAATGTTTGCTGATGACACATCCCTCTTTTGTAGTGATTCTGACCCCCACGGACTTGCACTCAAACTTCGAAACAGTATTGACGGATTGGTACTTGGCTCAGCTAAACCATATTTCCCAAAATACACGAAAAACTAAGTTTTAAGTATGTATAGCAAGACAAATAGAGACAAAAAAAAGAAAATAAATTCCAACCTCTGTTGATAGGTAAAAGGTAATTGAAGAAGTTGACTCCCCCATAATTCTGGGGGTAAATTATTGACACAAATTTTACTTGGATCGACCATGTGATGGCGCTAGGAAAACGTCTTGCTTAAAAAGCTACTTCAGTTATCTAAACAAAACATTTTCTGAATAACCACTACTCACAAACTCTTTTTGTGGCCATATTTTGCCTATAGTTGACTATGCTTCATCTCTTTGGGGAGCTGCAGTGATACAAATTTAAAATTGATTATAGATTATATAAAAGAGCATTTAAACTTGTTCTACTAAAATCAAGCTCCCTAACCATCAACGATTATAAGCAAAAAAAATACCCTAACCTTCAAAAAAAGACGTATCTAAAAAAGCTCTATTTTTCCTAAAAGGGTTGTCAATGGAAATGCCCCTCCAAGATCACCAATAGCTTCAAAAGTCAATGAACCAGACAAAAATCATCTACTAACATTTCCGAGACCAAGAAAAAAATCTTTACAAACAAGCTTCTTGTATCGGGTTTGTGATTTATGGAGCAAGCTCCCAAACGCTTAAAATGTTTTCAAAACCAAAAATCAGTTCAAGACACAGCATAAAGCCACCCAATGCATGAAGCCTTTAGGAATTTAATAGGCAAATCAACCATGACTAATACGGCAAATAAACCCAACTCACATTTATCAGCACTTACTGCATTTCTTTAAAAAAAATTCAAGTAATGTTTTAACTGTGACTAGAAATTCTAAAGTCACACGCTGTATATGTGGGAGGGAGGGGGAGGCAGGAAGAGGCACCCTAATTATGCAAAGAAGTAAGAGTAATCTATACAAGCTAGAAAAAAATCTGGGACATTTTAAAAAAACGTGGAAAGGGGGAAATTTTTTTTTTTAAAGGTGACCTGATAGCTTGATGTGTGGCCTCTCTCTCTCTCTCTCTCTCTCTCTCACTCACTCTCTCTCTCTCTCTCTCTCTCTCTCTCTCTCTCATCCTCTCCTCCTTCCTCCTCTCCTCTCCTCATACCCTTTTCTTTGTCCAATTCAATAGATTTTATCGTGGATGTTTTTATTGCAGTTAGAGATGAGATTATTATTACTTTATAACGATATGTTTTAGTTTGTTTTGTTTTTAGTTTGTTTTAGTCCAGTTGATTAGGGCTTTTGAATTGTGTATCGTATAGGGGTTTTACTTGTTTGAATAATGTTTTTATTTTTTTTTTTTTTCTATTTGATTGAATGTGTTTTTCCCCTTCCCCCTTGATACTCCTCCCCCACCCCTCATCCTTTCCAAAGCTTTTTTCTGTAATCATAGTTATGTTTTTGTCTCATGATGATGGGGATTATTTTTTTATATTGTTTTCGCATGGTGATGGGTGATTGTTGTTATTATTGTATCTCTATTATAATAATCATTATCATTGTCTTATTCGACTTATCTTGCTTGTTTGATAGTTATTGGGTAAATATATTATTTTTAAAAAGCACTATTTGAAGAGTATGAGCGCATAAAAGCACACGTTTGTGGGTGGAGGAGGAGAGGAGGGAGGTCATTGAAGGCAATATTGTCATATATGACGCAACGAATCCCTGTATTTCTAACGTTTGTTCATGTACCTTTTTTATTATCTAAAGTACAAACGTGAAAAAATGGATGAAACAGTAGGGAAGTAATTTGTTTGTCTGAGTTTTATGATTTTCTTTTTTTTTAATTCTTAAAACATTCTTTATTTAAGTGTGTGTGTGGACGTGAGCACGCACACGCGCAGGTGTGTATGAGTATGTGTGTGCGTGTATATATATATATGTGGTAATTTTTATTTTTCAATGTTTCATCTTATCGATTTTCCTCTTTTTACTGGTTTAATTTAATGGTAAAGGATGCAATAATGTAGTAATTCAGTATTATCATCATTAAGAAATTTGTTCTTAGATAGATGGTTTGATGAAAAAAAAGCAAATGCGTTGCTTATTCAATGTACAATCTGGAAATAAAATTTTGACTTGATGGAGCATCTCCAGGGTCTAAAGTCCACAAAACGCCTGTCACTGTCTGGCTGCCGTGGGGGCACCAGCCAAAGGGAACTTGGAATGCTGCTGGCCCACTTTGGTGGTGTTCAGTTGTTCCTGTTCTGTGGCAACATACACAGGACAACATCTACTAAGTCCCATGTTGATGACAGTATCAGCTAAATCACGACCCATTTGTTCCGGGGAACATAAAATAACCCGACGCACCCAAATACACCCGACTGCCCCAAAAAAAAAACACAAGTACACCTCCATAGTCTTAGGAGATGAAGGGATCCCTAAACATATCCAGTGAAACAGCACCTGAGAGATACAACAGGCTTTGCTATAAAATTTCGCATCGCTCAAAATGCTTCGAAAAAGTGGATGAAGTTGACTGTGTGATACCCAGTTTTCCCCATATTAAAATCGCTTGATTGTGCTTGTTTTTAGGGAAAGCAATGGTGACAGAAGGGGTGTCGAAAAGCTGTGCGTTTAGGGGAAGCAAGGGGTGACGAAGTGTCGTAAGTTGCTGCTTGCAATGTGGAGGGAGAAGGGGACAGGCGACTTATTTTATTTTGTGTTCCTTAACTGTTTTAAGCGCGGGTGGGCTGAGATGGCGGGCAAGAAAACCCCACCCCCAGCCTCGGCCAACATTTGGGATCTACACTTGCTTTAAACAAAAAATGAGATGAGATGACGAGTGATGATGAGATGATAATTAGTAATAATAATAAAAATTTAAAAATAAAAAAAATTATATGCGCTATATTTGAAAAAAGAATCAAAGCGCTGCATTCAAAAAACCCCCCTACACTTAACCAAAAAAAAATTAACAGATTTAACAAATTCAAATGTCATAAACACCACGGCACAACACACACACCACACACACACACACGTCACACAAACCACACAACACACACACACAACACACACACACCACACACACACCACGGGGAAACACTTTGGCGTGCACCTGTTTTTTTCTCAAGCCATCTATCTAAAGAAAAAAAAGAGAGAAAAATTTTTATATAAATATTATAATAAATAAAATTATATTTATATATATAAAAAAAATGCGAAAAAAAAAAAAACCAAATATAAACCTAAAAACAAAGAAGACAAAAAATATAAAAACAAGACTTAAAAAAAACAAAAAACCCGAACAATTTTAAACCCAAAAAGTCAAAAAAATAAAAAATCTCCCGAAAAAAATCCACCCAATACAAAAAAAAAAGCAACAAGAAAAAAAAAAACCAAAAAAAAAAAAGAAAAACATCAAAAAGAACACCCCAACCCCCCACCACCACCCCCACCACCCCCCCCACACACATACACGGTGTGTCGTGTGGTGTCTGCGTGTCTGCCCCTCTGTTTTTGTTGTGTGTATGTGTGTGTCTCTGTCTGTCTATCTGTCTCTCTGTCTCTGTCTCTTTTCTGTCTGTCTGTCTTCTGTCTGTCTCTCTCTCTCTCTCTCTCTCTTTTCTCCCCTCATCTCTTTTCTCTCTCTCTCTTGCGCACGTCATGTTGCTGCAAGTTCCACTGACATGTAAATTTGCATGATTGCACTGCCTGTCAAGGAACAAGACACGTGCCTCTCCCAAAACATACCACCCCTTCCTTTCCCCCTCTCTCTGCCTCTTGTGTGTGTGTGTGTGAGAGAGAGAGAGAGAGAGAGAGAGAGAGAGAGAGAACTGTGAACTCTGAACTCTAAATGGTTTAATGGTACAATCGGCCTTAGGCCACAATACACCAGGTGAGGGAGGGGGGTGAGGGGGGCAGGGGGATGGAGTAAGAAAAATTGAAGCATAGGATTAAATTTTAAACACATACTAAGCAATGAAAAATAAAAGCATGGGATAATTTTTACACATACTCTAGCAATGAAAAACTGAAAGCATGGGATAATTTTCACCATATTATAGCAATGAAAAATGAAAGCAGGGATAATTTTCACACATATTATAGCAATGAAAAATGGAAGCAAAAGGATAAAATTTACACATACATAGCAATAAAAAAATGAAAGCATGGGATAATTTTAACACATATTATAGCAATGAAAACTGAAGATTTGATAAATGAAAGCATGGGGATACATTTCACACATACTATAGCAATGACAAGTGAAAGCATAGAATAATTTTCACACATACTGTATCTATGACAAATGAAAGCATGGGATACATTTCACACACACTAACTATGACAAATGAAAGCATAGGATAATTTCACACATACTATAGCAATGACAATGAAAGCATAGGAAAAAATTCACACAAACTGACTAGGGACAAATGAAAGCATAGGATACATTTCACACATACAAATAGCAATGACAAGTGAAAGCATAGGATAATTTCACCCATACTGTATCTATGACAAATGAAAGCATGGGATACATTTCACACTACTATGCAATGAAAAATGAAAGCATGGATAAATTTCACACATACTGAAAACTATAACAAATGAAAGCATGGGATAAATTTCACACATATATAGCAATGACAATCAAAGCATAGGATACATTTCACACAAACTGTATCAAAGACAAATAAAAAGCATGGGTTTACATTTCACAAAATACAAATAGCAATGAAAAATGAAGCATAGGATAAATTTTCACACAACTGTAACTATAACAAATGAAAGCTTTGGATACATTTCACACATACTATAGCATGAAAAATGAAAGAAATAGGATACATTTCACACATACAGTATCTATGACAAATGAAAGCTTTGAGATAAATTTCACATATAGAATGAAAAATGAAAACATAAGATGCATTTCACACATACTATAAAATGGAAAATGGTAGCTGGGATAAATTTTACCCCCACACTGTGGCAGTGGAAAATGGTAGCATGGGATAAATTTCACACATACTTTATCTATGACAAAAAAAGCATGGGAAAATTTCACACATACTATAGTAAATGTGTATACAAAACTTCTAACTCTCCATGTGAGACTGTCTGCTTATTGCAACATTCAGCAGTTTTACTACATCCATAATAGCTAGGAATATCAGCATGCCCACATATTGAGGGTTGCCTGATATACGCATTTATTAAGTTGGGATAATCGACATCTTTTCAAAAATAAATAAAACACTAGCAAACAAACTTAAGTACCATTATACTGACAAAACAACATAGCATCATCAATGTCATCAAATCAAACTTTAATCATAATCTACTCAATAAAAAGGGGTGGCAGGTCCTCAGAATGTTTGCAAATTTAAGAAGGACTAGTGCAAACCATTCAAGCACTATACAAAAACCGCAAGCAGTGCAGTCCTTCTGAACAACAGGTCGGAGACTACTTCAAAACCACAGTTTGGGTCCGACAAGGATGCCTGTTATCTCCAGTCCTGTTTAATCTGTTCTTGGAAAACATTTTTGAGAGAGACCCTCCATGACTTCCACTCTACCATCTCCACTGGCGGCAGACCCCTCAACAACTTGCGGTTTGCCGATGACATTGACCTCATGGGGGCAGAAGTAACACAGAGCTGCAAGATCTTATGACCAGACTTGAGAACAGAGCTGGAGCACATGGGATGGAGGTGAGCTCGGAGAAAAGAATAGTAAAGTACTTGTGAACAGCACGAGCAATGCCACTGCTAAAATTTACATGAACGGCCAACAACTGGAGGAGGTAGACGCTTTTAAATACCTTGGCGCTACACTCACAAAGGACGGGCGATCGACGACAGAAATCAAAGTCAGAATAGCCATGGCAACATCCTCCATGACAAATTTCACTACCATATGGAAAAGTAAAGAGATCAGTTTCCCAATTAAACTAAAGCTCTACAAAGCCTTAATTCAGACTATCCTGCTGTACGGAAGTGAAACCTGGACTGCTGAAATAGCAAAGCGAATCCAGTCATTTGAAACAAAATGCCATAGAAAACTACTGGGCATATCCTGGAGAGAACGAAAGACCAATGAATTTGTCAAGAGTCAAATAACACGGCTGGCAGGTCCACAGGAACCCCTTCTCACCATCGTCAAGAAGAAAAAGCTGACATGGTTCGGCCACGTCACCCGCCACAACACTCTGCCAAAAATAGTACTGCAGGGAACACTCGAAGGTGGCAGAAAGAGGGGAAGACAGAACAAGTCATGGATGGACAACATTAGAGAATGGACCAGGATGAATGACTCGGCACTACTGCGCAGAGCCGAGGACCGAGATGGATGGAGGAGGCTTACCACGACATCGTCTTTCGTGTCTCCCCCACGACCGCCAAGGTCACGGGTCTGATGATGATGATGACTCAATAAAATTAATGCAGAAGAAATACCAAATCTTCAGAGTAAAGCATTCAGTTGAAATGACCGGGTGGGGTAAGGGGGGAGGGTCATGGGGGGAGGGGGTCGGGGGGGGAGGCAGTGTGGGAGATTGGGTGAGTTTAGGGGTAAACTGCATCATGAATACCAAACTTGCTTCCTTTTTCCCAAAAAAAATACAATTTTTGCAATGTAAACTAATATAAACACACACACACACACACCCACACACACACACACACAACACACAAAACACACACACACATACACACACCACACACACACACAAAACACCACACACCCCACACACACACACACACACACACACACACACACACATACACCAGGGGGGAAAACCAAAACAAAGGATGTTGTGATACAATATACAAATAGTGACAATTTTTAAATTTTCAACAGTTGACATGAATTTACCAAATGTCAATGAACCATTTTACCCGCTGCCCATCATTGTAAGCCAAGTACTGTTTTTCCTTGTGTTGATTGCATGGAAAATAAATCTGGATTACATTGTTTCATGATTTTCATTTGATGATTTAAGCAGTGCATGAAAAGATTTCTTTGATGATTCCTTAAGAATTTGTCTCGAAGGTCTGTGTAAAGGCTGCAATCAAACAAAGAGATGTTCATTTTCAACGATTAAC
>CM054151.1:59318773-59356180 GCA_028751875.1 Rapana venosa | reverse complement strand
TTTCTTTTTTGGGCGGTTTTTTTCGCAGGACGTGTTTGTGTGTGTGTTTGTGTGGGGTTATGTTGGTGTGGTGTGTGTATGTGGTTTTGTTGTGTGGCTTATAGATGCCTTTCCGTTGCAGTGATATGCTGAGAGAGAGAGGGGGAAGAGAGGAAGAGGAAAAAGAGGAGGGGAGGGGGGGGGGGGGGGGGGGGGGGGAGGGGAGGAGAGAGTTAAATTGATTGTTATACAAACATTTGATTTTATCATCCCTTTCTTTGTTTGAAAATGTAATTCACTTTTCATGTCCATAATTTGTGCTCTTCATTTTGGAGCGAATTTGTGTTTTGAGTATTTTTCACACGCCCACATACGCAAGTTGTTGTTTGTTAAATTTCATGTACCCCATGAGGTTTTGTCTGGAAATAAAATCTGGAATCATGAATGTAGTTAGGGCAAGACGACCGTGGCCTGGCCCTGCCATCATCAAGGAAAGCATTTCTTCTTACAATAGCCTGGTTTTTAAGGAAATAAAGAAGGTAACTCACAGGTGTGTAGGCTTTGTAAGATGGATGTCCACAAGTAACGAACGTTGAACTGCCATCATATTATGATACAGTGTGCCGCTAAGCGAAAGTAATGGACTGAAATCCCTTAACCGCATGATGCTGTGCTCTGCGTTTTTATTGTATTATTTTATTTCAAGGAAGTGGAATTTAAAAACTTATTGTTTTTTTTACATCCAGTCTCCGTGTTCTGCAGTTAGTACATTTTAATAATAAAAAAGAATAATGTTTAGAAATTCATTTTACCGCTGGATCTTGTAAAGCAGACAAATCAAAGGGCGCCTAAAACACACTGTTCCCACCGGCACACAAGGGCATACTCTTCTGAAAGCGGGAAAGAGTTTTAACGTTTTTTTTTTGGGGTGTGTGTGTGTGTGTGTGGTTGTGGGTGCTGTGGTGGTTGTTGGGAAGGGGGGCGTGCGTGTGGCGTAGTGTGTATAATTAGTTGTGAATATTGTTCAGCATGAAAAAAAGACATTAAATCGCCTTTAATATGTTCACCAACAAATTTTGGTGCTCAAAAAACAATGTTTTAATTTTGAAAACCGAACTTAACAAAAATTACAGAAAATTATTTCATTTCTTCGTTGGGTTTAGTAAACTAAATTTTTGATTTATTGTATCGACGGTCTTGAGCTTTAAGTACACGCACAATGGAAATATTTTAATCTTTAAAAAAAATTTTTTTTCAATACCCTAAAAAGGAAAAGGAAACAAAGTTTTTTTTTTTTCCTTTTCTATTTCGTCTTTTCAAAGGGATATTCTTAACCCCCTTTTTAAACTCCCCAAATTTATGTGCATTTCGTTTAGGGTAGAGCATTTAAACGTTCTTGTGTAACGCAATGCGTAAAAAATACTTTCCATTTATATATTTCTCTTTTTTTTAAAATCAATCTTTAGAAGGAAGTCTCTAAATAACCCATATATATTAAATCTCTAATAACGTGGACAAAAAAAAAAAAATAAAAAATTAACAGTCAACGTTTTTTGACATGACATTTTAAACGAATAAACCCGAAATAAAAAAAAAAAAAAAAAAAAAAATTGGGGAAAAAAAACGAAAAAAAAACAAGCCCCGGGGACAAACTAGACTAAAAAATCTTACATGGATGAAAAAAAAGACAACGACAAATTCACAAAGTGCAAACATAAAAAAACAAACCCAAAAATATCACAAGTTGATAACATAACAACAGAATAAAACCCCCTTGGATGGCATAAACAAAAAAAAGAATGCATCCAGTGAAAAAAACTAACAAAGAATAAAATCACAGTATGGGGGAAAATAGACTACTAAAATAAAAAACAAAAATGTAAATGACAGAAAAAACAAAATGAATAACATCACTGTGGATGACGTGAACAAACTAAAATGAATGACATCACAGTGTGAATGACATAAAAATGAATAACATCACAGTGTGAATGACATACAAATGAATAGCATCCCTGTGTGGATGACAGAAACAAACTACATGGACCAACCCCACTAGCACGCTCAGTGTCTATCTCCTAGTCATCTTGCACCCAACATCCACTGCAGACAGAAAAAAGAGGAGAGGTCAGGGTGAATTGACCTTTGGACCCTGTCTGTCCTGTACACTGATAGAGGTCAGGGGGGAGCGGTGATGCCAGACTCACTCTGACCTCTCTCTGCCAGACAGCCATTGATGCCTGCTCCAGCAGCCAGTTGAAAGAGCAGTCAGCTTTGTGGCCCTCTGAGTGCGAGCCCACAGCCTGAGTGAATAAAGAACACGTGTGGAGGAGAAGAAGACAAAGAAGAAGGTGATGATGATGACGACGAGGATGAAGAAGACGATGATGATGATGATGATGATGATGATGATGATGATGATGATGATGAAGACGACGACGATGATACCGCTGGTGCTGCTGCTGCTGCTGATGGCGATGATGATGTAGATGTTGAGAAGAAGAAAAAAGAAAAAGAAGAAGAAGAAGAAAAAAACAACAACACACAACAAGAAAAGAGAAAGAGAGAGATAGATGGAGAGAGAGAGACCTGTATGTTTTAGTAAAACGAGTTTCAACCTTTTTTGGTGAACATTATAGAGTTTTATTTCTATTTCATATAGGAGAAAATATATCAATATCAGCAGTAGTAGCAGCATCAAAAATAACAGCAGCACTATAATAACAAACCACGACCTGCACCTCAAAACTAGAAGTTAGAAACGTTGCGTTGCTGCTCCTGCACATCCTCTCTGTCTCTCCAGCCTTGCCTTCCCACTGGGAGATTGGTAGAGACAGAAGCAACACCTTCCAGGAACATGCCAGTGGGGATCGTCAGTTATGAAGTTTCCAATGAAGGCAGACAACTGAGAGGACTTAACAAGTTAAGATTCCATTGCAAAACTGTTCGAAAATGATTTGAACAATTTGTTTCATGCACGAAAGAGACAGCACTGATGAAACTGTGGGAATGGTAAAGAGGGAGGAATGGGAATAAAGGAAGGAATAAGGAAGGAGGAAGGAAAGAATGAAGTGATAATAGGAAGAAGGAAGGAAGGCAGGAAGGAAGAAGGAAAGAAGGAAAGGAAGGAGGAAGAAAAAGAAGGGATGAAGAGTAAGGAGAAGAAAGGCGGAAGGCTGCAGTGTCTCCTTTATAAAAGCGAGCAGAGAAACTACTGTTCCAGACAGGGGTGAAGGAGGCCAGGTGTGTGTGTGTGTGTGTGATGTGTGTGTGGTGTGGTGTGTGTTGGTGTGTGTGTGTGTGGTGTGTGTGTGTTGTGTTGTGTGTGTGTGTTGTGTGAGTGTGTGTGTTTGTGTGTTGTGTGGTGTGTGTGTGAGTGGTGTGTGTGGGTGTGTGTGTTGTGTGTGTGTGTGTGTGAGTGTGTGTGTGTGTGTGTGTGTGTGTTGTGTGTTGTGTGTGTGTGTGTGTGTGTGTAGTGTGTGTGTGTATGTGTGTTGTTGTGTGTGTGTGTGTGTGTGTGGGTGTGTGGTGTGTGTGTGTGTGGGTGTGTGTGTGGTGTGTGTGGTTTGTTGTGTGTGTGTGTGTGTGTGTGTGGTGTTGTGTGTGTGTGTGTGTGTCTGTGTTTGTGTGTGTGTTTGGTGTGTGTGGGTTGTGTGTGTGTGTGTGTGGTTGCGTGTGTGTGGTGTTGTGTGCGGTGTGTGTCTGTGTTGTGTGTGTGTGTGTGTGTGCGTGTGTGTGTGTGTGTTGTGTGTGTTGTGTGTGTGTGTTGTGGTGTGGTGTGGTGTGTGTGTGTGCGTGTGTGGTTGTGTGTGTGTGTGGTGTGTGTGTGTGTGTGTCTGTGTGTGTGTGTGTGTGTGTGTGTGTGTGTGGTGTGTGTGTGTGTGTGTGTGTGTGGTGGTGTGTGGTGTGTGTGTGTTGTGTGTGTGTGTGTTGGGGTGTGTGTGTGTTGTGTGGTGTCGTGTGTGTGTGTGTGTGTGTGTGGTGTCTGTGTGTTGTGTGTGTGTCTGTGTGTGTGTTGGTCGTGTGTGTGTGTGTGCGTGTGTGGGTGTGTGTTGTGTGTGTCTGTGTTGGATTGTGTGTTTGTGTGTGTGTGTGTGTCTGTGTTGGTGTTTGTGTGCTTAAAGCACACAAGCATTAGCGCTTGCACACAATCTCCCCTTCTCCCCGCTTACACACACACACACACACACACACACACCACACAACACAACACACATACACAACAGACGCACACATATAGCGATAAACACAGACACAACACACAGACACAGACACAGACACACAGACACGCACCACAACACACACAACACACACCCACACACACACGACACACAGACACACACACACACACACACACACACACACCACACACAACACACACACACACACACACAACACACCACTGAAACTGTTTCAACGTGTTCTACAACAAAATGCAAAATAGGGGGGTCCCTACTCTCATTTAAAGCTGGGAAAACTATTTTTACAATAGAAATGCACACTTCTTTTCTCCTCCTCTCCTCCTCACCCCCTCTCTCTCCCTCTCTCTCTCCCCCTCTCTCTCTCTCTCTCTCTTTCTCTCTTTCTCTTCTTTTCTCTCCTTTCTCTCTTTTTCTCTTCTCTCTCTCCTCTCTCTCTCTCTCTTTCTCTTTCTCTCTCTTTCTCTCTTCTCCTCTCTCTTGGTTTTGCATTTTTTCGGTTTTTCGTGTTTCTGTTCTGCTTTCTTTCTTACTTGTTGCTACTTTTTTTTCTTTTTTCTTTTTTTTCTCCTTCTTTCGGTGATTTTTGTGGGGATTTTTATGTAGATACTTTTTCCGTAAGCTGTGTAAGTGTATTGCTATGGGATTTATTTGATTTTATTATCATATATATCCTTAAGGGGCGGGGATGGATGTAAAAAAGCACATGGGTGCTTATTCATTATCCTCGAATAAAAATTTTCCATTGTCATTGTCATTGTCTCTCTCCCTCTCTCTCTCTCTTTCTCTCTCTTTCTCTCTCTCGCTCTCTCTTCTCTCTTTCGCTCTCTCTGTCTCTCTCTCTCGCTCTCTCTGTCTTCTCCCCGCTCTCTCTGTCTCTCTCTCTGGGCTCTCTCTGTCTCTCTCTCTCGCCCCTCTGTCTCCTCTCGCTCTCTTGTCTCTCTCTCTCGCCCCTCTCTGTTTCTCGCTCTCTCTGTCTCTCTCTCCGCTCTCTCTGTCCTCTCTCGCTCTCTCTGTCTCTCTTCGCTCTCTCTGTCTCTCTCCTCTCGCTCTCTCTTACAATGTGTTAGATGTTTTTTTTAAATGACTTACTGAACTGTTGAGTGTTTTGGGCATTGGGCTTATTTTATTACCATGACGTTCAATTTGTATGAGTATAATCAAAAAGAGTGTTGGTGGTGGTCCGTGTGCTGTCCCTTTAGAATTATATTATTTTTGTTATCCCTGAAACACACACACACACACACAACACACAACACCCCACACACACAACACACACACACTATCTCTCTCTTAAATGTATAGGTTTGGATTTTTCTTATCTTTTTTCTTGATTATATTTCGAAAAAAACACACTTTTGTATTTTTTTTTTTACATTGCATAGTTATAAGAATACAAAACATATAAATATAAAAGAGAGAGGGGAGAGAAAGAGAGAGGGGAGAGAGAGAAAAGAGAGAGAGAGAGAAGAGTGAGTAGGAGAGGGGAGACAGAGAGGGGAGAAAAGGGAGAGAGAGGACAGCCTGACAAGCAGACAGACTGGCTGAGAGGTCCCAAATGGGCACAAAGCTCAAAAACAGGCATGACATGATCGGTTGCTATGCATTCTGTGCACTAAAACAGAATCAGGTTTGTCTGTGTTTTTCACATTTCGCATAGTGTCCTTTTTATTCAACAGAAGGCCTCCACTGGGAAAAACCGTAGGCAACATTGATATTTACAAATGCTGACTGTTTTGACTACTGTTATCAAAGAGAGGTTGATAGGAATGCATTTAATAATAAACTTGTTAAAGGGGAAAGTTTTTACAGAAATATATTCCTCAGTAAACATAAATGTATCTTAATCTGTTGATGAATATATGAAATATAGGTTTATTACTATTCACTTTACAATCATAGATGTATTTTTGGCCAGTAGCAGAATGAAATAAAGTATCATCAATACTGATGTTTCTGTCACATCCGAGTGTAGCCAGAAGCAAGACTCTATTATATTCAGAGTGAACACATTCTCACATTAATGTTTTCACCATTTTTTACCAGCCTTTCCAGCATATCCATCCACTCTCTTCAACGCATACAAAACTCTGCAGCTCGACTGGTCCTAAGAAAGAAAAGATCCGAACACATCACTCCTCAGTCTCACAAAGACTGAAGTATAAGATCAATACCCTCTGTTTCAAATGTCTCCACAAATCTGCACCATCTTATCTTTGTAACTGTCTTCACCTGTACACTCCATCCCGTTCCCTTCGTTCAGCCGCAGATACTTTGTGCTTTCGAACACCCAGATTCAAACAAACCACTGTTGGCTGTCGATCTTTTTCTGTTTCTGGTCCGTCCACGTGGAATGACCTCCCTCTTTCACTTCGACAAAAACCTTCACTTGATACCTTCAAATCCAGCCTCAAAACACACTTATTTCCTACCTGACACTTCCCCCCTCATATCCGTCTCTACTTTTCAACAGCATTCTTCATCTCCTAAGTGTGTTCGCGGTGTGTTGTGTGTGTGTGTGTGTGTGTGTGTGTGTGTGTGTGTGTGTGTGTGTGTGTGTGTGTGTGTGTGTGTGTACATACACGTGCATAAATTTGAAATATGTTCTTTATTATATTTGAGGAAAGTTGCATGCGCGTAAATGATTTGAGTGCAAGCGCTTCGATTTGTTTGTTTTACAAGATTTGGCGCTATATAAATTCCATATATTATTATTATTATTATTATTATTTCTCCAGTAAGTGCCTGCCAACAACTCTGAACAACTGTGCACTGCCGAAACATGTGTCTAATACTGTCTACTGCTGTATTGCCAACATTGCAGAAGTCACTGTCGGTCACATCCATCTCTTTCAGTACAATGTTGGTCCCAAACACCTGTGAATTATCTTTCTTGTTTTTATTGTGTGAGTGTATGAGTATTGAGTTTATTTCATTATCATGACATATAATTTGCACGAGTATAATCAAAATGAGTGTTGGTGGTGATCGTGTACTGTTTTGATAATTATATATTCAGTATTATCTCTGAAATACCCTCTTTCTCTCTTTCTCTCTCTCTCTTTCTCTCTCTCTCACTCTCTCTCTCTCTCTCTCTCTCTCTCTCTCTCTCTCTCTCTCTCTCTCTCTCTCTCTCTCTCTCTCTCCTTTTCTTCATATTGTTCATACTTTTTCTAGCTGCTGATGCTATTCTACTGTCAGAGACTGTGACGGGTTTGCAGACATGGCTAAACAACTTGCATCGATCAGCTACAAAACTTCAGTTAAAAGTTAATATGAGTAAAAGCAACATCATAGTATTTCGAAAGGGAGGTTATGTTAGCGTAAGAGAAAGATGGGTTTATAATGAAGTATTGATGCCAGTAGATAATGTTTATAAATATTTAGGAATATTCTTCTCTACTCGTTTGAGTTTTAGTGGAGCGTGTAAAGATCTTGCAAGTAGGGCAAAAAATGTGTTGTTATTCATTATGAAAAAGCTACGAACACTCGACAATGATTCGTTTAAGGTGTTTATTAAGTTATTTGACGCCCAAATTCAACCCATTATGCAGTATGGATCTGAATTATGGGGGCTAGAAAAAGCTGCTGTCCATTGTGAACATGTTCATACTTTTGCTTTAAAGAGATATTTGGGTGTAGATAAGCGAACTCCTAATGATCTTGTTTACAGTGAAACAAACCGCCACCCCATTACATAGTATCCGCTGTTGAATATATATCCGCTACTGGTTTAAAATATTGCACATGACTAACGATAGAATACCACGTAAAGCATATGATATGTTGTATAATTTAGATGCTAGAGGTAAAGAAAATTGGGTAACAAGGGTGCGTGTATGTTTATTTGAAAATGGGTTTGGTTTGTTTGGCAAAATCAGGGCGTTGGCTATGTTGATAGTTTTATACGTGTTTTTCGTCAATGCTTAGTAGATTTTCTTGACAGAAATGGTCTGATTATATCAGAATAGCGACAGATTTACTGTTAACAGAACTTTTTGTACCGTTTCTGACTTGAAGCCATATTTAAGGCTAGATATGGATACACATTTAATGTTTATAACGACAAGATTTACATTAGGTGTATCAGAGTTAGGTCTTCATTACTATAGGTATAGAAATGTTGGTAATGATGAATTGGTTTGTCGTCTATGTAAAGAGGCAGAAGAAACAAAGTTCATTTTGTTTTATGCTGTCCTGTTTTAACAACGATTCGAGAACAGTTTGTAAAGCCCAAATATTATAGACAGCCATCATTGTTTAAATTAACCTTGTTGATGTCATCATCCTCTCCTGAAGTAGTCCGTAATTTTGCCTTGTATTTATACAAAGCATTTAAGCTTAGAGACCTTGTTATGTCGTGAGAATCATTTTATCATATGCAGTCAGTCTGTTTTCACACTTTTTTCTTTCCATTTTGGATCTTACTACATGTGTTGCAATTGTCATGTTCGTATATCCCTTCATAAGGGGCCTTGGCCTATAAATGAATAAACAATCCGAATCCGAATCCGAATCTCTCCTTTTATTGTTCTGCTTATAGTTATAGTTGTTGTGTATCCTGATGAGGAACGTGTTCATACTTTATATTTTTAATATTATTTTGGGCTTGTCGACTGTCCTTGCGTTCTAGTGAATGCCCTTTTTCAATATCTTATTGTTACGTGTAACAACTATGTGTACCAATTTTACAATATGTAGATGTTCATTTTTATGACTTTATAAGTTTGGGGTTTTCTGTTTTTCTCTTTGTCTTTTTTCGTTTTTCTTTGTTTGTCCTTTTTTTGTTGGCTTTTTTCTTTTGTTTGCTTTTTTGTGGGGGGGAGGGGTTTGAGGTTTTCTTTTATTTGTTTGTTTGTTTTAAAAAACGGGCTTTTTCCCCTTTGCTTCTTTTGTGTGAAAGTATAAGTATTGGGTTATTATTAAGATGTATCCCTACGTCTGGGACTGGATGTAAAAAAGCACATGAGTGCCTATTCATTATCCTCGAAATAAAAGAATTTGTCATTGTCATTATTGCCATTGCCATTGCCATTCTCTCTCTCTCTCTCTCTCTCTCTCTCTCTCTCTCTCTTCTCTCTCTCTCTCTCTTTTCTCTCTCTGTACATTTATTTGCTCTGAAAAAGTTTTGGGGGGTTGACATGCGCACACCTAACGACCTTATATATTGTGAAACCAATAGATTCCCAATATACACTAACTCAGCTGTTCAATGTATACGCTATTGGCTCAAAATTTTGGAAATGGGGGAATCAAGATTACCCTTGAAAGCGTATAAAATGTTATTCGAGTTAGATAGTAAGGGCAAGAAGAATTGGGTGACTGATGTACGTATTTGTTTGCATGAATATGGCTTTGGTGATGTGTGGTGAATCAAGGTGTGGGAAGTGTAAAGGCATTTCTAAGAATTTTTCGTCAACGTTTAGTTGACTGCAGATGGCAGAAGTGGAGTGAACATGTTCAAAATAGCACGAGGTTTGATTTTTATAGATTATTTTGTAGCTCACATGAGATGAAGTTGTATTTGATTTCAGATATGGACAGGCATTTGAAAATAGTGACCACAAGGTTTAGGTTGGATATTTCAAGTTTAGCCACTCATCACTTTCGATATAGAGATTGTAATGACATTGATTTGATATGTCCTCTCTGTAAAAGTGGTAAAGATGATGAGTTACATTTAGTTCTGTGCTGTCCATTCTTAAGGAGCTCAGAGATAAGTTTATTTCACCTAAATATTTTCGACAGCCTTGCACGTTCAAATTAACTTTGCTGATGTCCTCTGCAAGACATAACGATATTTGGAACTTGTCTCACTTCCTTCACAAAGCCTTCAAGCTGAGAGAAATTGCAACATCATAGTTCATTATTATTATTATTATCATATTGTTGATTGTATGTTTGTTTTTAATGTTTCTGATGATTTGGTTTTTTGTTCACTTTCCCCTTCATTATGGGCTATGGCCTAATGAATAAACATCCGAATCCGAATCCGAATCCGAATCCGAATCCGAATCTCTCTCTCCTCTCTCTCTCTCTCTCTCTCTCTCTCCTCTCTCTCTCTCTCTCTCTCTCTGTCTCTCTCTCTCTGTTTTACTGACCAAAGTTTAAAGATTATCAACTTTCACAACTGATATACTTTGAAGGAAAAGTATTTGTATGGGTGCACTAACATTGTGTTTTACTCAATGTGCTTTTATCAATCGTTATTCCAAGAATTTATCTATTACAACTTATGTAATACAGCCGTTATTTCAAAACCTTTTTCTGTTACAACTTATGTAATACAGCCGTTATTTCAAGAGCTTTATGTATTACAACTTATGTAATACAGCCTTTATTTCAAGAACTGTATCTATTACAACGTATGTAATACAGCCGTTAATCCAAGAGCTTTATCTATTACAACTTATGTAATACAGCCGTTAATCCAAGAACTTTGTCTATGACAACTTATGTAATACAGCCGTTAATCCAAGAACTTTGTCTATGACAACTTATGTAATACAGTCGTTATTCCAAGAACGTTGTCTATTACAACGTATGTAATACAGCCGTTATTCTTAGAACTTTGTCTATTACAACTTATGAAATACAGTCGTTATTTCAAGAGCTTTATCTATTACAACTCATGTAATACAGCCGTTACATCAAGAACTTTGAGGGGTGGGGGTGTGAGGGGTGGGGGTGTGGGGGTGGGGGTGTGGGGGGTGGGGGTGTGGGGGGTGGGGGTGTGGGGAAGGCGCCACAGCGTCAGTACCCCGCTTTGCCCTGTCTCCACATGTGGCTGACCTCTGACTGGCGGAGTGACCCAGTGGCCAGCACTCACCTGGGGTCATGGAGGTCACTCAGGTCACATCTAGCTGCTGGAGTCCTCGACACGTAGGGCTGTCTGGCTGACTGTCTGGCTGCCTGTCTGGCTGACTGTCTGGCTGTCTGGCTGACTGCCTGGCTGGCTGACTGTCTGCCTGGCTGACTGTCTGGCTGGCTGCCTGGCTGACTGCCTGGCTGACTGTCTGGCTGACTGGGTAGGGCAGTGTGTTGGAAAATGGGGCGAAGAGTTTGTCTGGTTTTAGTGTGAACACACTGAGCGTGCCAGCGTTGCTTTCATCCTGACCCCCACCACCACCACTGTCACCATCACTGTCACCATCACCGTCACTGTCACCATCACTGTCACCACCACCATCACTGTCACCATCACCATCACCATCACTGTCACCATCACTGTCACCATCACTGTCACCATCACCATCACTGTCACCATCACTGTCACCATCACTATCACCATCACTGTCACCCATCACTGTCACCATCACTGTCACTGTCACCATCACTGTCACTGTCACCATGACTGTCACCATCACTGTCACCATCACTGTCACCATCACGTCACTGTCACCACCACCACTGTCACCATCACTGTCACCGTCACTGTCACCATCACCATCACTGTCACCATCACTGTCACCATCACTGTCACCACTCCATCACCGTCACCATCACCATCACTGTCACCTTCACTGTCACCATCACTGTCAGCATCACTGTCACCATCACCATCACTGTCACCATCACTGTCACCATCACCGTCACTGTCACCGTCACTGTCACCATCACCATCACTGTCACCATCACTGTCACCATCACTGTCATCATCACTGTCACCATCACCATCACTGTCACCATCACTGTCACCACCACTTTCACCATAACTGTCACCACCACTGTCACCACCACTGTCACCATCACTGTCACCATCACCATCACTGTCACGGTCACTGTCACCATCACCATCACTGTCACCATCACTGTCACCATCACCATCACTGTCACCATCACTGTCACCATCACCATCACTGTCACCACCACTGTCATCATCACTGTCACCACCACTGTCACCATCACTGTCACCATCACTGTCACCATCACTGTCACCATCACTGTCATCATCACTGTCACCATCACTGTCACCATCACTGTCACCACCACTGTCATCATCACTGTCACCATCACGTCTCCATCACTGTCACCATCACTGTCTCCATCACTGTCACCACCACTGTCATCATCACTGTCACCATCACTGTCTCCATCACGTCACCATCACTGTCTCCATCACTGTCACCACCACTGTCATCATCACTGTCACCATCACTTCACCATCACCATCACTGTCACCATCACTGTCACTGTCACCATCACTGTCACTGTCACCATCACTGTCACCATCACTGTCACCATCACCATGGCTTCCATCACCGGAAACCAGGATGATCATGGCTGCAGCAGCTCTATAATGTGTACAAATCATCACTGCATAGTGATGGCTTTCTCTCATCCTCCCCCCCCCCCCCTCCCCTTCCTCTCTTTCTCTCCCTTCAGATTTGTCCTGTCCATGTTTGTACTGTACTATTTGTATGTAGCAGACGATGTTTCAGCGACAGACTGTACTGTAGGGCGGAATGAAGCAGCATGTGACAAGGCTTGGAGCATGCTGGCTGCCAGCTGAGGGCCCGCTGTACGAGGAACACACGGGTGTGGTGGTGTGTGGTGTGTGTGCGCGTGCGTGCGTGTGCGTGTGTGTGGTGTGTGTGTGTGTGTGTGTGTGTGTGTATGTGTGTGTGTATGTCTGTGTGTGTGTGTGTGTGTAGTGTGTGTGTGTGTAGGTGTGTGTTGTGTGTGTGTGTTTGTGTGTGTGTGTTTGTGTGTGTGTGTGTGTGTGTGTGTGTCTGTGTGTGTGTGTGTGTGTGCGTGCGTGTGTGTGTGTGTGTTTTGTGTGTGTGTAGGTGTGTGTGTGTGTAGGTGTGTGTGTTTTGTGTGTGTGTAGGTGTGTGTGTGTTTGTGTGTGTGTGTGTGTGTGCACGCGTGTGATCAGACCCCCCATAGCAGCCAAGAGTGGCAGCTGTCACTACCTGCCCTGTCACTGACGCTGTGCGAGCAATGGGACGACAGTCAGTGCAGATGGTCATCAGAAATCTTTCTGATCAAACTGGAAATTATTTGTTGTAAGCCCTGCCAGATAGTCAGCGCTGCTTACTGTGACTGAATACTACCGTAGATTCGAGAAGTGTTGTTTGGGATATTGTTGTTGTTGTTGTTGTGATGTTTTCCATGTCCATCGTTGTCAGCGCGTCGTTAGGGTGACTGTGGTCGTCACTCACCAGCACTCCTTCCATGAGTTGTTGACGCCGTCATACAGAGAGACGTTGATGCTTGTTACCACCGCAACATTCGGCCCATTGTTCTGTTAGTCATTCTTTATGTCTCACACAGACAGAGACATAGACAGACAGACAGAGACAGATAAAAAGAGAAAGAGACAGAGCGAAAGACAGAGACAGACAGACAGAGAAAGACAGACAGACAGAGACAGAGAGAGACAGACAGAGACAGAGAGACAGATAGAGAGACAGAAAAATGGATGGACGGACAGTGATGAATGGACAGACAGACAGACATACAGAGAGACAGAGAGACGAACAACGGAGGCAGAGAGACCGGGAGACAGGCAGCGACACAGGCCTGCAGTTCAGACAGATTGTGACCGGCCATGGAAGGACCGGCCATGGAAAGACCGGCCATGGAAAGACCGGCCATGGAAAGAACGGTCATGGAAAGACCGGTCATGGAAAGACCGGCCATGGAAGGACCGGCCATGGAAGGACCGGCCATGGAAAGACCGACCATGGAAAGACCGACCATGGAACGACTGGCCATGGAAAGACTGGCCATGGAAAGACCGGCCATGGAAAGACTGACCATGGAAAGACCGGTCATGGGAAGACTGGCCACGGGAAGACCGGTCATGAAAAGACCGGCCATGGAACGACCGGCCATGGAACGACCGGCCATGGAACGACTGGTCACGGGAAGACCGACCATGGAACGACTGGCCATGGAAAGAACGGCCATGGAACGACTGGCCATGGAAAGACCGGCCATGGAACGACCGGCCATGGAACGACCGGCCATGGAACGACCGGCCATGGAACGACTGGTCACGGGAAGACCGGAAGACCGGCCATGGAACGACTGGCCATGGAAAGAACGGCCATGGAACGACTGGCCATGGAAAGACCGGCCATGGAAAGACCGGTCATGGAAAGACCGGTCATGGAAAGACCGGCCACGGAAAGACCGGCCACAGAAAGACCGGTCATGAAACGACCGACCATGGAAAGACCGGCCACGGAAAGGCCGGCCACGGAAAGACCGGGCCCTGGAAAGACCGGCCATGGAATGACCGGCCATGGAAAGACTGGCCTGGAAAGACTGGCCATGGAAAGACTGGCCATGGAAAGTTTGGGGGGGGGAGGGGGGGGGGGTTGGGATTTTTTTTTTTTTTTAAAAAAAAGGGGACGGGGACCGGCCATGGGAAGAAGGATGGAATGAGGGGATGGAAGTGGTGGGAGGGGGTGGAAATGGTGGGTGGGGGGTGGGGTGGGGTGGAAAGGGTTAGTTTGCGGAAAAAAGGAAGCGGGGGAAAAAGGAGGAAATGGAGAGGAGAGGAGAGGGGGGTTGAAGGAAGAAACCTAGTTGAAAGGTCACCTTAAAAGGTGAACCCAATGCGTGACGGAAACATAGGGAAAAGGCAAACCCCAAGGGAAATGAAAAATGGTAAAGGACAAAAAAGGTGAAGGAAAAGGGGAAGGGGTAAGGAAAGGAAAGGGAAACCGCGTAAAAGGGGGCAAATTATAGGCGTTGGTAAAGGTGAAAAATGGGTGAAGTAAAGGTAAAGGTGGGAAAGGTGAATGTAGGGGGGTTGGAAGGTGGGGGGGGAATGGGGGGTGGGGAAAGTGGTGAATGATAGCACCCCTTTAAAAGGGGGAAAATGGGGTTGCCCTGGTGATTGGGGTGTTGTTGTGGGCCTTTGGGTTGGATAGTTCATTCATTTCGTGAATGGTCAATGAGAGGAATGAAGATTTGTGGAAATGTAAAAAAACCCTGAGATGAGAACCCATGAGACCGTAGTGAAATTGGTCTGGAGACCGCCGGAATATGAGAGTTGAGAAAACCGGTCATGAAACAACGACTAATGGAAACGGCAGGAATGCAGCCACGGGAAGACGTGGAAGACGTCAGATGAACCGCATGGAAGTGGTGGAAAGATTGGCCATGAAAGCTGGCATTTGAACAGACTGCCCATAATTGCCAGGATCTCATGAATGATGCCATGGAAGAGGTTGGCACTGTAACAGATGGCAGGTAAGCTCCATGTGATGAAGACTGCAGCATTGCAACAGCAGGCGTTGTGATGCCCTGTGATACAATGTCAGGAAACCATAGCGT
This sequence comes from Rapana venosa, assembly GCA_028751875.1. Lineage (NCBI taxonomy): Eukaryota > Metazoa > Mollusca > Gastropoda > Neogastropoda > Muricidae > Rapana > Rapana venosa. The sequence continues at coordinate 59,340,710 of CM054151.1, read as the reverse complement.
TGAATGGTTTATCAACCCATACTGAAATTCGATCCACATCTGTTGGTCAAACCCATGCGGAATGGTCACAACAAGCTGAAATGACACAACCATATGTGAATGGTCAAACCAAGCTAAATTGTCACAACCTTATAAATGTTAAGGACTCCAACGTAAATTCCAATACATAAGCGGAAATGCACAACCCATGACGTGAAATGATCACAACCCATAGCGTGAATGATCACAACCACAGCAGTGAAGGGTAGACCCTTGTGAAAGGGTAAGTCCTACTGAATGGCAAAACAAGTGAAATAGTCATACCTCATCATCGTGAATATAGTCAGAACCCATATCTGAATTTCAGAACCCTATCGTACAATGTCAGAACACTGTTGAATTGTGAGCCTGAGTCGATGCGATCATCCGTGAAATATCAGATCTTACGGAATGTTCAGAACCATATCGTGAATGTCAGAGAATGAAATTCAAAACCATTTGAATTCGAAACATATGTAAAACAAATGACATATCAATATCAGATGTCTCAATGTTACGAATTATCAGAGTTCCATAACAATCAGTCTTCACATTATACGAAACGACCACTTGAAATCGTCAAAACAATACAGACAAGGCATAAAATCAGAAAAATCAATTTAGTTATTAACAGGCTCAATTAGCATTATCAGATCTTCAATGGCAATTGACAGAACTGTAACTTTATTGCTTATAAATTATCGATTCCATTGAAAACATTATAGGATCAACATTACATCATTGCGAGAGAATTCACATAAGTTGTATGTGGGCTCGAAAGAATCTAGGAGATGAGAAGGCAAGATTTAATGAATGGACAGCCTGCAGACGACTGTTTCTTCGTCTGAGTCACAAGATTATGAGAACCTACATCTGTTGTTGCTGTCTGTCGTGGTGGCTGTCGTGTAGTGGGGTGGCTGGTGTGTCCTGTAGTAGGTTATAAGGTTTAAGTGTGTTGTATGTGGTGTGTCAAAGTCAAATTAAATATTTCAGGGACTTGTAGGACAGTTTGATGAAGAGCAGAGATGAAGTAAAATAGGTAAAAAGACGAAAAGATAGGAGTCAAATATTTGAAGACACTCCTGAGTGAAACAACAATAGCAGATACGAACTTTGCGGTTTGTGGTATATGAGGTGATGTTGTGTTTTTGTGTGCTGGAAACGGATTTAGTTAGCTAAATTGTTGATGGATGAAGGAAAGACATAAATATAGATCAGACAGGATTAGAGGAGTATGAAAAGAATAGGAGTGTGTGGTGTGTGGGTTGGGTGGTGTTGTGTTATTTTTAGTTAGCCTTTCACCAAAAGGGTTTATAGCAGACAGAAGACAGACAGGACAAGAGCGAGCAGGAGAGAGAGAGGAGAGAGAGAGAGAGAGGGAGAGAGAGAGAGAGAGAGGAGAGAGAGAGAGAGAGAGGGGCGTGTGCGTTGTGTGTGGTATGTGTGGTGTGTGTGTATGTGTGCGTGTGTGTTAGTTCTTCAGTTTAACTTTCCTTCCACCAAAAAAGTTATATCGACAGGACAGACAGGACAGAAGACAGACAGAGGAGAGAACACACAGAGGGAGGGGAGAGAGAGAGAGAGAGAGAGGGGAGAGAGAGAGGGGAGAGAGAGGGGGGAGGAGAGAGAGGGGAGATAGAGAGAGAGAGAAAAAGAGAGAGAAGGTGTAATGGGGTGTGTGTGGATTGTGTGTGAGTGGTGTGTGTGTGTGTGTGTGTGTGTGTGTGTGTGTGTGTTTTTGTGGTGTATGTTGTGTGTTGTGTGATGTGTGTGTGTGTGGTGTGTGTATGTGTGGTTGGTGTGTGTGTGTGGTGTGTTGTGTGTGTGTGTGTGTGTGTGTGTTGTGTGTGTGTGTGTGTGGTGTGTGTGGTTGTGAGTGTGTGTGATTGGTTGTGTGGTGGTTGTGTTGTGTGTTGGTGGTGGTGGCGTGATTGTGTGGTTGGCGTGTGTGTGTGCGTGTGTTGCGGTGTGTGTGTTGTGTGGTGTGTGATTGTGTGTGAGTGTGTGTGTGTGTATTGTGTGTGATTGTGTGTGTGTGATTGTGTGTGTTGTGGAGTGTGTGTGTGTGTGTGATTGTGTGTGTGTGATTGTGGGATTGTGTGGTGTGTGGTGTGATTGTGTGTGTGTGTGATTGTGTGTGTGATTGTGTGTGTGTGATTGTGTGTGTGATGTGTGTGTGTGATTGTGTGTGTGTGATTGTGTGTGTGTTGGAGAACGGTACATGATCTGACTAAAAGGCAAGAGGAGAACAGAAAGTCAGCTGGTTCGATGTGGCGGTACTGCACACGACTGGGTGTGTGTGTGTGGTGTGGGGGGGGGGGGGGGGTCATGGCATCGCTGCTGAATGAAGAGCCACGTCGCCACAAGGGCAGGCTGATCATGGCTAGGTTGGTGTGGGGGAGGGGGGGGGTGTTAGTGTCTGCACAACCCCTAACCTCCTCCACCCTTCTTCCGCCCTCACCACCCACCCACACTCACATGCACACACACGCACGCATGCAAACACGCAGCCACGCACGCACGCGCGCGCACAACACACACTCACACACACACACACACGCAGGCGCGCGGCGCACTAGTACGGTACTGTGTGCACGGCACGTCCTCATACTGTCTGCAAGATATGCACGTACCACACTTATACGTTTCATTTACTCAGCTTTTCTGTTTGTTTCATGTCTATTCATTTTCCTTGAAGAGAAGTAACAATTAAGATCTTCGTCTCTCTCTCTCTATCTCTCTGTCTCTGTCTCTGGTCGGATACATCATTTCTGAGTTCTCTCTGTCTCTGTCTCTCTCTCTGTCTCCATATTTTACAGCTTGTGATTGTTGTGGTGAGGTGCACCGTGTCGTGTGGTTTTAGGCGGTCAACTCGTGATCCAGAGGTCGCGGGTTCGATCCCCGCTCGGCTCGTGTTGTGCCCTTTGGGAAAGACACTTTACTCCTATTTTCCTCACTCCCCCAGGTGTACAAGTGGGTACCAGCTCTCTGGGGAAGTATCTGCGACAGACTAGCGTCCTGTCACAGGGGTGGTGAAAAACCATTTAGTTCGCTTAACGCTACAGAAACCGGGATAAGCTCGCTCTATGGGCTTCTGGCTCGAAAGAACATACTTTTTTTGTTGTGTGTATCATTTTTAGTAACATTTCAAGTTACATGCTAAAGAATATGCTCTTTACATTTTTGGATGATTAATTTTATTTTCTTTTATCTGTGAAAAAATGGTGTGTTGTGTAGTGTTTGGTTTGGAGGTTTGTGTTGTTAGTGGTTCTGTTTGCCCCGATGGCTGCTTGTAAAAAAACATTTATTTATCCCAATAACCCTCTTAAAATAAAACTCATTCATTTCAATTCAATATGATTCCTCTCTCTCAATCTCTGTCTCTGTCTCTGTCTCTCTGTGTGTCTCTCTATGTCTCTATCTCTCTCTGTCTCTCCTCTCTTGTCCCTCTATCTCTGTGTCTGTGTCCTGTCACTCTTCTCTCTCTGTGTCTCTGTCTCTGTCTTCTCTCTTCTATCTCTCTCTCTCTCTCATGGTTAAGGCCGTAGTGCAATAAAACTTTTCAGTGTTCCAGCGTTCTCTCTTCATGTTTACGCTTGATAAATTTAGCAAAGAATTTTTGCGAATGGTTGTCAAAATCAATGACGGCTTCATTCATCTGAAATTCGTTTTATCGGTGGCAATATTTCCTCTATCACTTTTTCCTTGCGGGGTGTTCAATGGGGGGGGGGGGGAACGAAGCTGGGCCCAATTACTGATGCATGCCACGCTTTCTGTCACTTCACTTTGTCAATGCGAAAAATACGCTCGGAATTTTCTCTTCTGATTTTTCATTTAACATTTAGCCGGGCAGATAGGTTTATAGAGAAAACTCTCTCTCTCTCTCTCTCTATCTCTCTCTCTCTCTCTCTCTCTCTCTCTCTTTCTCTTCTCCTCTTTCAGTCTCTCTCTCTCTCTCTCTCCTCTTCTCTCTTCTCTCCTCTTCAGTCCCTCTCTCCTCTCTCTCTCTCTCCCCTTTCTCTCTCTTTATCTTTCTCTCTCTCTTTATTTCTCTCTCACATTAATGACAATAAATTTTGTGGGGTATTATTTGTAGATTTCAAAAAAAGCATTTGATACAATTGACCGCAGATGCTCATTAAAATGCTAGACTTATATAATCTCTCTACAAATACTCGTGAACTTCTTGCTTCTTATCTTACAAACAGGCAACAATGTGTTTCAATGTTACGTCCACATCCACACTAAAACCATTCATTATGGAGTACGACAGGGATCCATCTTAGGACCAATTCTCTTGTTCATTTATAATAAATGACCTCCCTCTCCATATCAAATATAAATGCGAACTTTTGCTGACGACACGACCATACATACAAGCCATACTGACATTAACTCTCTGGCAAAGACATTGCAAAATAGCACTGATGATTTTGTCAAATGGACTGAACTAAATCACATGCCCTATACACCCCCCCAAAAAAAATGCATGCTTATCACTCCCAGACAAAAGCGACAAAATCTATCCCATACATTTTCTCCAATCCATATTGAAAAGGAAACAATAGAACAAGCCTCTCACCAAAGTTCTAGGAGTAACAATTTGATGAAAATCTCAGCTGGTACCATCACATATCTCATTTGTGCAAATACATGTCTCAAAGAGTTATACCAATTGACTAAAATCAAACATTTTTGACTTTCATTCAAGAAAATTATTCTTTCAAGCTTATATACAATCCTCAATAGATTATGCTTCAACCTGTGGGATTCTGCTAGTGCAAACACTATGAAACCTTATTAAGTCTGTATAAACGTGCCCCTTAAACTGGTTCTTCTGAAGAAGACTACCTTACTAGAAGTGGATTATACTCAGTTAAATATTATCCCCCTACACCAAAGACTAAAATTCACAAAGGCATCATTGATGTTTAAGATAATGACAGGAACTTTTCCCTCATCCTTAAAAGACAAGTTCCCATGAATCATTCCAAAAATACTGAAAGCCATGTGTCCCAATCCCAAGAATAGATTTGTTCAAATCTAGCTTCTTTACTCAGGCCCTGTGCTGTGGAACTCCTTCCTGAATCATTCAGACAACCCCAATCATTAACATTTTCCCAAAGTCATTTTTTCATCCACTTGATGCATCAAAAATAAAATCCACAATTGATCTGTTGGAAACAAAGTAAATTATCTTCCCTTACATTATACCAAATTATCCTCTCTCTCTCTCTCTCTCTCCTCTCTCTCTCTCTCTCCCCCTCTCTCTCTCTCTCTCTCTCTCTCTCTCTCTCTCTCTCTCTCTCTCTCTCTCTCTCTCTCTCTCCCCCCCCCCCCCCCCCTCTCTCTCTGTATAAGTGTTAATGTTTTACTTGTTTATCGCTATTGTGTTATTGAAAAATGACTTTTAGAAATAATTCTTCCACTATCCTACTTCTTTATGACTCTAGGACGATCTTAACATGTACAATGTCAAATCACAGTGAGTGCTAATGGTGATAGTGTTGATCAATTGAAAACTATATTCAATATCATATGGATTCAAAATGTACTGTGCTCTCTCTCTTCTCTTCCTCTCTCCTCTCTCCTCTCTCTCTCTCTCCTCTCTATCTCTCTCTCTCTCTCTCTCTCTCATCTATTCTATCTATCTATCTATCTATCTCTCTCATTTCTCGCCCTTTCCTTTATTGTTTGCTTATATATTTAATTGTAGTGTTTTCAATAAGTATCCCGTGAATGCTTTATTCAGATTTAATATTTCAGTTCTACTGCGTAAGTTGACTGTATTTGAGATTCAGTGAATGTTTTATTTTGATATCTTGTTTTGAGCGTACCAATTATGTAAAAGCTAATTTCAAAGTGCAGATGTCCTTCTCTATGACTATACATGATATTCATAAAGATTTGATGTTGGCATTGATGCATGGTGTGAGTGCGTGCGCGCGCGCACGTGTGTGTGGGTACGTGTGTGTGTGTGTTGTGTGTGGGGTGTGTGTGTGGTGTGTGTGGTTGTGCATGGGGATGCAAATTGCTTATACAATATTTGTTTCATGTAGCTTACTATTGCTGTTGCCTCTCATAAAAGCACAAAAAAATTTTGACGTTTCTTTCTGTTAACAAAAATGAAACTATTTACGTGGTTTGTTCTCCTTTATTTTATGGAGGTTTTGCTTTGTTGGTTCTGTTTTGGTTTGGGTTTGGGGTTGTTGTTGTTTTTTGAGGGGACTATTCGGTTGTCCCTTCTCCCCTTGTTGTTGCCGCTTTTGTTTTGCTCTTGGTTCTTGCTATTTTTTCGGTTGTTCCTGTTTTTTCTGTTCTGCTTTATTTCTTACTTGTTGCTACTGTTTTTCCCCCTCTCTCTCTCTTCGGTGATTTTTGTGGGGACTTTTGTGTAGATATTTTTTCCGTATACTGTGTAAGTGTATTGCTATGGGCTTTATTTTATTTTATTATCTTATATATCCCTAAGGGCGGGGACTGGATGTAAAAAAGCATATGGATGCTTATTCATTATCCTCGAAATAAAAGAATTTGTCATTTGTCATTGTCATTGTCATTGTCATTGTCTCTCTCTCTCTCTCTCTCTCTCTCTCTCTCTCTCTCTCTCTCTCTCCCCTCTCTCTCTCTCTTCTTATCTCTCTTTCTCTTACTCTCTCAAGTTGCTTTGTTTTATCTTCTATCAAGTGTGACGTATTTACCTCCTCTGACTTTGTCTGCTCTTTGTAATAAATGTATTTGTATGGTTCCTTTGTTTTTACTGGAGTTATGGTTTTAGATCTCTATTGTGAACAAAAAGTATTTCCTATTATTTGAGATCGTGTTGGTGCAGGTGTGTCTTATGTCGTTTTCCTAATTACTTTTCAAAATAATGTGAGTACCTGCCATCGAAACAAGAATTAATGTTATTGTGTGATGCAGTTGTGTAACTCGCATTGTCTTTGCCTCCGTATCCTTATCACACTCTGTATGTCTGTCTCCTCTCTCTATCTCTTCCTCCTTCTCCTCCTCTCTCTCTCTCTCTCTCTCCCTCTCTCTCTCTCTCTCTCTCTCTCTCTCTCTCTCCTCTCTCCTCTCTCTCCTCTCTCTCTCATCTATCTCTCTCAATCAATGGATTGTATGTTTAATGTATCTCCACCCTCCCCCACCCCTGTCCCTTTCCAATGGGCGAAAGCTTTAGCAATCAAATTCAATGTTGTTGTTGTTGTTGTATGCAGTGTATAATTGATTGTGTTATTACTTATATGTGTATTTTGTGTGCAGTCCCCAACCCGCTGTCCCCTTGGGAATGGGCATATTAATGTTGCTTAACACAATTAACCTTTGTCATTGTCATTCTCTCTGTCTGTCTCTCTCTCTCTCTCTCTCTCTCTCTCTCTGTCTCTTCTCTGTCTCTCTTTATCTTTGTCTCTCTGTGTCTTTGTGTCTCCGTCTCTCTTTGTCTCTCTTTCTGTCTCTCTCTGTCTCTCTGTCTCTGTCTCTGTCTTTGTCTCTCTCTCTATGTGTCTCTGCCTCTCTTTATCTTTGTCTCTCTGTGTCTTTGTGTCTGTCTCTCTTTGTCTCTCTTTCTGCCTCTCTCTGTCTCTCTCTCTGTGTCTCTGTCTCTCTTTATCTTTGTCTCTCTGTGTCTTTGTGTCTGTCTCTATTTGTCTCTCTTTCTGTCTCTCTCTGTCTCTCTCTCTCTGTGTCTCTGTCTCTCTTTATCTTTGCCTCTCTGTGTCTTTGTGTCTTTTCTCTCTGTCTCTGTCTTTGTCTCTCTGTCTCTGTCTCTGTCTTTGTCTCTCTGTCTCTGTCTCTGTCTTTGTCTCTCTGTCTCTCTCTCTCTCTTTCTCTCCGATGCATACAATACAGCCATCAAAGCGGCAGCGACAAGAGCAGCTCTGAGTAGCTAGCTGGTGAGGAAGCTCCACGTGGGTGACAGCAGCAGGCAGGCTGGACAGACGAGCACAGTCTCTCCTGCTGACAGCGTGCAATGACCAATGCCTGACCCCCTCACCACGCCGCTCCTCACACCACCCAGCCAGCCCGGCTGAAGCGTGGCCTCTGTGGAACCAAAGGCAGGGTAAAGGTGCCAGGAACAGCAACAATAAACAGTGTATTTAACAACAATAAACAGTGTGTTGAACAGCAATAATAAACAGTGTACTTAACAACAATAAACAGTGTGTTGAACAGCAATAATAAACAGTGTATTTAACACAATAAACAGTGTGATGAACAGCAATAATAAACAGTGTATTTAACAACAATAAACAGTGTGTTGAACGCAATAATAAACAGTGTATTTAAACAATAACAATAAAACAGTGTGAATTGGTAACAGCAATAATAAACAGTGTATTTAACAACAATAAACAGTGTGATGAACAGCAATAATAAACAGTGTATTTAACAACAATAAACAGTGTGTTGAACAGCAATAATAAACAGTGTATTTAACAACAATAAACAGTGTGATGAACAGCAATAATAAACAGTGTATTTAACAACAATAAACAGTGTGTTGAACAGTAATAATAAACAGTGTATTTAACAACAATAAACAATGTGTTGAACAGCAATAATAAACAGTGTATTTAACAACAATTAACAGTGTGATGAACAGCAATAATAAACAGTGTATTTAACAACAATAAACAGTGTGTTGAACAGTAATAATAAACAGTGTATTTAACAACAATAAACAGTGTGATGAACAGCGATAATAAACAGTGTATTTAACAACAATAAACAGTGTGATGAACAGCAATAATAAACAGAGTATTTAACAACAATAACCAGTGTGTTGAACGGCAACTAACAGTGTGTTGTCGTCACCGTCACCGATCCCTCAGATTCCGAATCCTTTGGGGCGCCTTCGAAGCTTTGTCAACCCCCTTTCTCCAGTCCTCTCATCTCTCAGCCGCCCTCAGGGTGTCTCTCAGCTCCATGTCTGTCCACTCTCGAATGTTGTCCTCCCATCTCTTCCTTTGTCTGCCTCTTCTTCTTCCTCCTCTCACTGTGCCTTGTAGGATTGTGCTAGCAAGACCAGAGGAGCGTGTCACATGACCAAACCACTTCAGTTTTCGTTGTCTGACGAGTGTTTGAAGGTCAGTATAGGGCCCGATTTCATTGCGGATGCGTCTTTTGACTTCTTCATTCGTGATGTGGTTTTTGTTACAAGATGCCTAAGAGTCTTTGGAAGCACCTCATTTCTACAGCTCTTATTCTTCTCTCTAAGTTCGCTGTGAGGGTTCATGATTCACATGCATATAAGAAGATTGACATGACCAGAGAGCGCATCAGTCTGATTTTGGAACTGATGGCGATTTTTCTGTTGCTCCAGATGGGTTTGAGCTTGGTCATTGCGGCTGTGGTCTGGGCAAGTCTTGACAGTATTTCTGGTTTTGATCCCTCGTCTGTCACGATAGATCCCAGATATTTGAATCTCTGAACATTTTCAAGTTTCTGGTCTTTGATTTTGATTTCTGATGTAAAGTTGCTGTTTGACATCACTTTTGTTTTTTCCCCGCTGATTTCCATACAGAATTTTGATGATTTTTCTTCTACGCGGTTCACTAAGTCTGTTAGTTCTTGCTCGTGATCAGCTAATCCGTCAATACCATCAGCGAAGCACAAGTTTGTGATTTTTCGCCCTCCAATACTCACTGTTCCTTCATGTCTTCTAGTGCTTCTTCCATGATTCTTTCAAGAAATAGATTGAAGAGAGTAGGGGAGAGCAGGCAGCCCTGGCGCACACCAACCGTCGTCCGAAACCAATCACCTATGTTGTTGTTGTTGTTATTTTTATTTTATTTTATTCTTTGATATCAAGGATAATGGAATAAGCACTGGTTGTGCAACACTGCACTTGTTGCATTCTCATAGAGGCTATGTATGACTTTGATTAGGTTGGCATTGATGTTGTAGAGGTTCATAGTTGCCCACAGTGCAGCATGCCAAACTCTGTCGAATGCTTTCTTAAAATCGATAAAGACATGGAAGAGGTTCTGTTGATCCTGGAGATATTTTTCCATTATGAGTCTTATGTTGGAGATCTGCTCTGTTGTACTGCGTCCAGGTCTGAAACCAGCTTGTTCTTCTGCGATGATTCTTTCAGCCTGTGGTTTGAGCCTGTTCAGTAAGATCTTCAGCATCACTTTGCTTGGTGACTGATGAGACTAATGGTGGGGTAGATTCTGGCATTGCTGGAGGTTGCCTTTTTTAGAAAGTGTTATTATAAGGGATTGTGTCCACGCTTTTGGCCATACTCCAGTCAGCCAGATCTTGTTGCAGAATTCGATGGAGTACGTCTACACATGGATCACCTCCTGCTTGCACCATTTCAGCTGGGACATTATCAATAAAAAAGGTAAAGGAGTCCCATAACCTATAAGGTCGTAGGGGAGCGAGGCGTCAGATACCTCACTTCTCTAGGGCCAGCATATTGAGGGCGGCGCCCATCTCCTCTCCCTCGCTGCTTTACCTTCCCTGACCCTAAAGAGGACAGGTACCCATTTACAACTGGGTGAACTGGGGAACTGTATTGAAGCCAAGGTGCGCAAACGGTCACCCATCCAACTGGTAACCACGCTCGACGCTGCTTAACTTGGCTGGGGGAAAGCGAGTGCTCCGACCACTGAGCTATCCCGTCCCCAATACTTATACATTATCAACACCTGCAGATTTTCCCGGTTTAGAGGTTAGACTGCTTTTACAAATTCCTCTCTCAGTAAACTACATGAGGCTGTTTCAGATGACGGTGGACATTCAGCACTTCAGAATCTCCAGTTGCTCTATGCGAGTATAACTCTCTCACAATATTCTGTCCATCTGTTCATTATGTCTTTCTCTTCTGTCCAGCACTTTCCCGCTTTATCTTGTATGGTGGAGGTTCTTGATGATTTTGTTGCAGTTAGGTCTTTTACCAGTTGATAGGCCTTACTGTCATTTCTTTCCATGCTGGTTTCTATCTCCTCACATTTCTCCTCTATCCATTTTTCCATAGCATCTTTCATTCTTTTCTTCACCTTTTTGGTTGCTTCTTTATACTTTCTTGGTTCTTCTGCACACTGAGTCTGCCTCTTCAGTTCTCTGCACTTATCACAAGCTCTAGGACTTCCTTGGAAACCCATGGTTTCTTTATTATCCTCTTTCTTCCAAGGAGTCTTTTCCTGCTTCATTGAAGGAGTCATTGAATGTGTCGATCATACTTTCCATTTCGGCGTCTTCTTTCATTGCCAAGAGGGGTGCAAATTTCCCGCCAATGTTTGCTTGGGATGATTCTAATATGTTTGGGTCCTTCAGCTTATCTAGATTGAACTTCATTCGGAAGCTTCCCTGTTATCTGTTCTTCTTTAAGTGTACTTCAAATGTCATCATTACTAGCCCATGGTCGCTGCCGATGTCTGCATCTGGAAAGCTTCTGGTTTTGGCAATGTTTACGCTTGTCTGGAAATGGCGTTGTACCAAGATATAATCTATCTGGTTGTGTTATTCTCCCCCTGGGCTGTTCCATGTCCATCTCCTAGACGCTTTATGTGCTCCAAAGGTGTTTGTGAGTTTAAGATCATTGCACCTGGCAAATTCTAATAGTCTTAAACATCTGTTGTTGGTGCTGTTGTTACTATATCGCCCGAAAATGCCTTTCCAGTCTTCATACGCATCTTCCCCTACCTTCGTATTCCAGTCTCCTTGAACTATCAGTATGTCTTTCTTTGGTGTATCATCAATAACTTCCTGAAGTTGGTTGTAGAATTCTTCAACTTCTTCATCATCATGGTCTGTTGTTGGAGCATACGCCTGTATGATTGTAATGTTGAAGGGTGATGATTTGAGTCGTATTGACATGAGTCGGCTTGAGATGGGACGGCATCCCATGACGGCATCTGCAGTTTCTTTGTGTACGAGGATTCCCACTTCGCGTTCATGCTGGTCTTCTCTGCCACTATAGTAGAGTTTATGACCTTTCTGCATTTTTATTTCCCAAAAGTTTTTCCATCTCATTTCTCATATGCCAAGGATGTTCCACCGATATCTCCTCATTTCGAGTTCCAGCTCTTCCAGTTGTCCTGCCTCTCTTAAGGTTCTAACATTCCATGTGCCAATGACGATATTGTTTCTGGCAGGAATGGTCTTAGCTGGATCGCCAGCAGCACAGTTTCCACTCCCGCCCTGGTGACTTCTGCCAGCGGAAGAGGCGGTCCTGAATCCGGCGACACAACGACCAGGGGCTTCCGGTATGGTTCTTCTTGTAGTGGACATTTTCATTGGCGTGTCTTGCTCTAGTATGATTCTTCTTGTGGTTGACATTTTCATTGGCGTGTTTTGCTCTAGTATGATTCTTCTTGTAGTGGACATTTTCATTGCCGTGCCTTGGGCAATGTCGCATGGCGGAGCCCATCCCTCTCCATGCCAGACCACAGCCGAAGTCCTCCTACTTGGAGGCTCGCCCTGGTCTGGAACACATAGCCGTTAAGTTCATCTTGGAACTTGTCCACCTTGGCCGTTAGTCTTCTTCTTGAAGTTAGGCCCAGTGATGCAGTGTGAACATCACCCCCTCACAGGGTTTGGCACGCCTGCTGAGGCGAGGTCCCGGGGTATGGCGCTTGGAGCCAGCAGGGAAGAGTTGGAGGGTGGAGGAGAACCAGTGCGCCCGTCCTTCTGTTAAGAAGCAGCAGCCAAGCTAACAAAGGTGCTATCTCTCTCCAGAGCCCCCTATACCCCCTGTATTAAACAGCAATACACAACGTATTGAACAGAAATAAACAACGTATTGAACAGCAGCCAACAGTGTGTTGAACAATAATAAACAACGTATTGAACAGCAAAAATAATGTGTGGAATAGGAATTAACAACGTAATGAACAGCAAAAACAATGTGTAGAATAGGAATTAACAACGTATTGAACAGAAATAAACAACGTATTGAACAGCAACCAACAGTGTGTTGAACAACAATAAACAACGTATTGGACAACAAAAATTATGTGTGGAATAGGAATTAACAACGTATTGAACAGCAAAAATAATGTGTGGAATAGGAATTAACAACGTATTGAACAGCAAAATAATGTGTGGAATAGGAATTAACAACGTATTGAACAGCAAAAATAATGTGTGGAATAGGAATTAACAACGTATTGAACAGCAAAAATAATGTGTGGAATAGGAATTAACAACGTATTGGAACAGCAATAAAATAAACAAAATTTTGTATTGAACATCAGCTAACAGTGTGTTGAACAGCAATAAACAGTGTGTTGAACAGCAACAAACAATGTATGGAACAGCAATGAAGAATGTCTTCTTGTTCATGTGCCAGGTCTGTTGCAGACATCGGCGATCATGGCCTTCCATTCCTCTATGTTGTCAGTTCTCCTGATGAGTTCATTGTTGGGGGATTCTTTCCTCGTTGCGTAGCTATTCAGACTGTCTGTGTATTTTGTGCGTTGTCTTCCTCTGTCTTTGGTACCACAAATCTTTCCACACAATATTTGCTTTTCTATTCCATCAGCTCTGTTTATATGCCCAAAAAATTGTAGTTGTCTTTTTCTGATGGTTTTGAGTAGGGATCTTTTGTACCCGGCCATTTCCATTACTTCTTCGTTTGACTTCTTTTCAGTCCATGATATTCTCATAATTCTTCTGATATATCACATTTCTGCTGCTTCATGTCTTCTTTCGAGGGCTTTTTTTCATCGTCCAGCATTCACATCCGAACAGAAGGATGGACCATATGTAGGCTTTCAGAGTGTTGATTTTGGTGCTGAGTCTTATATTTCTGTTGGTAAAGATGGGCTTCATCTTGGTGAATGTGTCTTTAGACAAAGCGATTCTCTTCTTTTATTTCTGTGTCGAATCTGGCGTCTGGAGTTATTGTGAAGCCCAAGTATTTAAAGGTGCCAACTTGTTTTATTCTTTCCCCTTTGCATAAAATGTTACATATAGGCATGTCTGACTGTTTTGAGATTACCATGCACTCAGTCTTCTTTGCATTCAGTTGGAGTCCTTTGTTTTCACTTTCGATTGTGACTGTTGTAAGGATATTTTGTAGTTTTTCCTCCGAGTTGGAGTTGAAGAGGTCTGGAGAAAAAACGCAGCCCTGCCTCACTCCCCTACAGATTGGTCTGTACTCACTGCAGTCATTATCAACTCTTATTGCAGCTTCTTGTTCCCAGTACAAGTTTCTGATCACTCCAAGATCTTTTCCATCACAGTTATGTCTTAGTTAAATGTCGAACAGATCGGAATGTCTTACTTTGTCAAATGCCTTAGAATAGTCAATGAAGCAGAGGTGCAAGTCCTTTTGTACCTCAATCACCCTTTCCATGAGGGTCCTCAGGGCAAAGATGGCATTTCTGGTACCTTTATCTGCCATAAATCCAAATTGGGTTTCAGATATCTCAGGTAGGATTTTATTTCTCATTCTGTTCATCAGCACTCGTAACATGACTTTTGTGAGGTGGCTCATAAGACTTATTGTGAGGTGCTGATCGCATTCAACTGTGCATGGTTTTTTGGGTAGTGCAATGTACACCGACTTTTTTAGGTCTGTTGGAATTTCACTTGTATCATGGATAGTGTTGAGAAGTTTTGTTACTTCTTTGATTCCAAATTCGCCTAGAGCGGTTAGCATTTCGGATGGAATGTCATCGGGTCCTGCGGCCTTGCCCTTTTTCATCTTTTTGAGGGCATTTTGAACTTCCTCCTCAAGAATATGGGGGGCTTCATCTTCATTACTGATGATAGGTGGTGGGCCTCTGTCATCGTGATACAACTCTGTGATGTATTCTGACCACCTGTTGAGGATGTCCTCTTTTTCCATAAGAATGTCTCCATCTCTTGATCGTAGGCACCCTGTTTTTGCTGACACTTTTTTCCCTGTGACCTCTTTTATCTTTTGGTGTATAGTTTTGCTATTTATTCCGGTGTTGGCTTCAATTTCCTCACACTGTGTGTTAATCCAGTGTTCCTTTGCTTCATTGCACCTCTTTTTCACTTGTTTGTCTAGTTCTCTGTATTTCTGTTTGTCTGATTTTGCTTTTCTTCTCTCTTCCATTAGGCCTAGAATTTCTGGGGCCATCAAATTTTTGTCTTCCTTTCATTTTGTGACAGGAATGTGTTCTTTTGCAGATTCTAACATGCTCTTTTTCAACATCTGCCATCTTTCTTCTGCCGTGGTCAATTGCTCTAGTGCACTGAATTTGTTTTTGACGCTGATGCTATACTTATTCATCATTTCATCGCTTTCTAATATGTTGATTTGTAGCGTTGGTGCTGTTTTTGCTCTCTTTAGCCGTTTTAGCTTAACTTCATTGTACCAACCACAGGCACATGGTCACTGCCACAATCTGCTCCAGGCATGGATTTGCATGATGTTCGAGTTTCGAAAGCGTTCCTGAATTATTATAAAGTCGATCTAAATTCGAGTTCTATCTCCTGGGCTTTTCCATGTCCAACATCTTCTTGGATGATTTATGAACCAGGTGTTCATTACTGTAAGTTGTGTTCTTTGCAAAATTCAATGAGTCTGTCTCCCCTCTCATTTTTCTCTCCTATTCCAAATGGCCTACAAATAGTTTCTGTTCTTTCACTCCCACCTTTGAATTGTAAGTCTCCCATTACATTCTTAATGTCCTGTGACTTCAGTTGTTTCATTGCTTTCTTGACCGTTTTATAGAATTTCAACTTCATTCTTCGTCTTTGTCTGCAGTTGGTGCATATATTGTTGATGCCAATGTCAAAAGGTTTACCTTGGAGTTTAACAATGATGCCTTCGCTGACAGTCCAGAAACCCTTGATGGCTTTAGAGGTTTCTGGGTCGAGTATCACACCAACTCCTCTGTAGTGGTGTTCTCTTCCTGAATAGAGAATTTTGTAGCCGTTTGATGTTATACAGCCCGCTCCCTTCCATCTCATTTCAGAGAGTCCGAGTATGTTGAGCTTTATCCTTTTCATTTCTTGTTTCACATTTTCCAATTTTCCTTTCTGTAGCATTGTTTGCACATTCCACGTTCCTATTTTCAGTTGTTGGCGGTTGCTGACAGTCGTTTGATGACGATAAAGAATGTATTGAACAGTAATAAATAATACATTGAACAGCAATACACAGTGTGTTGAACAGCAATAAACAACTATCGACAGCAATAAACAGTGTATTGAACAACAATAGCAGTGTGTTGAACAGCAAGAATAAACAATGTATGGAACAGCAATAAACAGTGAGTTGAACAGCAATAATAAAAAATGTGTTGAATAGCAATAATAAACAATGAATTGAAGGGCAATAAACAGTGTGTTTAACAGCAATAGTAAACATTGTATTGAGCAGCAATAAACGGTGTGTTGAAAAGCAATAATAAAAAATGTATTGAACAGTAATAAACAGGGTGTTGAACAGCAATAATAAAGAATGTATGGAACAGCAATAAACAGTGTATTGACAGCAATAATATACAATGTATTGTACAGCAATACATATTGTGTTGAACACCAATCAACAGGTTGTACATAAGAAATAAGCTAAGCATTGAATAGCAATCAATAGTGTGTTAAAAAGAAATAATAAACAATGTATTGGACAGCAATCAACAGTGTGTTGAACAGCAATAATAACAATGTATTGGGCAGCAATCAACAGTGTGTGGAACAGCAATAATCAACAATGTATTGGACAGCAATCAACAGTGTGTTTAACATCAATAATCAGCAATGTATTGGACAGCAATCAACAGTGTGTTGAACAGCAATACTCAACAATGTATTGGACAGCAATCAACAATGTGTTGAACAGCAATAATAAACAATGTATTGGACAGCAATCAACAGTGGTTGAACAGCAATGATAAACCATGTATTGGACAGCAATAATAAACCATGTAATGGACAGCAATCAACAGTGGTGGAACAGCAATAATAAACAATGTAGAACAGCAATAATAAACAATGTATTGGACAGCAATCAACAGTGGTGGAACAGCAATAATAAACAATGTAGAACAGCAATAATCAACAATGTAATGGACAGCAATCAACAGTGGTGGAACAGCAATAATAAGCAATGTAATGGACAACAATCAACAGTGGTTGAACAGTCAAGTAAACCGCATGTATTGGACACTGCATTCAAACTGCAGTGTGAACGCAAAGTAACCATTCTGGGTCAGGGTGGAACAGCACGGTCCAAACCAGAGTAGTGACCACACTTGACTGCTAGCAATATCCTCTGGCAAGATCTCCGTGTTTGTTCACTTTTTGCCACCTCGCATCCAACTCTTCTCTCTCTCGCTCTCTATCTCTCTCTCTCTCACTCTCTCTCTCTCTCTCACTCTTCTTTCCCTCTCAACGTCTCATCTCGTCTCTCCATTTTCTCTCATAAATACCTAGTTCATTGCAAATGTTAGAAAAATTCTGAATAACTGCTGCTGTATTGGTTTGGAGAGGGTTTTGATTCCGTTGGTCTTGTGTGTTGTTGTTGAGTATTTTAGCCAACATGAATGATACTTCTTCCTCAGAACATGCAGAAAGGGTCTTCAGACATGGTGTGTGTGCACACATAGTGTTTACTGTACACATTGTGTTTATTGGTGTTTACTGTACACATGGTGTTTACTGGTGTTTACTGTTCACATGGTGTTTACTGGTGTTTTACTGTACACATTGTGTTTACTGGTGTTTACTAAGCACATGGTGTTTATTGGTGTTTACTAAACAAATGATGTTTATTGGTGTTTACTAAACACATGGTGTTTATTGGTGTTTACTAAACACATGGTGTTTACTTAAAAAAAGATGTTTATTGGTGTTTACTAAACACATGGTGTTTATTGGTGTTTACTAAACACATGGTGTTTATTGGTGTCTACTAAACAAATGATGTTTATTGGTGTTTACTAAACACATGGTGTTTATTGGTGTTTACTAAACACATGGTGTTTATTGGTGTTTACTAAACACATGGTGTTTATCGGTGTTTACTGAGCACATGGTGTTTATTGGTGTTTACTAAACACATGGAATTTATTTGGTGTCTACTAAACACATGGTGTTTATTGGTGTTTACTAAACACATGGTGTTTATTGGTGTTTACTAAACACATGGTGTTTATTGGTGTTTACTAAACACATGGTGTTTATTGGTGTTTACTGAACACATGGTGTTTTTGGTGTTTACTAAACACATGGTGTTTACTGGTGTTTACTAAACACATGGTGTTTATTGGTGTTTAAAACATGGGGTTTTTTGGGGTTAATTAATTTTATTCCAATATCGCATTGTCCTCGCATGAATTTAATGCTAAAATTGGTGAATTGTATGCATTCCAAAATGAAGATAACACACTTTGAAAACATTTATTGCTCACGGAAAGTAGAAATTTTAATATATAAAATGAGGCTAAATGCATGGACTACCAAACACTTAAAACATATTACATGTTGCTGTTCTCAATCTCCCTCAATCCACCATTTATTGTTTGACTGCCCAATCCTAACTGACCTGTTGAAAAGGAGAGGAATAGATATTCATAAAAATATGCCACTGTTCAAGAAGTTTTATATGACTCTCAGCAGTTCATAACATCAGTTGCTGAGGTTATATATTCTTCCCCAGTAAGAGTTGGTTTGAATGCGGGTGTGTCCTATCACCAAGTAGTGAATGGACACTAAACAAAAACCAAAAATGCACAGCAAATTAACATGATGCCTGAATACATTACCCACAATCAACTCTCCTCTCATCTCTCTCATCTCTCTCTCTCTCTCACTCTCTCTCTCTCTCTCTCTCTCTCTCTCTCTCTCTCTCTACATAACGCGCAAGGCAAAGGCATCAACAAGCACACACACATACACACACATGGAGCATCCACGCGCCAAGAAGGTCGCCCCCTCCTGGTCACACACACACTCATGCACCCACGCACGCAGGAAGCATTAAAAGAAAACGCCAGGCAAACAATTCAAATGAAAATACAAAAGTTCTCACGAGGCAGCTGTATCAATGTGAGTTGGACCTCCCTGCTACGAAAGCACAACTAGTACACAGATGGTACCTTGAATATGCAATGCATTCGCCCTTTTTTCATCAAGCCATCTATCTAAAGAAAATAAAAGAGAGAAAAAAGAAAATATATGTGCAGACATAGAATAAAAAACCTCATCAATGATAAGGCATACAACTCAAACAAGAGATGACAATGATATATGCATACATGAAATTAAAAACAAAAAAACCCTGAACAGTATTAAATCATACATATCAAATAATTAAAAACAATCTTGAAAATATATCCACCATAATACAAACAAGCAACAAAGAAAACCAAACCAAAACAAACAAAGAAGACAAAACAATTTTTTAAAGACACACACCAACTGCTCCCCTCCCCTCATACCACACAGGCACACACACACACACCACAACACACACACAGGCACACACACACACACACACACACACATACACACACCTTTAACCCTACACACAACTGAATAAAGGGAAAACAAAAAAGATAAACCAACAAGAAAAACCACAACAAGCAAATAAGCAAATACTATGTGCGTGCGTAGTGTGTGCGTGTGTGTGCGCGTGTGTGTGCGTATGTATGTGTGATAGGTAATTTATCTTCACATTAATGTGCCATACTTCCAGCTAAATTCCGCCCTAAATCTGGGGGCAATGCAAGCAGTGAGAGAGTCATTGGACAATAGCGAACCCAGCACCAGTGTGAAGAG
This sequence comes from Rapana venosa, assembly GCA_028751875.1. NCBI lineage: Eukaryota > Metazoa > Mollusca > Gastropoda > Neogastropoda > Muricidae > Rapana > Rapana venosa. Next base: position 59,320,979 of record CM054151.1, on the reverse strand, counting down.
AGAGAGAGAGAGAGAGATAGAGAGAGAGATGAGAGAGAGAGAGAGAGAAGAGAGAGAGAGAGAGAGAGTGAGAGTGAGAGAGAGTAAGAGAGAGAAAGAGAGTGAGAGAGAGAAAGAGAGTGAGAGAGAAAGAGAGTGAGAGAGAGAAAGAGAGTGAGAGAGAGTGATAGTAGAGTGAGAGAGAGAAAGAGAATGAGAGAGGAGCGAGAGAGTGAGAGAGTATGAGAGAGAAAGAGTGAGAGAGAGAGAGAGTGAGAGAGAGAGACCGAGAGAGTGAGAGAGAGAGAGTGAGAGAGAAAGAGAGTGAGAGAGAGAAAGAGAGTGAGAGAGAGTGATAGAGAGAGTGAGAGAGAGAAAGAGAATGAGAGAGAGAGAGCAAGAAGAGTGAGAGAGTGAGAAGAGAGAGAGAGTGAGAGAGAGAGAGTGAGAGAGAGAAAGAGAGTGAGAGAGAGAGAAAGAGAGTGAGAGAGAGTGAGAGAGAGAGAGTGAGAGAGTGAGAGAGAGAGTGATAGAGTGAGAGAGAGTGAGAGAGAGAGAGTGAGGAAAGAGAGTGAGAGAGTGAGAGAGAGAAAGAGAGTTGAGAGAGAGAAAGAGAGTGAGAGAGAGTGATAGAGAGAGTGAGGAGAGAGAAAGAGAATGAAGAGAGACGAGAGAGTGAAGAGTGCAGAGGAGAGAGAGTGAGAGAGAGAGAGTGGAGAGAGAGAGACCGAGAGAGTGAGAGAGGATGTGAGAGAGAAAGATAGTGAGAGAGAGAAAGAGAGTGAGAGTGAGTGATAGAGAGAGTGAGAGAGAAAAAGAATGAGAGAGAGTAGCAAGAGAGTGAGAGAGAGAGAGTGACAGAAGAGAGAGTGAGAGAGAGAAAGAGAGTGGAGAGAGAAAAGAGAGTGAGAGAGAGTGAGAGAGAGAGTGAGAGAGAGAGAGTGAGAGAGATAGAGTGAGAGAGAGTGAGAGAGAGAGTGAGAGAGAGTGAGAGAGTGAGAGAGAGAAGAGAGTGAGAGAGAGTGAGAGAGAGAAAGAGAGAGAGAGAGAGAGACCTGTTCCTATTTCATATCCTCCTTGTCAGAGCAGTACCTGCCTGACCCTGTGTTAGGGGGGGGGGGGTGGAGGGGGGGGGCAGGGAGGTGTGTAGCTGAACACTGGACCCAGGAGGAGAATGGGCCAAGATGGCTGTGGGGCTTGATTGGTGGTGGCCGCCAGCCATTGGCATTGGGGAAGAGTTCAGAGATGTTCTTTTTCTGTCACAATTTACTCTATTTCTGTTTTTCTCTTTTTCTGTCACAGTTTTCCCTTTTTCTATCAGATCTCTGTTCTATCAGATTTTTCCTGTATTGATTTTTTTTCAGATTTGTTTTCTATCACTTAGTACTTTCTATCAAATCTGCGTTTCTTTAGGATCCAAGTTTCTCTCAGGTCAATGTGGCCGTTTCTAGTTGGGCTTGTTTACTGCACAGGGCACAGCGTTAACAGGCGGGGAGGGCAGAGGCACAGCGTTAACAGGCGGGAAGGGCAGAGGCACAGCGTTAACAGGCGGGAAGGGCAGAGGCACAGCGTTAACAGGCGGGAAGGGCAGAGGCACAGCGTTAACAGGCGGGGAGGGCAGAGGCCGGCCTGGCTGCAGCAGAGAACACCAAGTGTTTGTTCCTTTCAACTGACAGCCAGAAACTGTGAGTACACTAGCAGAGGTTAGGAGAACACACCAGGCATGGTCTGATCCAATCTGATCCAAGCCAATACTATTGAGAAATGAATGTACATGCAGGGCGTTGCTTTTTGTCACCCAAACCTGAAAAGGATGATAGGGGATCACAGCCATGACTGGTTACAAAGACACAACCTTCCACCACAGATGGAGGGCTTTAGCACCTAGTTTGCCCTGTGTTGTTGTTGTTGTTGTTGTTGTTGTTGTTGTTGTTGCTGACTGTCATCATTATCTGCCAGCCCTGGTCTCCCTGGCACTGTCTGCTTCACCAACAATATTATAGTATGTGGTTGTTGTTGTTGTTGTTGTTATCGTTTTTGTTTTACTAGTGTTTTTTCTCTGATACTCTGTCCTGCTGTTCTGGTGCTGCTTATCTCAACATCCTGCTCCAGTCATACACAGATCCGTTACTCTGCATCCTCAGAGTCAGAAGTCTACAAGGAGCTAGCTCATCACTGCCAGACTGCTATGAGGCCACCAGCCAGTGATGCCCTGCACTGTTGCTGG
>CM054151.1:59303773-59313773 GCA_028751875.1 Rapana venosa | reverse complement strand
GAAATAAATATCCTACTTTTGAAAGAAAAATTAAGTTCCCGGCAAATTAATTTTATAAAGAAATTCGACAATTCAGAATCTAATATTAAGAACTTCATTTAAAATCGAATAGTTTTTAAAGGGCTAAATCCATACAATCACTGACAACAACAATTTCTTACACTCTGATCTGTTCACATCTTCAGGAATGAATGTCAGAAATGTAGCATTCGCCCAGTTTTCTCCACAATTCCAAAGTGGGAATTAAAAGGGCTGAGTTTGATATTGCTTATTCTAATATAAAAAAATATGAAAGTCCCGCTGTCGCTGCAATAGCTAGAACTCACATTGTTGAAACATTGGTGGTTATTTTAAAGTTTTTACTGATGGTCGACTGTGGGAATTCTGGATCTGCTTTTGTAGTTCCTGCATTAAAGAAGAAAAAAACCTCTTATCATATAGGCAAATATTTTTCAGTCTTTACCGCGGAACTTATAGCTATATTAATGGCCTTAAATTTCTTTTTATTAAATCTGCATATCAATATATTTAAGGTGCTGTTTTGTATTGATTCTAACTCTGTTTTGCAGCATTAAAAGCATTTGTTACTAAGGTAAGAGGGGAATTAATCATTGAAATTTGTCACCTGATACATTTTCTTTCCTTACGAGGTACTACCCTTGCCTTTTGCTGGATTCCGTCACATCGTGGAATCCATGGCAATGAGAAAGCTGACCAGTTAGCCAAAGCTGCTGCCATGGACACGGACTCTGAAGTTTCAGCACCTCTGAACCTTCCACTCAGTCTTCAGGAGGGCATGCTTCTGCTGAAAAAAGCTTCTTGGAACCGTGTCAACAGCCAAGGGAAGTATTCTGTACGTGAACATTCATCAAGTGTCAGAGTGTGTCATTTTCATAACAGACTGGTGGGAAGTATGATCTACAGGTTCAGATTGGATGCATTTAGGACTAAATTTGTAAACAGATAACTTGTCTATGTGGTTCTGACTTATCACCTAAGCATGCCATTCTTCATTGTGAAGTACTTCGACCATATTTTTCTGGTACAGTTGTAGATAATATTTCAAATATGTCATTTGAACAATTATTGGCCGATAATGTGGTTATGTTGGAGATAGTTACTTGTTTAGTTAGAAGCCCTGTTGGCAAAGTTTCGTAATTATTCTTGCTGCAGTTTAAGCTGTTCAGTGCCCCACACCTCACCTTACCCCCTTCCCTCCCATAATTTCTTTGTATTTTTTTCCCTTTTATCTCGTGCACTGTGTTTGTTTTACAAGATTCAGCGCTATATAAATTCCAAATACTATTATTATTATTATTATTGCTATTATTATTATTATATTATTATTATTATTATTATTATTATTATTATTATTATTATTATTATATTATTATTATTATCATCATTATCATTATTATTATCATTATATTATTATTATCACAGACACTAATAGGTAAACACACACACACACGCACGCATGCACGCACACACGTTCTCTATATATTGTAACACTTTATCTTTGGTCTAATATCACTTTTAGTGAACAGACGTTACATTAAAGAAAGAACACACACACACGACCTGTGTAAGGCATGGACTTCATGAGCTAGCGCCAAACTGACATTGAACACACACACACAAACAGACAGACAGATAGACTACACACACACACACACACACACACACACACACACACACACACGACCTGTGTAAGGCATGGACTTCATGAGCTAGCACCAAACTGACATTGAACACACACACAAAACAGACAGACAGATAGACCACCACACACACCACACACACACACACACACACACACTTACGACCTGTGTCAGGCATAGACTTCATGAGCTGGCTGCAAAGAGAGCAGGCGCTGACAACAGACAATTCAGTTCAATTCAAAAGCTGTATTATCTCAAAGACAGACAGACGACTGTTTGTCTTTCCCTGAGGATCCTCCCACAGGGGACCCCCCCATCCCCCCCCCCCCCGGAGCTTTAACAGATCTGTGTCTATTGTCATAACCTGCAAACTCATTTGCTCATAGTCTAGGTGAGGTTGAGAGGAAAACATTTTAGCTGTATGCCTGTGTTCAGTTGTAATAAGGGTTTTAATTCAAATAAAAAGCACAATAGATTACCGGTTTGGTCTTGTTGAGATCATTTCTGCCAGGAACAATCACAGACATGTTTGTGGCCAACATTAAACCACCCAAGATTATAAGCATCAGAGGAAGAGAAAGAGAGAGAGAGAGAGAGAGAGAGAGAGAGAGAAGAGAGAGAGAGAGAGAGAGAGAGAGAGAGAGAGAGAAAGAGAGAGAGAGAGAGAAAGAGAGAGAGAGAGAGAGAGAGAGAGAGAAAGAGAGAGAGAGAGAGAGAGAGAGAGAGAGAGAGAGAGAGAGAGGTTTATTCATTTATATCGAGGATCATGGAATAATCACTCTAGTGCCTTTTTACATCCAGTCCCCGCATGTATGCGGTTTTGTCGATGTTGTCGTCTGTTCTCACCGAAGAAAATAGCCTATCTATCTATCTATCTATCTGGACCGTAGTCTGACGACCGTGGGGGCACCCTCAAAGACTCAACAACCAGTTCCCTTCATTGCTCTCTCTGTTCTGCCTTTCTCAGGGTTTTGTTGAGTTCTAGGCCTGTCCATTCACTGATGTTATCCTCCCAGCTCTTCCTTGGTCTGCCTCTTCTTCTTCCTCCTTGGACAGTGCCTTGCAAAACTGTCTTTGCAAGTCCTTTGGATCTTGTGACATGCCCATACCATTTAAGTTTACGCTTTTTCACAATCGTTAGAAGATTCTCATAGGGTCCAATGGTTTGCTGGATTCTTTTATGCACGCTTTCGTTGCTAATGTGGTCTTTGTAGGAGATGCCAAGGAGTCCCCGAAAGCATCTCATCTCCACTGCCTGTACTCTTCTCTCCAAATCTGCAGTCAGGGTCCATGATTCACAGGCATACAGAAATATGGATATGACAAGGGAGCGCATTAGTCTGATCTTGGAGATAAGTGAGATATTTTTATCTCTCCAGATGGTGTTTAGTTTTGACAGTGCTGTTATTGTCTGTGCAGTCCTGCATACTACTTCTGGCTTGGATCCCTGGTCTGATACAATGGCTCCCAGGTACTTGAAGCTTTGAACTGTTTCCAGCTTCTGGTCATTAACCCTGATATCAGTGCTAATGCCGTTGGTGTTATTAGTCATCAGTTTGGTCTTCTCTGCACTGATTTCCATGCCGTATGCTTTGGAGGCCTTATTCAAGTGTTCTGTTAGACTGGAAAGCTCTTTTTCTGATCATGCTATTCCATCAATGTCATCTGCGAAGCGGAGGCTTGTGATCGTTCTGCCACCAATGCTGACTGATCCTTCATGATGTTCCAGTGCATCAGCCATGATTCTCTCAAGGAAGATGTTGAAAAGAGTGGGTGAGAGTAGACAGCCCTGCCTTACTCCAACTGTTGTTCGAAACCATTCTCCAATGTTGTTGTTGTAGTACACTGCACTGGTGGCCTCGCTGTACAGCTGTTTGATGACTCTAATCAGGTTAGCATTGTTTCTGTACAAATTCATGGTTGCCCACAAAGCTGCATGCCCCACCCTGTCAAATGCCTTCTTAAAATCGATAAAATACATGGTAAAGGTCTTGTTGATGTTGAAGGTACCGCTCACATAGTATTCTGAGGTTGAATATCTGTTCTGTTGTGCTGCGCCCCTGCTCTGAAACCTGCTTGTTCCTCAGCAATGATGGTCTCTGCTTGTGCTTCAGTCTATTCAATATTATATGCAGCATGACCTTGCTTGGGTGGCATATGAGGCTGATTGTGCGGTAATTATGGCATTGTTGTAGATTTCCTTTCTTGGGGAGGGTGATGATGAGTGACTGTGTCCATGGTGTTGGCCATTTTCCTGTCTGCCAGATCTTGTTGCAGATTCTTAGTAGGGCGCTGATCATGGCTTCCCCTCCAGCTTGAACCAACTCAGCTGGAATGTTGTCAGCCCCTGCTGACTTTCCCTTTTTCAGCGATCTGACTGCTGTTTCCACTATGGCCTACTCTTTCGAAAAGCTGAAACGGGATTTAACGTGTACGCAATATGTTCTGAGAGAGAAAGAGAGAGAGAGAGAGAGAGAGAGAGAGAGAGAGAAGAGAGAGAAGAGAGACAGAGAGACAGAGAGACAGAGAGCAGAGAGAGAGAGCAAGAGAAGACAGAGTGACAGACAGATAGACATACAGACAGACAGAGACAGAGGACAGAGAGAGACACTTGCTCAAATATTTCCACAGCAAGAAGAGTGAATATTTTGTTTTATAGAATAAAACTTAATGCATTCGTAACGAAATTCAGTAGAAACAGTAAATATCTATGTGATGAGAATATTTCTAATGCTCATATAATATTTGAATGTAAGAATATAAAAGCTTTTTAACCCCAATTTTCTGAAAGCTCCCTTAGAAGCATAATTATCTTTCCTTGCCTTCAGTGGCCTAAATTCTCATCACCCTGCTGAAGCATATAACCTGTGTGTGTGTGTGTGTGTGTGTGTGTGTGTGTGTGTGTGTGTGTGTGTGTGTGTGTGTGTGTGCGTACGGCGTGTGCGCGCGTGTGTTTGTGTGTATTTGAACTTTTTAAACTATTAATCATTGTTGGTTGCATGTGTAGGAGTGGAATGGACGCAAGCGCTTTGATTTGTTGTTTTTTACAAGATATAGCCCTATATAAATTCCATTTATTATTATTATTATTATGTTCAATAATTTGAATTTGGCATTTCATATTGCAAAAGGTCTCTAGCATAGTCCTATAGGACATTTGTTATAGTTTCATTAACGTTAATCACTTTTTATGTTTTTGTTTCGTGTGGGTTTTTTTTATTGTACCTTTTGCTTTGCGCGGTTTCTTTTCATGATTAGAATATTTTTCCCCCCTCGCATTTTTCAGTAGGGCCTCCACCACCACCTCAATTCTCGCAAACCCCTTGTAATTTTTTTTTCCTCATCTAATATCACTGAGAGTGAACAGACGTAAAATCGAAGACAACAACAGCAATACAGAAGCAGACAGAGACAGAGAGAGTTAGAGTCAGAGTCAGAGACAGAGACAGTCAGAGACAGAGACAGAGAGAGACATGATAGTCTGATGCTAGTCCACCAAGGAAGGCAGGGTCACTCCGTGTTCAGAGCAAAGATGGACACCAGGCCACGGCAGAGGCAGCGTCCCTCAACGCTCTCTGTCTCTGACCCTCCTCAGGTGCCGGCATTCCGTCACGTGTCCTTATCCTGGCAGCCTGGCAACTGTCAGTGTCCTTATGCCGGCAACTGTCAGTGTCCTTATCCCGGCAACTGTCAGTGTCCTTATCCCGGCAACTGTCAGTGTCCTTATCCCGGCAACTGTCAGTGTCCTTATGCCGGCAACTGTCAGTGTCCTTATCCCGGCAACTGTCAGTGTCCTCTGCTTCCCTCCCTTCTCTGGGCTCCTGCCTCCTGGTCCCCCAGTGGCTGCTGTAATACCGGTGTCCTGTCTTCACCCTTCTCCTCTTGCTGCTCATTCGTTTTCAGGTTTTCCTTTAACGTTGATGATCGGATTTCGTTTTGCCGAATTTCACGGAGAGAAATCTGCCGTGACTTAAGTGGTATGAAATAAAATCTGAGCGCTTTGATTTGTTGCTTTACAAGATTCAGCGCTATATAAATTCCATACATTATTATTATTATTATTATTATTATTTAATGTCTCCGTTTCTTTCTCCTGTCCGGCTTTTCTTTCTTTTACTTTTCTCTTTTTTCAGCAGGTTTCAGTTTCTTATTTCTTTTGGAACTTCTCTTGCCTCCCCCCTCCCCCCCACTTCTTGCATTTTATCAACGTTTGTTCTTTGTCCTCTTTTCTGTCTGTCTGTCTGTCCTTCTGTCTGTGTCTGTGTCTCTGTCTCTCGCTCTAGTATTCCAAGGTGACCGACCTGCATACCAGCGGTGACCTGCTGAAGAGCCCTGGTGTGCAGGGGATTGCCGCACAGAGGGCTGGCAGTGTCACAGCTTCAGTGTGACAGCGTCAGTGTGACAGCTTCAGTGTGACAGCTTCAGTGTGATGCTTCAGTGTGACAGCTTCAGTGTGACAGCGTCAGTGTGACAGCTTCAGTGTCAGCAGCGGACCGCGCGTGGCTTGCTTTGTACCCGCTCCTCCCCACGCCCCTAGTGAGCGGCTTGCTCCATTCAGCTGCTCTGTCATTGGAAGATGGAAGGACTCTGAAGCTAGCTGCCCATGCACCAAACACGCAGCCTTGCTTCCATCTCCGGTGTGGATGAGACTATAAACCGAGGTCCCGTGTACGATCGCATTGCAGAACATCTTGCGTACACGTTAAAACCCGTTCTGCTTTTCGGAAGAGTCAGCCATTGTGTGCCGAAGAGAACGCATAACAAAATGTGCAAAACTGCATATACATGGGGACTGGATGGAAAAAGCACATGAGTGCTCATTCCATTAATCTCGAAACAAAGTATTTTTTTTAAAGAATAAAATAAAAATGTGCACAGACAGAGATCTGGTCTACAGTGAACTGGTCCCCGGGACAACCTTGTCTACATAGCACACACATACAGACATACACAAACATTGATGCACAAAGTGATGTAAAAGAACCAGGTTTTACGGACATGCATGTAGATGTTGAACTAATTAAGCTTCTTCGACATAATTATGGCATGCAATCAGTGCGGAGAAACCCCAGCTGATGACAAATAGTGACAATGGCATCAGCACTGGTAATTATGGACGGCAAGACAATCGAGAACGTCCATAGGTCAAAACCGTTTGGCAGCCAGAGTATGGGTTGATGGCTGAGGGCAGCCTGGCCTGGAGTGACTGGTCATGGACAACGCGTCCCTGGCCAAGGCATGCTGATGCTGATGCTGGTCTGTTGGGATCAGCTTCATTACATAATTATCATCGTTTGATGACGAGAACCGGGGATAGCTCAGTGGTCGGAGCACTCGCTTTCCCCCAGTCAAGTTAAGCAGAGTCGAGCGTGGTTACCACTTGGATGGGTGACCGTTTGCGAGCTATGGTTTCAGTATAGTCCCCCAGTTCACCCAGCAGTAAAATGGGTAAAGGGTCAGGGAAGGTAAAGCAGCGAGGGAGAGGAGATGGGCGCCACCCTAAATACGATGGCCCCTAGAGAAGTAAGTCTCTGATGCCTCGCTCTTCTACGACCTGATAGGTTATGGGACACCTAGCGTGAACCGTAACAGGAGACATTGAAAGAAAGATATCGGAAATGGAGATGAGATACTTTCGCAAACTCCTTGGTACCTCATACAGAGATCGCATCAATTCAAAACGTCATCGGACCGTATGGAGATCTACTTGTCATTGAGAAAACGCAAATTTAAGCGCTACAGGCACATCGCACTAAGATCTGAACTGGCCAAGACTGTCCTACAGGGAACAGTACAAGGAGGTAGTACGAAGAGTCAGACAGAGAAAACGATGGGAAGACAATATCAAAGAGTGGATTGGCCTTGAGAGGAAGAACGACTCGTTGTGGAAAGGAGAGGACAGCGGGTATGGAGGAAGCTGGTTGCAACATTTTCAGTGGTGTCTTTACGGACTACAAGATTGCTGTTAGGTGGAGGTGAAGGGTGAGGGTAGGATGTCAATAAAAGTACACGTGCTTCCTGATAACTCTGCTTCCTCTGTTTCCCGCTGAAGCAAAGATTGTGTTGTTGTGCGTTCCTCGAACCACACTAGTGTGTTGTTGTTGTTGTTGTTATTGTTGTTGTTGTTGTTGTTTGATCTTCTTCTTCTTCTCCTTCTACTTCTTCTCCCTCCTCCTCCTCTTCTCCTCCTCTCTCCTCCTCCTCTCCTCCTCCTCCTCCTTCCTTCTTTCTTTCTTTCTTAATTACAGTTGTGTATTTTCACCCCCCCCCCCTACACAGGGCCAGAAGAGACTACAGGCCACCACACCAACGTGCTGCCGGAAGTGGGTCTGGCAGTGACGAATGGAGGCCACGACTCCAGCAACTTTCTCCCTTTGCCGGGCAGTTTGCAGGTCATCTAGCTTCACGATGACTAGAGGTCATACTAACTGCCCTGAACAGTTCCATATATATATATATATATATATATATTGACGTCATAATAAAATCCCCCTGAGGAAGGCGAAAGCCGAAATATTGGGGAACATCTATATATGCTTGTTGTTCTACTTTTACTTTGTATATATCTATATCTATATTATATCTATATTATATCTATCTATCTATCTATCTATCATCTATCTATCTATCATCTATCTATCTATTTATCTATCTATCTACTATCTATCTATAGTCTCTCTCTATTATATTAATATATGTATATATAGTATAATACATATATATTTAATTTTATATAAATATATGTTATGGTGTGTGTATTCAAAAAGCTTTTTGCAGCTTGCTCTGGTCACAGTCTTATTTCAGATTTGATTAAGATAATTCATTGTTATGGAATGAAACCAATCGTTATTTCCAAAGCTCGTGACAGATGCTAGACATGGACATGTTAACGGAGTTGACTTCCAAGAAGACTTGACTGACCGCTTCCTGCTATCTGAGTGCTGGTGATTGTTGATGACCCTGTCACCCTGGTCAATCTGGCTTTATCACACCAGGAGCCTTGTCACACCGTGTGCTTTATCCCACAGTGTGCTTTATCCCACCGTGTGCTTTATCCCACAGTGTGCTTTATCACACAAGGTGCCTTATCACTCCAGGTGCTTTATCACACCGTGTGCTTTATCACTCCAGGTGCTTTATCACACCGTGTGCTTTATCAAACTCACTGTGTGTTTTATTACACTGTGTGCTTTATCAAACTCACTGTGTGTTTTATTATACTGTGTGCTTTATCAAACTCACTGTGTGTTTTATTACACTGTGTGCTTTATCAAACTCACTGTGTGTTTTATTACACTGTGTGCTTTATCAAACTCACTTGTGTTTTATTACACTGTGTGCTTTATCAAACTCACTGTGTGTTTTATTACACTGTGTGCTTTATCAAACTCACTGTGTGTTTTATTACACTGTGTGCTTTATCAAACTCACTGTGTGGTTTATTATACTGTGTGCTTTTTCCCACAGCACCCCAGCTCTGTCCTTCTGGTGACGTCACATCTGTTTTTTAGACTGGTGATGATGTCCTGAAGATGAAGTCATTTGCCCTGCTGGGAGTACAGAGTGGGAGTACACTGCCCAGATAGCCATCATCAGCACCAGTCATTGTGGGTCACGTGGCCTTCAAGGCTCTGCACGAGACACGAGCTGTGTGTCCTGACCTGGCCTGCCTCCAGACTGCCCAGTGCCGGGCGATGTCTGCTGTCTAGAGCAACGCCATGCCTCTGAGAGAGGAAAGAAGAAGAAGAAGAAGAAGAAGAATGCAAAGAAGAAGAAGAATGCAAAGAGAAGAAGAAGAAGAAGAAGAAGAAGAAGAAGAAAGAATCGAAGAAGAAGAAGAAGAAGAAGAATGGAAGAATTGCGAAGAAGAAGAATTGCGAAGAAGAAAGAATTGCGAAGAAGAAGAAGAAGAATTGCGAAGAAGAATTGCGAAGAAGAAGAAGAAGAAGAAGAAGAATTGCGAAGAAGAAGAAGCGAAGAAGAAGAATTGCGAAGAGAAGAATTGCGAAGAAGAAGAATTGCGAAGAAGAAGAAGAAGAAGAATTGCGAAGAAGAATTGCGAAGAAGAAGAAGAAGAAGAAGAAGAAGAAGAATGAAGAAAGAAGAAGAAGAAGAAGAAGAAGAATGACAGAAGAAGAAGAAGAAGAAGAAGAAAGAAAGAAGAATGAAGAGAAGAATGAAGAAGAAGAATTGCGAAAGAAGAAGAAGAGAGAAGAAGAAGAAGAAGAAGAAGAAAGAAGAAGAAGAAGAAGAAGAAGAAGAAGAAGAAGAAGAATTGCAAAAAAGAAGAAGAAGAAGAAGAAAAAAGAAGAAGAATTGCAAAGAAGAAGAAGAAGAAG